>CM008285.1:6957690-7557690 GCA_002319775.1 Fagopyrum tataricum | reverse complement strand
TTTTCCCCTGGTTTATAGTCCCATAACATAATCCTCTTTATATATTTCTTTTGGATCATCTTGACCTATATGTTATTAAGCTCCGTCATAATTTTCCCGAATAGCTTAATTTACATAGTTTTATTCATATTCTCAATCCGTCCATTGCTTTTGGTTTGACAAAAACATCGGCATGTTTAAATTATGTTCTCAATTTTTTGAGCTGAATTGCTAAACCAAAAACTAATTGTATAAAGAAACTATAATTATATTTCTTTGTTACATTGCATCCTCAAAATAACTAATGAAAATACATAAAATCGATTAATTTTTTGGTAAAATTAAGAAAAATAGTTGTGCGAAATGATCATTCATATATCCCCCTTAAATGTCATGAAAAATAATTTGGTTACAAATAAAGCATTTAATGGACAATATATATATCATAATGGATATCGAATAACGAGTCGGATTATGATATTACTCTGTCTATATTAATCATCCAACCCATTTCGATCCCTAGTCAAACTTTAAGATACCTAGGTAGGTATCAGGGGAGCTAAGAGTATGTACATGGTGATTTTCCAACCCAACTTTTTACTCTATTTTTCATTTATCTCTCTTTCACCTTATTTTAACAACTATTCTCATATTTTCCACAACAATGAGTTTTTGATTGTTGTTTTTCAACTCTATCATTTATATTTGTTCATACTAAACAAATACAAAAATATTATAGTAAACATGTTCTTTATTTGATTTCTAATGAGTTTTATAGTAATCAACTAAAGCTAGGTCTTCTAATAAAAAAAGCATAACTTTTATAATAAATTTAAGGAAAAATAACCCAAAATAATACCAACTATTAACATTGAACCAAAAATAATACCAACTTTAAAAATTACAAGGAGTGATACAAACTATCAATTGTATTTACCAAAAATAATATGACATACTTTTCACGCAAAAACCCTAACTCCGGCGATGACGTGGCAACCGGAAGGTTACATGTCATCAAGTAAATGAATTAAATATGTGATGTGGATTATATTTTTTTAAAAATCAATTTAATAATATTAAAAAATAAAATTTATTATTTTTCAAAATTTTAAAAATAACTTTTTAACTTCTTTTTTTTTTTTTTGTAAAAAATATTTTATAATAAAGTTTGAACATTTTTTTAAATAGGTTTGTAAAAAAAAAGTAAAAATATTTATTTAATATCTATTTTTCTAAAAAATATAAAATTTAATAATTAAAAAAAATTTAATTTTTCCAAAAAATAATTTTTGAAAATTTTTTTTATCATATTTTTTTCCCGGATTTTTGTATCAAATGAAATTTTAATTCAAAAAAAAATAATGTTTAGAAAAATATTCGATTTTTTTTTGAAAATTTATCTTTTGACTTAATCCCTAAAGAATTATTTTTTTAATTTTGTTAAAAAATTAGTTAAAATATATAATAAAAATAAACCCCCCAAAAAACATTTTTCAAAAAACTCACAAAAAACCGATTTTAATTTTATTTTTTTTTACAACAATTTCATTTTTATAAAAAAATTCATAAAAAACAAAATAAAAATAAAAATAAATTTTTACATTTTCTTACAACCTAATTAAAAAAAAAGTTCAAACTTTATAAAAAAAAAATTTTACAAAAAAAATTTTTTCAAAAAAATATTTGTACAATTTTTTATTTAAAAATAATAATCCATTTATTTGTACAAATTTTTTTTAAAATATTTGTACAAACTTTTGTACGAAAAATATAATTATTTAAAATTTTGAAAATAATATTTTTTATTTTTTAATATTTTAATATTATTAAATTAAATTTTTTAAAAATAAAATCCACATCACACATTTAATCAATTTATTTGATGACATGTAACATTCCGGCTGCCACGTCATCGTCGTAGTTAGGGTTTTTGCCGGAAAAGTATGACGTATTATTTTTGGTAAATACGTTGATAGTTTGTATCATTTCTAGTAATTTTCAAAGTTGATATTATTTTGAATTATTTTTCCTAAATTTAATATAAACAATGGTTAAAAATCACTACTGTACATGCTCTAAGGAAACCTTAAGATCTTAGGTGTTAGGGAGCTCACTAGCTCAGGATAGGACGAGTAACGTGAGACTGAGAAACAATGCAGGCCCAATATTTGGATTGGGCCGGATTTTCTCCACCAGAATAAAACAGGCCCAATACTTTGATTGGGCTGGACTTTCCCACCAGAATTGCAACTGATACATTTAAAAGAAAAGATAAATGAAAAAAATATAATTGGAGGGCTGAAACCAAAAGTCGTTTGTTACATCATCTTTTATATACTGAAAGCTCATTTCTCTCAGAGACCCTAGCTTCGCCATAGCGCCGTCGTCATTCTCCTCCCTATCTACCTCACCTCTCTATATTACACTCTTTCTTCTTCGTCAAGGTACAAACCATAAGATTCATATTGCTCTATTCTATATTCTTTTTGTCTAACTGCTATGATTATTTGTTTGGAGGTTCTAGGGTTTTACGTTCTTTGAGGGGTTTAGGCTTCATTTTCATTTCCGAATCTCCCTCGTCTTTGGTTATTAATTTGACGAGTGTTGTGTTAGGCGTTTCATTTGTGATAGTGTTTGTTGAATTTGAGTTCTGAATCTTTTGATTTGTTGGACTAATGTGTGTTGTTTTTGATGGATTATAGTCTGGTATATATGTCTTGTCAGTCGGCCTTTTGAGTTGTTACGCTATTGCTTTGAATTTGAGTTGTTTTCTAGTAGTATACACTCGTTTGCAGGATGTCTCTTTGAATATTTTTAATTTGGGAAAAAGAGGGTAGAATTCATAATTCATTTCCAGAGCTGTCAATTGCGGAATTGACTGCTCTGAAAAAACACTATGAATGTTTGTTCATATACGGTGTAGTACTATTAGTTTGATTGATTTGTGAGAGGAATGTTTGTTCATATAATGTGGATTTGAAGTAACGTGATTGTTTCTTTTGCTGCAGATGAATAGGGAGAGACTCATGAAGATGGCTGGTGCTGTTCGCACTGGTGGAAAGGGCAGCGTACGAAGGTTCAAAACACTATCTTCTGGCACCAATAAGCAAAATGCTGCATCTATATATACATTTTGTTATTAAACTAGGAGTTTTGATTCATGTTATGCACATTTCTTTAGTTTCTCAATTCTCAATCAAGAAATGATATGAGAAGTTAGGGTTGTTTGTGCTGTTCATATAGCACTTGAAAGATGATGAACTAGATTCGGATATCACTTAACTACATTCCCTATGAGTGATAATTATTCGGTCTTATCTACAGAAAGAAGAAGGCTGTGCACAAAACCACCACAACAGATGACAAGAGACTGCAAAGTACATTGAACAGAATTGGAGTGAACACTATCCCTGCAATTGAGGAAGTGAACATCTTCCAAGATGACACAGTTATTCAGTTCACAAACCCTAAAGGTTAGTTTATAACAACCACAAACCCTAAATGTTAGTTTATAACAACCACAAACCCTAAATGTATAGAGTATCTATCTATTTGATCTTCTGTTAATATGTCGTGTTCTTTATTTTCAGTTCAAGCTTCCATTGGAGCCAACACATGGGTTGTCAGTGGCACCCCACAAACCAAGAGTATGGTTCCTGTTCTGTTCTTCGTGTCCTTGTTTTCCTCAATAATTATGGATTTTTATCTAGCTGGTATTAAATATTTGAATGTTCGTTTTGCCCTTCTACAGAATTAGAAGATATTTTGCCAGGAATCATCAACCAATTGGGTATGCAGTATGCTATATTCAGCATTAGAAGATATTCTCATACATCATTTGCTCTGATCATTTTTCTAAATAAAATTTTCCGTGGAATGCAGGTCCCGATAACTTGGACAACCTTAGGAAGCTTGCAGAACAGTTCCAGATGCAGGCAGCTGGTAACAAAGCCAATGCTGGTGAAAAAGCCGAAGGAGATGATGATGATGAAGTCCCAGAACTTGTTGCTGGAGAGACTTTTGAAGAAGCTGCAGAGAAGGGAGAGGCCCAACAAGCATCTTAGAGCTTTGTTTGACCCCTTTCTGATTTTTATCCCTTTTTTAGGGCTGTGCCTTCAAAGATCTATATTAAGTTTTGCATTTTAGTTTTGTTTTCCCTCCCTTCTTATCAGCACAACAACAGAAGTCTTCTAAAATCTGCTTCAAGCTAGTTTTGAGTTTTCATGAGCTGTATTGTATTGAGAAGTAGATTTTGATCATGCATATTGCCTTTGCATACTTATTCTGTTGCTTGTGCCTCTAAGTTGGCATCCTTGAGCCTTCTCTTATTGTTTTGATGGTTAATCATGTGATTAAATGTCCTAAATTTGGATTATGGTTGTTTGGAACTTTGGTTGGTGATTCAGGTGAAAATATAAAGGTTTGGTTACTGATTCGGGTGAATATGTAAAGATAATGGTTAAGGAAGAGAAACGAAATGGTCTGGAAATGTATTTCTATGTTTTTTAAATTTTATATAAGGTAAGCAGAATAGGTGGGTCGATATCTAGACACCAACCGACCTACAATATCCTTACGGATGAGTACAAGCACATCATCTGGTAAATCGTCCTGGTCTCCAGTGGCAGACAAACCGTGTTTAGCGAGCTTATCCGTGGCAGACAAACCGTGTTTAGCGAGCTTATCCGCTACCGTGTTGATTTCCCTAAAGATGTGCGTCGCGCTTGCTTGAGAAAAGTCGGTAGAAATGTCTGAAATGATCATATTTGTCTCCCACGAGGGTTTCCATGTGTGGTTAATCGAATTGATCAACATCAGGTTGTCTCCCTCGATCTCAATAGCCGGAACTCCTAGCTGTATGGCCTTTTGTAGGCCTTCCCGCAGAGCAAAAGCTTCTGCCTCTAGAACTGAATCTGCATAACATTTTCCTTTTTCCGTGAGCCAAACGGAGTCCATGGTTATCACGAATGATGAAACCAAAGGCGAAATGGTTATTGTTATCCGAAGTTGCGTCAAAATTGAGCTTAACGAAATTAGCTTTTGGTCTTTGCCAGCTTATGTTCTTGGTTTTCCTCCTCTTTGTTTTGTTTGTTTTGCTCTTAGTTAATTGTTTAACACTTGCTTGTTCCCAATCATCAATTTGTTTAAGAGCAATTTGTTTTAGATTTTGTGTTGGTCTTTTATTTTGAAAGATAATTTGGTTTCTATCAAGCCAAATGTTCCACCAAATCATTGACAATTGTCTTAGTTCTTGAGTTGAGGTTTTGTCCTTTACAAATAGGAGTGTCTTATACATTGATTGATTATACGCATCACTATCCTTGAGGATATTTGATATTTTGGTACTATCCAAGGACTGGTGAGTGCATTAACATTCGAAGAAAAGGTGTTTGACGCTTTCAGTATGATGATTACAGAATACGCAGTGCATGACTACTGGAATCTTTTGTTTGTCCAGATTTTCTTTAGTTGGGAGACCATTAAGAGCCATTTTCCACATGAAATTTTGAACTTTTGGCATTATTCTCATGCCCCAAATCCAGGTTTTATCTTCCGATACCCCAACTTTTCTCCTTTGGATCACGTTCATTGCGGATTTAGTGGAGTACCATCCGTCATCATTTGTTGACCAATAAATTCTATCTCTTATGTCATTTGTTGGTAGGTTATATTCCTTAATCTTCTTAATGATGTTAGCTTGAAGAATGCCTTCTAATTGATTGAGTCGTTGTTCGTTCCACTTTTTATCCGAGATAAAGGTATCTACCTTATCCGATAATTGGATTAGGGTTTGATCAGACACTACTGAATATAAGGGTTCATCCAGTAACCATCTGTCTTCCCAGAATTTGATTGCGCTTCCATCCCCCACTCTCCATAGTAGTCCTTTATTAAATTCTTCCTTCAATTTGGTCAATTTCTTCCATTGCCAAGATGTATTTTTTCCACAATCGTAGTTCCATAGGTTTTGCCCACGGAGGTATTTTTCTTCTATAATTTTGACCAATATATTTTCTGGTTCTGCCATGATTTTCCATAAGAGTTTCATTTGTAATGCCTTATTCATATCCTCAGCCTTTCTTATTCCTGTACCGCCTAAGACTTTTGGTTTACAGATTTTATCTCAACTAATTAATGGGTGGTAGTTTGGTCCTTTATTCCAGAAGAAATTTCTGTTGATTTTGTCTAGTTCATTATGTATGCTTGCAGGCATCATAAAAGCCTGCATTAGGTAGCTTGGTTTTGCGTTAAGATTTGCCTTAATTAAGGTTGATCGTCCCTCTTGCGAGAGAGATGAAGCTTTCCACTTCGAAAGTTGTTGCCTTGACTTCTGGATGACTGAGTTGAAAATTTCTTTATTGACCCTTCCATTAATGATTGGACAACCTAGATAAAGTTCTAGATTTGTGGAAGAAGAAATCCCAAGATGATCTTGTATCCTTCTTTTGTTTGCAGAGTCTACATTATTTGAGGTTTGGAAGACATATTTGTGATAGTTTATTACTTGGACAGAAGTTTCACAGTAGTCGTTCAAAACCGATAAGATTTTGTTGGTTGCCTCAGTAGTCGCCTTTGTGAAAATAATGATATCATCTGCGAAGGCTAGGAACGGTATTATTGACCCGTTTTTTGTTATGGGAAAGCCAATTGCTTTTGGGTTTTCTGTACTAATTTTCTGTATATTCCTAGCTAAAATTTCAGCTCCTAAATTAAAAAGGAGCGGGGATAAGGGGTCTCCTTGTCGGAGTCCTCTTTGTGGACAGAATAAGGTTGTCGGTGAGTCATTTATTAGCAATGAATACGAGACAGTTGTAACGCATTCATTAATCCAATTCCTAAATTTGTCACAAAACCCAAATTTCTGAAGTACCAATTCAAGAAACTTCCATTCTAGTTTATCATATGCTTTTTTCATGTCCAATTTAATGGCCATATACCCTGCTTTTCCTTTTTTTTATCTAAATCCATGGAAAATTTCGTGGACTATAAGAACATTATCGTGATTAGCTCTATTTTTTGTAAAAGCACTTTGTAGTGGGTGAATTATTTTTGGTAGAATAGAACTTAGTCGGTTTGCTAAGATTTTGGCGATGATTTTGTAAACCGTGGAACAAAGGCTGATAGGTCTATAGTTGGCGGTTGTTGTTGGGTTATCCACTTTTGGGAGAAGTGCAATGAAAGTGTGGTTCAATTGTTTAAGTATTTTGCCTGTTTTGTAAAAGCTTTTTACAGCTCTAGTGACGGCTGAGCCAACTATGTGCCAATACTTCTGATAAAAATCAGCTATCATTCCGTCGGGCCCAGGTGATTTATCACCACCAATGTCAAAAATTGCGTTTTTTATTTCCCCGTTGGAGAAAGGTTTGCCTAACTCTTCGTTCTCATCGTTGGTAATTTCTGGTTGTACGACTTCCAAAAGTTTTTGAAGTTTATGAATATCAATATTCGACGCTCGGAATCGCGTTCTATAATCATCGAGAAATTCCTCATTTATTTCGCTCTCCTTGGACATTATGGTCCCATCATTTCTTGTTATGGTTGATATTATCTTCTTGTTTCTCCTACCCGTGGCTTTTCTATGGTGAAATTTTGTATTTTTGTCGCCTAGGCGCAAGTTTGCCGTTTTTGCTCGTTGCATCCAATATTTATGCTGATAATCCAAGATACATTCTCTTTTCTTGCATAATCTAGCTATTTTATCATTTAGTTGTTGATCGAAAGCTGAGAATAGATGCCTTTGAAGGCTTTCTATTTGTTCATCAACTGCCTTTAGTTGCGTATTGATGTTCCCGAATTTCGCACGACTCCATTGTTTCAGGTTTTGCTTAAGGAGGTTAGTTTTTTTAACTAGGTTAAACATATGTGTTCCTGGGAATTGGATTCTCCACGTTTGTTTAATTAGGTTTTCACAGTCTTGCCGTTGCATCCACATTGACTCGAAACGGAAAGGCTTGTTTCTATAAGTTGTGGCTTGGTTTTGCAAATTAATCGATATCATACAATGGTCCGAGGTATTAAAAGCATGGTTTCGAGTATGAATGGTTGGGTACTCTTGTATGACTTCTAGTGTTGACATTGTTCTGTCAAGTTTCTCGTACGTGTTTTCATCTCCTTCCTTTCTCTTTTTCCACGTGTACTCATTACCTTTTGTTGAGAGGTCTATTATTCCACATTGGTCAGCTATGTCTTGTAGTCTTTTGTACTTATTATTGCCAACAGTACAAAAGACTACAAGACATAGCTGACCAATGTGGAATAATAGACCTCCCAACAAAAGGTAATGAGTACACGTGGAAAAAGAGGAAGGAAGGAGATGAAAACACGTACGAGAAACTTGACAAAACAATGTCAACACTAGAAGTCATACAAGAGTACCGAACGACACTAGTAGGTTGGATTATGATTATTAGCCTAAAATCCAACTAAAAGGACAATTATAGTTTGATATTAATAGCCGAGAGAATCGATGATTATATCAGGGTATATAATTAGATATTGATATGCAAAATTGAATATTTCTCATTGTATCATGTGTTATTTACATTTCCATTTATGTACACCAAACAACTTGACGAATTGCTTAAATAACTAAGGTTCACACATAGGGTCGATAATAACCGTATATGATGATACTCGAATAATTTGATCCGAAAAAATTTGTGAAAATATAAAAAGTTTAGTGGTGGACGGAAGGGTTCTACACTTTATTTTTTCACCCAACCCAATATACCCTAAATATCTCGCATTTTGTAAACTTAGTGTTAAAATCATAAAATTACGGAATTGCTAATTAGTGAAACGGAAGCAAGACAAAACATGCTCAAAGCGAGTGTGATGGGGATTTCATTTGTCGAAATGAAGGTCCGGATGACTGATGCGGCATGCATTCAAGTAAGGCAAAACCTTACACCGACTATTCCGTAATTCTCCGGAATATCATAGTTTTTATGACAAATTTTGTTGTTATTCATGTTTCGATTCCTTGTCATCCCTGCGTGCCGACACGAATGTATTTGAAATGGAGAATTGAAATTAAGAAGGAAATAATAACAAACTAGCCCTAAACAAGCAGTCAATCCGGGACGAAATAGGTCATGATCCATTAATAAACTCAAACATATGTGATCAGCTCTGAAGTCTGAATGTGACTGATTAACACATGGCAGCAGGCTAGCGGATGAAGTGGATCCTGCTTATTTTGCCCCAAAATATCTCATTTGCGTGCCATTGTTGCAATTAGCAGCACGTTTGTGAATTGTGATTCTCTTCATTAGTTCATAACTCAAGAAAAAATGGGTCAAATCCTCGACAGATTCCAAGGTAAAAGAAACCTTTCAAACTATTCTTCCACTTGCACCAGTAATTGGGTTACCCTTTTTATTGATCGAATTTCCCTTTTTTGGCTGACTTTGATCTGTTATTGCTTAATTCGAGATGTAGGGAAGGAATGGAGGAGGAAACAAGTGAGGAAGATAGCAGATAACGTATACGATCGTTTCAAGACCCAAACTGATTGCCCTAATTTGACCTTTGAAGACCTTTACATTGCCGTCCTCGTTATTTACAAGTAAGTCATGCCCTAATTTCAATTTTTGGGTTTTTTTTTGGTTCTGTTACTAATCAAATTCTTGAAGAAATACGGTATCTTTTCTATGCTGTCAGATTGGGTTTACATTATGTTTACTACTTTCAGAAGGTGGATTAGAATTTAGAATCATAAGATACAGATTGGGAGTTTTTGTGTTGAAGCCTGGATACTGATAAAGTGATGAGGGGCTTAGCATTTGGCTTCACTTATGATAATCAAGAACTATGAACTTAAAAAATCTACACAGATTTCATAAAAAATGTCAGGATTAGCATATAGAATAGCAAGGAAAATCTTCTTGTTTGGAAAGTTAGGATATGAGGACATGATGATGAGAAGTGTGATTTTAATGTTTGAGATATATGTAATGGGGTCTGATTGTTAACATATGGTTGATGATGAGAAGTGTGATTTTGTTGAATATTGTCTTCCCATGAGTATCCTCCAAAATGAAGGTTTTGATCTTTGCTTTTAGCTTCAATAACTACATATCTGAGAAGTACTCTTACAATGGTAAATTTTTTTTTTTTTTTTGCAGTGATATTAACAAATATTTGCCCGGACCACATTTTGATCCACCATCAAAAGAGCATGTTAGAGCTATGATGGAGGTGGGTATATTCACAACACTAGTACAATTGTACAAACTACAACTTTTATTCTTACATCCAAAGCTATATGAGAAGGCTTATCTATCTGTAAATGGTACTCGTTTTACACAGTACCTCTTCTTTATTTTCATTATGAAACACGGACATCCATCCAACCGTCGTTGACATCCAAAAACTCGAGGATGCATGGGGGAGACATTTCCCTCATGTTTTGAGTCAAATATCAATGATTCGAAGCACTTTACTTTCTTGTTTTGCTTGTTAAAATCAGTTTATTTTGTTCTGGTTTACGTTTTACTCTTAAAATCCGGGTTTGTACTTCATTTCTGCAGGAATGTGATATGGATCTCGATGGACAACTTGACCATCAAGAGTTCTTAAAGTTCATCGAACGTCTCACAGTAGACACATTCTCTGTGGTGAGTCAAGGACTGATAATCACATTAGTATTGGCACCTTCAGTTGCACTGGCAACAAAGAAGGCGACAGAGGGGGTTCCCGGCGTTGGAAAGGTTGTGCAGAGGTTACCCAATTCAGTATACGCTTCACTAGTTGCCCTTGCTGTTGTAATGATCCAGAATCCCGGGCCAGATGTGTGCTAGAAATCTCATCTTTTCTTCAAGCAGTGATTATAGAAGATGGGATATCAAATGGGTCTGATTTATGTACTGTATATGATATGTGTGACTTGAAGGATTATACCTGTTTTATCTTCAGCTTTGGTTCATACATCTTATGATAGATATGTGAACTAAATACTTCCTGTTTTTTGAAACTGCATTTGTCATTAGATCCATGATTTTCAATATTACAATGATTATCGAAGTTGTTTTGAGGCTTCTTGATCCAGGTGCTTATGTGTTGGATTCAGACCTATGGGCATTTACAATGCCACTTTATCCTTGTTCATTATCATAGATGTAGCTACATGCCGAATCTAGCCACTTTATCCTTGTTCATTATCATAGATGTAGCTACATGTCGAATCTAGCACAAAACAAAGTATGTTGAATCCATCTATAATATATTGTCTCATGTCATGTATTTCACAGTTCCGGAAATGCTAACGCAGCGTAAAGGGAAGGAAATAGTTCTATCCATAGGAGCATGTAACGATTATGTAGATAATGTTAACTTTCTAAAGGAATTAGTAAAAGATTGTATAAGAAAAAAAAAAACCCTACATAGTTTAATTCACAAATGCTCTGGATCTTGAGATCTTCTCTGCCTCGACCAAGCTCAAATGTCGAATCGCGTTATTCATCATCCATTCTTCCTTACCAACAAAGAGTTGCTGGATTTTGTTTCCTTCCATTTTCAGAAGCTTCATGCCTTCGCTCAATCTTGGGAAGAATCCTTCAGGTCTTAAACACCAAGCTCGAAACAAACCTAATAAAGCATCCATATCATTGCCAAATCTCATAACACCCTCTTCACTGAATTTTGCACTGCTCATAAGAACACCAGTAAAGATCAACGCATCCAAACGGCCTGCTAAGCTTCTCCAGACGGTGGTGAAGTCAATCTTATTTATCTCCTTTTCCAAAATTGACAGCTTCAATTGCAGATAGTCTAAAGCAACAATAAAAGATTGTGTTACCCCTTCTCCATTATCTACCTTGCTTTGCCACTGTTTCCTGTTCTTCACGTAATCCCGAACAAGAGCATCAAATCCTCTCAAAACAACAGTTATTATCTTATCAACCCATTCTTTTCTAAATTCTTCGAGTTTACCTATTTCTTCATCAAACATAGTGCTTTGAATGTTTTCTTGACTTGGCGAATCCAGTTGATAGTCCTGCTCTGATCCTATTTCTAAAAATGAAAGGTCTTCAGACCACTCTCGGAGAATAGACTCAATGTGGTGAGTCGAATTGATGGAGGTAGTGACCTTGATTAGGGCATCATCTGTAACTAGTGCAGTCAGGCCTTCAGCTTCTAGACACCTAGTAAGCCAACAATCCAAGAGTTTCTGAATAATAGGCGTGCCAACTGAACGAACATACTGATACCTTGTTGCTATAGTGGGTAGCGAATGAGCGCGTTCAATCACTGATGATACTTGTTTTAGGAAGATTGAGGAAATCACAGGAGATTTATAATCTTCCGTTCCAGGAAAAGGAGATGACCCATGAGGGTTTGTCCAATTTCGCTCCTTGTCAATTTGAGGTTGCAGTTTGCCTAGTATGTCAACAAGCTCTATTTTCGTCCACAGATGTAGCCAATCTGGTCGGTCACAGAAGACGGATAGAGTGGATATCCTCTGCAAGTTCCCTTCTTCCTGAAGGGAGCTTAATATTCCTGAATTTTGAATAAGAGTATGTACCTTCTTGTCAAATCCTATCATTAAATCAACAAGAAGAAGCCAGGAAGTTCTTGCTTGTGATTGTACATCAGTTTCATTCTCCTCGTTCATTTGAGTAACATAGCCCGGGAATATCTCTTTGGCCAAGTAAGTTGACAGGGAGTTTACTAATGCTGCAACCCATTCTTCCCTGCAACTGTAACCCGTTAGCCCAGCTTCATCAATCAGCGGTTGCAATAGGTCATCTAATGGTTGGACATAATCTCTTGTAATCTTATACATAAGCGCGAAAATAAACTCTGGCTTATCGACCCACTTTGAAAAATGCTGTTGGCAAGTAAGAGAGATGGGATTCACAAGCTCTTCAATGGCCCAAAGAGGTTGATGCATAGCAATATCTCTATTATGCCCCTCAAGTTGCCGTGACTTCCTTCGTTGTTGTAGCTCTTGAAGATTGCATAAAGCAATGAAATTGTCAAAGTACTTCCTTTTAATCTCACCTTGCAGGTTTAGGAGTGGATTTGGGGAAACAAATGTCTTCCCTGTATCCATATCAGCATTACTTAAACTAGACAAAGGTGGTGGCCATCCAAGAGAAGCAAGAAGAGCTCGGTGATCTGCAATTGTTTGAGGCCTTAAAATAGCCAATGCACGGTCAACTCTATTATCAACAGCTGACACAAGTCGGCTCCACCGAGGATAGGTCTCTACAACTGAAGCTAAGATGTTCTCCACCAATTTTAGGGAATTGATAGCACCAAGACACGATTCCTGCAATATTAAAATTTTAAAATTAATACAGTCTATTTAAATGATCAGTAACAAACAATTTGTTGGAATTCGTACCAGCTCTGAATTCTTTGCCATGCGGTTTTTCTGTAGGTTTGCTTTCATCACAGCTGAGACTGCATCTTCAACGTCACCGACCAAGTTGTCAAGCTTCAGTGCAATTTCTGTATCGTCCAAACAAGTGTACATATTTTAATCATTAAGAAGATACAGAATTGCTTCAAATGACAGTTTGTAGGTTACAGAAGGACTGAGAAGTGAAGAAATTGAATAGCAGCCAAGCAAGCACAGTCCTGTCATATAATCCAACCATCCCTTCAGTTGTTACAGACATAAAGCCCTATTTTGGTAGGCGTTTAGTTTCTTCTGGTATAATTGCCTATAGACTTGATTATCCGAATCTTCAAATGAGAGCTTGTGTAAACAGTTAAGTTGGTGCCCGACCTTACATAGGGAGCTTCATTTCCTTAACAACATAGTATGGTCCGATCACGTTGTATTTGAAGGTACTAAACATTGGATATTTGTGGAAAACCACCAAAATTTATGCCTCTTATAAAAAGGTACCCCCTTCTTCACGCCTTATTTCACAAACACCCCCCAATCTTCTGTAAGCTATCTAGTAAATGGTAATAATTTATTTTCAGCTTACACCTTACATCGTCTCATATATGTTTAATTTAACATTTTATGAGCAGCGTATTACTTTCTTATAAGCATACCACTAAATCTCATTGAGTTGACAGAACCAGAGATATACAAAAACGACCTAAAATGTCTAAAATAACCTAAACAACAAACAAAACAGAAGAGAAAATCTACTAAATTGACCAATATGTGCTAGTGCTAAACCAATACAATCAATAATTATTTCAAGCTCGTTCAATGGTAAAAGGCGGCGATTAGACTATGAATGAACGACGGATAGGAGTTATTCCAATAGATGTCTTAACTCTAAAACAAGGAGTGGCTTCCGGTTGGAAGCATGAACAAGGAATTGTTTTCAACATTACCCTAAAAATTTAAGAGCTTTTACACCTTAGTATTAGAGACTTATCTATTATTTTCTTTTTCTCAACGGAATCGACGAGACACTAGCTACAACACAAATAAGATGTTACTTCCTACTCTCATCAGCTTGCTAAACTGACCAAACATTGGATACAAATTTATGGCCCTCTTGCTGTATGTTGGCTTCTACTACAGCCTCAGTACATAAAAATCCCCAACTTTTCTCACATATACTATTCCTATATGTAGGAGGCATATACCATTGATTTAGAAAGTTGGCTCAAACCTTATCTTGCTTTACACCAACTAGCATGAAAACAAGTGATTCTGCATCTACAATTACCATAACCCTTAGCATCAAGGAATCATCTATTTATTCTCCAAAGTTCAAATAATTTAAACTACTCCATTATTTTGGCAATGTACCAACCGAACCCAGTCCTAAACAAACTTCTGAGGTAATTGCCACAGAATAGGAATATGAGATTGTTAAGCAGCTCCTCAAAATCTCATTTTAGACAGCCACAGTATATATCAATACCATGACGCTAAGAAATATGAGTTGCTATTAATTCAACTTGTTACTTTCGTGTTTAAGAAATCAAAGCTCCGGAACATCACTATGTAAATCTCTATTTCCAGGCATGGTTCCATAGACAGATACATAGAAGGAGAGGTAATTGCTTTTCCGTTTTTAATGCGGCACCAACACAGAGAATAATCAGTGAAACTTAAGTTATCACCAAATCAAATAGCCAACAATAATTTGATAATAAAAATCAAAGCTTGCGTCCTTGTCATATAAATAGACTCGAACAAAACTAACCAGCATAATTCCGAACGGTGTGAACCCTCTTAACTTCCTTAGCCAGGGCCTGCAACTCCTCCGCCCCACCTTCTCCTCCTCCATCGGCTGCAAATTTGGCAATAATTTCGAAAATTTCATCATTCTTAAGCAAAACAACAACAACAAAAAAAATACAGCAGAGACGATTAAGAAACAAACAAACATACATGCGGTGGGAGAAATCGATGTGGTAGAACTGAGATCGGAGAGTTGAGAAGTGACATTGGCAAAAGCATCGGCAATTCGAAAAGAGGATTCGTAGGATTGAAGGCTAGTATCGAGGCGCAAGGTGAGATCTGCAAGGGAATCGGTCAACTGGTCGCAGTGAGCTTGCAAGTCCGCGACGAAGCGAGTTGACTCGGAAAGATCGAGAGGTTGGTTGTCGTCGTTGATGAAGACGGAGTTGAGGAAGGAAAGCACCGATGGTGAGAAATCTGAGATCGCTGGTAGATGAACTTGTGGCGACTCCATTGCAGCGTTTTGAGCAAACCAATGATTCCATCTTTAAGAGAAGCAAATACGATTTTGTTTTTGATAACAAATCAAGACAGACAATAAATCGTAAATTCAACTCCATGTTTTAGTCTAAGGTAATTCAATTTAATACTTTATTATATTTTAACTTTTGAATTTTTATTATTCTTAATTTATTCCTCAATAGGACTTGTTTTTTTATTTTAACTTTGAACTCGTTACACCACAAAGTGACAACCAGATTAACCGTTGTACTTTGATATACCAACAAGAAAAAATTAAAGGGAGAAAAAATGATGCTTATTCGTTACTAGTTATGTTTTTCAATTACATAACTCAAGTAGTTGGTTCAAAAAAATTCATCATTTTTAGGCTCATGTGACTAGTCTTACGTTGTTCATACCCATTAGCAACTAAATTAGACCATGTGTCTAGTAATACACGTCCGCTTATTCAGACGGATGAATTGACCGCTATTTATACAATCAACATGTGACAATGTAGAAAAGCTCTAATGTTTTTAATAGGATAAAAAATGCACTCATGGTCCTTGATCTTCGAGAACATGAGTTACATATGCGGTGCGTGTGGCTATGCAACGGTTTTTATTTTTAAACTTTTATAATGGAAACGGGTACATATATGCGTTGAGTTTGGGATCATTTGAAAACTGGAATTGGAGGTTGAAATTCTCAAATGGGTCAAAAAGTCAACAAACAATTAATTTCTTTTAAAGACAAGTCTAATATGAATTGCCTACAAAAAAAACATCATCTCTACCTCTCATGGACAACTTCAAATACCTTCTCCACGAGAAACTAAACGGCCTAAAATGTCTAGCTTTCATGGACAACTTCAAATACCTTTAGACCGTAATATTGTTTTTATAAAAAGAACGTTTTTTCACGTGTAAACTATTTTTATTTATTTTTTATACAAAGGTAAGAGAAACAATAATGATCAACGTGTAAAAGTTGATCGTCTAAGAGCATCCTTTCGGATGAGGTCTTCAACGTTCCGCGGAAGGTTTCCATCACTCGTATCCGAGCAATAGTCAAAAGATGCGAGCTTGTCTGCGACGGCGCTGATTTTACTAAAGACATGTTAGACTCTAACTTGTGTACACCTTGAGATCAAAATGGAGATATCGGAGATCATATCTACTAACTATGTATAGACGAGGAGAACAAAAGGGCGCATAAACGCAATCCGCAAGTAAAGAGGTAAAACTGGCAAATAACGAACGCCACAAACTCAAAACTGAGTTTTCGTCTCCAATTTATCTATCCTTTTCCTGTGGCTATGGAAAACCTTCCCGATTTCTCCTTCTCATTCTCCCTCACTGTCTGTCTCTCTCCACTCTCCTCTCCTCCACACTCTTCCACTTTGCATTCCCATGGCTACCGCCACCACTACGACGGCATTGAAGTATCCTCCATCACTCTCCGTCAAGCATCATCTTCCACTATCCTCACCTCCCTCTCTGATTCACTACTACTCTCCTTTCGCCACTTCTCTTTCTGTCTCGTCCCGCAGGAATTTCGTCTGCAAGGCTACTGAAATCTCTCCGATCGCCGAGGAATCGTCGGCGTCTGGAGGTGGAGGCGGCAGAAGCGATGGCAGGAACTGGATTCCGGTTGTTCCGTTGTCTGCGCTTCCTAGAGGAGAGAGGAGAGTGATTATTCAAAACGATGAAACGATTCTTCTGTTGTGGTATAAGGATGAGGTTTGCGCTATTGAAAACAGGTCTCCTGCTGAAGGTGCTTACACTGAGGGTTTGCTTAATGCTAAGCTCACTCAGGTTAGTTGCTCTTATTTCTGTATCAGCATTTTCCAGAACCTTAGATATGTGGACATTCTCAATTGATTATTTGTTGTTTAGCTAGGGTTTATGCTCTTGTCAATGGATTGTAGATGTCATAGGTAAGAGTTCATCTCTGTTGCTGCATCAATTTCCTCACGATTGCTTAGAGAAAATTCATTAATCCTTTTTGCTCGATGAGATGAATCTTGCCGCAAGACTTCTGTGCAGATTTGATTTTGATATCATTGACAAAATCATCTCCTCGCTCAGAATGTCAAGTTAAATTGTAGTATAAGTTCATTGTTCATTTTGATACTTTTGGACTTGATTCCCTTAATAGGCAGTATAAACTTCTTGACTGATTGGATATAACCAGATTCACTAGTTAATAGTTCATATCTTAATAGGCGTGGAAACGTTTTTCTTCAAATGGCTCTCAAATGTCAAAGCTCCAAATTAATGATCTTTTTTCTTCCTTAAACATTACTTTGAGTGTAAAGAAACACTAACATAGAGTTCATCTCAGATTATTTCTGCATCCAAATGTCAGTTTCCTTACGATCTCTTATCGAAACGCAATAATCTTTTTTCACTTGGCAAGATAAATTGTTCTGACCGACTTATGTGAAGCTGATGTTTTCCATAGGTGAAGCCAATCACATATCTCACTTAAAGCTTCAAGTTTAGTAGTATTACACGCTCTCTGTTCAATTCGAAAACTCAGGCTGCCTAAAACTCCCTTTGAGTGTGAAAATCTTGACTTTATAGATGGTTTGGATATCACTAGATTCATTAATAATCATTCATGAAAATTTTCTTGTTTCGATCGTTCTCAGATTTCAGAGCTTCAAAATCCTCACCTTTGTCTTTGCCATCTATCTTTTATGTTAACATGTATTTTCTCTCAGGATGGTTGTATTGTATGCCCAACAACTGACAGTACATTTGATCTTCGTACCGGACAAATCAAGGAATGGTATCCCAATAACCCGGTGCTACGAGCTCTTACTCCTGCTTTGAGATCTCTCTTTGTTTATCCAGTTAAAACTGATGGGGAAAACATTTACATTAGCATTGATGGTGGTGGAAATGTTGAGGCATCTGCAGAGATTGTGTTCAGTGGCAGGGCTAAACCTGGTGTGACTGCAACCAATGTTAATGTGGACGAGGTATCCTCTACATAGTTCCGCTTACGACTTTCATGTTTTAGCATTCTTGTGAAATAACCACTGTTTGGTGTCATGAACAGGTTAGAATGGTTGTGGATGAAAACCAGGAAGGTTTCGGATTCTCTAGGAAGAATGAGTTGATCAACGGAAAGGCTGCTGTCATCGGTTTCCTATTACTGTTGGATTTTGAACTCCTAACTGGCAAAGGTCTTTTGAAGGGAACAGGGTTCTTGGATTTCATATACTCTGTTTCTAATGCTTTTAACTGAATGCCTTTACTTATGCCTCGAGCAGCAGAAATTTTCTGCCCTAAGAAAATACCTTTATCCTCTCTAAATCTTCTGACTTCTTTTCTCCTTTCTCGAAGTCAATACCACACCTGTGAAAGCAAGTCCCTCTTATCCTGGCTCGTAACTTATACTCCTGCACTATGTTGTCTAGTGCTTGAGCAACACTTCCCCTTCTGCTGATCCGTTCTCGATTGTGATCATGGAAGGAGAAATACTACATCCTAGTATGTCATTTTTCTCTGTTAATATCTTCATCTCTCTTTTCGTCTTCTCTCTATGTATTCTCAGAGTGGTAGGGGTGAAAGAATATCAGAATTGTCTGTATACTTTAGCATAAAACAAATGAATCCATTGTAATCTATACTATATAAAATATTTATTGCAGTAGGGAATTGCAAACATATTGTTTTATTCACACACACATGCCTTCTGATGATATACTTATATTAATGAATCCTTATTCTTCTTATTTTGATTAACTTTCTATGTTTGCAGTATACTTAATACTTGCTTGTGGATCTTGAAAGACCTTAGATGAATAATGTCAAGAAAATGGATAAATAATACATATATTTAAAAAATTTATTGGTGCATCTTGACTTCTTTTTATTCTAACATTTAGGCATATCTGGAGGTGGTGGTAGCATCTGTTCTCTTGGTAGTTTGCCGTCTGTTACTATGAAAACCATATTCATTCCCCAGCTCATGTGCCGATCCAAGTGACAATGTAGGAACCAAACCCCTGCATAAGTAGAAGACAAGGTCAAGTTTAGGTTAGGTTTATATTTGATAATTTGTCATGAGATGTATTTGCTGTTTACCTGGATTTTTAGCCCTGAATCTGATGGCAGCCCATCCCTTGTAAGGGACGACAATGGTGTTCTGGAGAGGGGGGTCAACAAGGTTATAGTTCAGTGGATCTTTATCCATGTCGAAATTCCCAAAACCCATACCAACAACATAGAAACTGAATCCATGGAGATGCATGGGATGATCAGAACCAGCAACTACATTAGTTCCTTGAAAGACAAGTTCCACTGCAGTACCATATTCAAGCACCTTAACTTTAGTTCCTTTCGAATGTAACTCATACTCAAGAGGCAAATAATCAGCTGTGTAGTTGAAAACAAATGGTGGAAAATCCGGGAAGTTTGGCTCATAAACTCCCTTAATCTTCTTCTAATAAGCTTGAAGGATATCTATTGTAGGATCAACAAAAGATATGTTGTTTAGACTGGAAGAAAGACGAGTTCCGTTAGGTCCATGACAGGAGTTATTTGCACAAGGAAATGCATTGACAGAAACCGTGAAGTACAACTTTGCAGTCACATTCCTCGGGATATCAACAGGATGATCATGGTGCGCTAAGCTTCTGAATCTCGCGGTGAAGTTAGCTTGTGCTTCTGTGTCATTGTGGCCAGGGAGATCAGGTAACGGTATGGAAGATGGAGTTGTGTAGTTTCCGTTGTATTGTACAATGGCGGTTGTTGTTGTGTTATCCAAGGGAATGTCTGGAGTGCTCTCCAAAGCTTTTGCAGCCATATAGTATGGACTTGGAGATTGGTTAGCTTTGAGGAGTACGTCCATGGTTTGGCCTGGAGAAATGGCGATGTAGTTTGAGGTTAAGGGTTTTATGTAGGAACCGTCGGTGGCGATTATGGTAAGGTTATGGCCGGCGACTGCGAAGAACAGGACCTCTTGCATTGCTGCGTTCACCAACCGAAGTAAGTATGTCTTGCCATAGTCTACTAAGAGCCTGAAAGTGTCTGCAGACAAAAGGTTTTGCAAATTAACTAAAATTGATATCATATATTTTACATATACAAATGATCAATTTAAATTTAAGCTTTACAACTTCCTATTGTAATTCTTATGAATTGCACTTTAATTTTGAAATAAATAGTCGTAAACGATTACGTTCAATGTTTTCTTAGTACATATAACTTCGTCCTCAAAACGGCAAACTTTATAGTCTAGTTGTAAAGTCTCTGAATTAGTGATACCGAAAATCAGCGTATTTTTTTCAAAGTAAAATTTTATGTCAGCCGTAACGAAACGAGTTTTATCGGTATCCAATAAATCAAACGAGCATCTTGCACTTATCTGAGGTGTTTGAAACAATATAGCTATAAAGCATTAGAACTTAGAATATTCTCTTTCTTGCACCAAGAAGTTAGTTATGATTTATGAACACGTAGTTCTAGCCTTCTAGACGAATAAAAGTATATTGAAGGGCTATATTGATGACTTCTACCCACAGGCAGTGAGCATGCAACGAGCAATGAAATTATTTTCTTAAAAAATATCCTTATAAATAGTATTTATTAATATATTCATTGATTTTTTTCAAAACAATTTTAACCGTAATAAGGAAGCATAATACATGAATATACAGTATACGAATGTAAATGATGATAACTAGAATGCCTATATGGAAGGTGAACTAATGGACAAAAACAAGGAGAGAATCTGTCTGTACTATAATGCAGGAAACATAAAATAGATGCTTATTACCCCGACAAGACCAAGGGCAGGTCGGACTTGGAGCTTGGAACGCAGGAATGCCTGACGATATTTTTTGAGAGGCTTTGTAAAATGTCTCCGAGCTGGTCATGCGTCTATACGTGACTAATCTTTAGTTGACTAGGTTCAACTTGCTCCGTACAAAATGGAAATCAAGATGAATGTGTTCGGACCGAGAGCTGATGACATGGTTCTTACACATGATGTAGCCCCGACATTGTCACAAAGAAGAGTAGGAGGTAAGGTAACAGACACCCGAGGATCACGCAGTAGTTGGGTGAGCCAAAGCAACTCAGCGGAAGTGTAAGCAAGGGCGCGATACTCAACTTTCGTGCTGGAACGAGCAACAACTTTCTGCTTTCTTGACATCCAACTGATAAGGTTACGACCATGAAATATAGGTCAAATCCATATTGAGAACGAAAATCATCCAAATCCGATACCCAACCTGCATCAGAGTAGGCAAGCATAGAGGAGGCAATGACTTTCTCAGATTGAAGATAGTGGTGAAGCGTGCCGTTTAAGTATCTGAGTATGCCTTTGACAGCCTGCCAGTGGAGAGTATTCGGAGCATGCATGAACTGACATAATCGATTCACAACATAAGTAATAACTGGCCTGGTTATGGTAGCGTATTGTAGAGACCCTACAATGCGACAATAGAGAGTTGGGTCAGAAAAAGGGTTCACCGTCTCGGCATAGGCGAGTAGTAGGATCGGCCGGAGTGTTGATGGCATTTGAATCAATCATCTTGCTTTGAAAAAGAATGTCATATATTTTGAGAAAGAGTGAGGCCGGCCTCGGTCTTGTGAATTTACAATCCCAGAAAAAAGTTTAAATCTCCAAGATCCTTCAGAGCAAAAGTATGGTTGAGGGTGTTGACGAATTGTTGAAGGAGAGATAGATTGCTTTCTGTAAGAATTAAGTCATCCACATATACCAACACATAAATGGTGTTACCTGTAGAAGCATGAAAAAAAAGAGAAGTGTCGGACTAACAAACACGAAACTCATTAGTGACAAAAAAGGCTTTGAGCTTTGTGAACTAGGCTCACGGAGCCTGCTTGAGACCATAAAAAGCTTTGTGAAGACGGCAAATGTGGGAGGGTTAGATGCGTCTTCAAAGCCTTTTGGTTGCTCCATGCAAACCCCTTCTGACAGATCACCGTTAAGAAAGGCGTTATTAATGTCTAGTTGTCTGATCGTCCAACCTTGAGAGAGTTAACGAGAGAACCAGTCGAATAGTAGTGGGTTTGATGACTGGATTGAACATGTCAAAAAAAATCGATACCCGCCGCTTGACTGAACCCCTTTGTAACGAGCCTCACTTTGTAGATGTCAATCGTGCCATCGGGATGACGCATCTTGAAAATCCACTTACAACCAACCAAGTTAGTATGTCGAGGACGGAAAACAATAGACCATGTATTATTCCGCATTAGAGCTTTGTATTCCTCACCCATAGCTAAACGCCAATGTTTTTACTTAAGGGCTTGACCGGGCAGGCGTTTTGGGTTAGATCGAAGGAGGAAGGTGGGTCAATTGTGGCCATGAAGGTACGAAGTTTAAGATTATTGGTACTAGCTTGAGTAGTCACGGGATGCCGATTTAGGGCCGGGGGCGGAAAGAGCTAGGTGGGCGGACGGAGAGGAATATTTAGCAAGAGATCTAAGAGTAGGGTTTTGGTAACACGGAGAGGGAATGAGAGAAACGGCTGGAGGAATTGATGACGTTGAATTAGACAAGGAAGGGATTGGGCCCGCTCCAAGGGCTATAAGAGGCCCATTGGTGGTAGCAAGATCCAATAATGCAGAATTAATAAGAGAAGGAGCTAACATTGGTTTAGGACAAGTACAGGGCACCGAGAGCTGAGCAAACGGGAGTACGATTTCATTGAAAACAACATGGCGAGCGATGTAAATTCGTGAAGTGGGTTTGTGGAAACATAAATAGCCCTTGTGGGTAGAGTTGTAGCCGATAAACACACAAGGAAGAGAGAGAAAATCCATCTTGTGATGTTTATACGGACGAAGAAATGGATAACATAGACATCCAAATGTTTTTAAGAACTCAAAATCAGGATTTGTTTTGTAAAGTAATTGATACGGAGAAGTATTTTGGAGGGTTGGTGTTATTGTGCGATTGTGAAGGTAAGTAGTAGTTTTGAAGGCATGTTCCCAAAATAGTTTCGGGAGAGAAGATTGAGCTAAAAAATGCAAGTCCTTTTTCAACAACGATACAGTTCCGTCGTTCAACAACCCCGTTTTGTTCTTGCGTATACGGGAAAGATACTCTATGATTAATAACAAGTTTACGCAAAAAAGTGAAAACATTTCGAAATTCACCGCCCCAATCGGGTTGTAAGCATTTGATTTCACATTTAAATTGAGTGTTAATCATTTTACGAAATTGCATAAAAGTTTGGAGGACTTGAGATATGTGAGACAAGAAATAAATTCATATAAATTTACTGCAATCATCAACAAGCAAAAGAAAATATCGGTTGCCATATATGAAAAATTCAAGAGAAGGTCCCCACACATCGGAGTAAATCAAACCAAAAGGTTTGACGGAATTAACATGTAGAGAAGGTAAAGAGAAACAATGACTTTTAGCTTGTTGACAAGAGTCACACGTATCCGGAAACTTATTAGTGCTAACAAGAAGATGAAATTGAGAAACCAAACACCGTAGGATTTGCTCATTTGGATGCCCTAGCCTACAATACCAACGATGAAGAGAAGATCGGGAAGTGAGAGCCATGGAACGAGGACTTGAGATGTGTGTGGAGGGGAGTTTATAGAGGTCATTCTCAACGATCCCCTGGAGGACTGGAGGATCGGTTTCCCCCGAAAGGTCTTAACAACACAATAATGAGGCAAAAATTCAACCATGACGTTGTTGTCACGACATAAATGAAAAACACTAAGCAGATTTTTAGTGAGTTTAGGAACAATTAGAACATTAGGCAGTTTAAGGGAATGAAGAAAACAAGACCCAGTGTGCGAAATAGACATATGGTTACCGTTTCCGACTTGAAGCTTGTCCTGGCTGACATAGTCACCGCCTCACCGGTGATGGAGAGTTTTCGCATGTCCGGAGAAACGTGGTCAGTCACACCGATATCAAAAGACCAAGAAGGATCCATCGCAGATGGACTGTTGAACTCAATAAGATTGGCCTGACGAGACTGAGTACGAGGATTAGGATAGCAAGATGGATAGTCAACTTGTTTTGAACCCTGCCAGCAGTCGATGGACTCATGGCCTGGTTTGTTGCATTACTGACAGTGAGGGCAACGACGAGCACACGAATCTTGACCCTTGGAAGCCTGACGATTGTCTAGATTGGAAGAACCAAAACCTGAAGAGGAGGACCTGTTGCCGGAATTGGAGGAGCTATTGTTGTTGGATTGACGAGCAACCATGTGAGCAGAGGAGCCTGAATTTGAAGTTTCAGGAGATGTGAAGGGAGTGCCAGATGGAGGCACCATTTGGCACTCGAGATCACGAGACATCTTAGCCTCTTCCTGGAAAAGGAGGCCAATTAAATCATCCACTGTCATATCGGCTGAGTGCATCATATATGCAGTGACAAAGGGGTTGTACGATGAATCCAACCCATGAAGAATATGACCCATGAGAGTTTCATCATAGACAGGCTGAAGATCATCGACAAGTGCATCAGCAACGGCGTGTTCTTTTTCGATGTAGTCAGACATCGAGAGAGCACCTTTGAACAAAGACTGAAGTTGAACTGAAGAGAGTTGATGGGCTTTGGAGTGCGCTTGATTGTTTTTGGCGAGAGCAGTTCAAGCCATTTGAGAGGTGGAGCATCGAGTTACCATTTTAAGGGTTTGCGCAGATAGGGTGGATTTGATCCACAACAGGACAAACCTATCCTTCTTCTTCCATTCAGCGAACGCAGGGTTGGGAGAACAAGAGCAACATCATTTGGGTTGAGAATAGTTTCTGTTGGTGGTGCCGAATCAAGAACAAAAGCCTCAAGTCGAAGGTTTCAAGTGCATAGATAATAGTTGTCTTCCACGTAAAGTAGTTTTTCCTATCTAGTTTGATGTTGAGAGAGGGAACCTGAAAGTGAATATGAGGAGAGGAGCCTTCGGCGGTTGTCAGGAGTTGTTGGTTTGTATTTATCAAAGACACGAAGACATGAGGTATTTGACTGAGATAAAATTTTTTATGGCTTTGATACCATGTGAATAAGAAAGCCAAGAATACAATTATGCTTATCTATTCACTTTAGTGATACATGAATATATAGTACAAGAGTGTAACCGATGATAACTAGAATTCCTATATAAAAGGTAACCTAGTGGACATAAATAAGGAGAGAAACTGTTTGTATTATAATGTAGGAAACACAAAAATATATGCTTATTAAATAAAACAGCCTTATCAGTTTAACTAAAATATTCTTTAAACTTAAAAAAAAATGCTACAATAGAATATTTAAAAAATATTAACGGTTCAGTTGAAGTCCGTATAATTTTGGAGCATTTTAAAACAAATTTATAAACTTTATTCAAATAATTTGAAATTCTTAACTTTTGTATACAACGTTGAAAACGTTTCATTCAACTTTTGACCAAAAAGGCTTGGAAAGCCATTTGCAAAATTTGAGTTAATACAGTGATTAATAAATCACGATAGTGAAATTTTTTAAATATGGTATCGATTTGAAGATTTTTATAATTGAATGTATCAATTTTTTTCTATTTAAAAACAAACTATATCATTTTCGATGATTAAAAGTTAATTATTTAAAAACGACCAAATTATTTTTAAATAGTTAATTTATCGAGACGGCAAAAAGACTAAAAAGTTAAGCTTCATATTGAAATAACACAAGTTATCGAGATGAATTTATTTTGGATATAAGATAATATATAGTTATAGATTAATTAAGGAGATTATTTTACTTAATTAATAACACTAATTAAAAATTAAAATAGATAATATACCGTTCTTAGAACAAGGATATAAGTCCCCGGGTTGCCCATTGATAGTGAAAGCATTAGAGGTAT
The DNA here is from genome assembly GCA_002319775.1 of Fagopyrum tataricum. Taxonomy (NCBI): domain Eukaryota; kingdom Viridiplantae; phylum Streptophyta; class Magnoliopsida; order Caryophyllales; family Polygonaceae; genus Fagopyrum; species Fagopyrum tataricum. Next base: position 7,531,255 of record CM008285.1, on the reverse strand, counting down.
TAGGGTCTCCTCCAGATCGAAGGAACGTATAATAAAGCTGTTGGATGTCCATATCATACCATTCTCCTGCACTCACATCAACACACATATATTCCAAATTAAACCGATATTAACATGTAATTATTACGCTAATCAATCTACATGCTAATGACAACAAAAAATGTCATTTCACAAAAAACAAAAAACGTACGATTGATACAGGCATGCATGATAACAAAAATGTCATTTTAAGTTCACTACAATAATGCAACCATATATAACATGTGATGTTTGTAATTTTCTCTCGAGACGTTTAATCAAGTTGGGGACCAATTAAGTTTGTTAGTGATAGGGTTATATTTGTAATTCAATTAAGTTAATCCTAGGGTTTCCAAATTGTGTATATATTTGACATTCCCATCAATGAATAATCAGATCGTGAGTTTATCAAACTTTACATGGTATCAGACTAACGATCCAAACCCTATTCTTCCGCCTAAAATTCTATTCGGCCGTCAAGATCGATATTTCTCATGGCTCTTACGGTTGAATCTCCTTACTATCTCCATCCATCTGATCACCCTGCTCAACAAATTTGTCCAATTCTTCTTGTTCAGGAGAATTATGCAGATTGGTCGATTGCTATGACTCATGCTTTTGCTGCTAAACGAAAGCTTGGGTTCATCAATGGTGAACATGAAGAACCTGATTCCAAATCGGATGATTATTCGCATTGGATTTGTGTCAATTTCATGCTTCAGGGTTGGATAATGGCAGCCCTGGATCCATCTTTTCGCAAATCTGTAAGTTATTGCGCATCCGCTTTCCTATTATGGGAAGATATCAAATAACGGTGTGATGCGGAAAATGGTCCTCGTCTTCTACAACTCCGTGCCGATCTTGCCAAGGGTTTCCAAGAAGGAGAACAAATTGGTGCTTATTTCGGCAAACTAAAAAAATTATGGGATGATGTTGTGTCCCATCAAACCAACGTATGTCGTTGTGCATGTTCTTGTGGCAAAAGAATCAAAGCCAAAGATGAGGAAGAGGCGCGATCGACGGCAACTATTGTGGCACACACGATGCCAGTGGCGCCATTATCTCTCACCACTCAGGATCGTAGTGATGTCGGATCTAGCATTTCGGATACCCAATGGCCTTCTTTGATTTCCGCCCTCCATTCCAATCGTAATCATGCTAATCATGATACGACTGCAAGTAATGTGCATTCTCCTTGGATTCTTGATTCTGGGGCATCTTTTCACATGACAGGCACCCTGAGTTATTTATCTGATCTTCAATCGGTTTCCAAGCGACTCATCAAACTTCCTAATGGTGTAATTGTCACTGCCAAGCAAGTCGGATCTATTCGCCTCAATAGGAATGCCACTATTCCCAACGTTCTTTATGTGCCTGGTTTAGAGTGTCACTTGTTGTCCATTAATCAATTGACTGCAGATCTCAATTTTGTCTTTATGATAACTAATTGGCTATGTGTAATACAGGACCGTACTTCGAGGATGGTGATTGGACTGGGTGAAGCTCGTAATGGGGTCTACTGGCTTCGTTGGATGACGCCTCCGTCCTTAGCACATTAATGCCTTGCTACACAAATTTCCTTCACAATTCTTCATCAACGCCTTGGCCATCCTTCATCGCCATCTATTGATCCCTGCGACATTTGTCTTCGAGCCAAACTAGCTCGTTCGTCTTTTCCTCCTAGTACTTCGCATGCTTCGTCTTTATTTGAGTTAGTTCATTTAGACATTTGGGGTCCTTATCGAGTCATGTCAACAACTGGTTGTTCCTATTTTGTTGCACTTGTGGATGATTTTTCACGTTGCACCTGGGTTTATTTAATAAAAAGCAAGGCTCAAATTCACTCTATTATTCCTGTTTTTTGTTCTATGATCTCTACTCAGTTTAATACCAAGGTCAAAACATTTAGGAGTGACAATGCTAAAGAAATTTTGGCTCTTAGGTCTGTTCTTGACACTGATGGTATTTTTTTAGAAACCTCTTGTCCTTATACGCCACAACAAAATGGGAGGGTTGAACGAAAGCATAGACATATTTTGAATGTTGCTAGAGCTTTAATGTTTCAAGGGAATTTACCTGTTAAATTTTTGGGGGAATGTATTCTTACTTCATGTTATCTTATTAACCGCACCCCTACATCTGTTCTTAAAAATAAAACTCCGTATGAAGTTTTATTTGGGTCACCACCATCATTAAGTCATCTTCGTACCCTAGGGTGTCTTGCCTATTGTTCGGTCCTTCCTCGCAATGCTGACAAGTTTCGTCCAAGGGGTAGGAAATGTGTCTTTTTGGGTTATCCACAATTTCAAAAGGGTTGGAAAATGCTTGATATAGAATCTAATCAAATTTTTACGACATGCGATGCTAGGTTTTATGAGGATCAGTTTCCTTTCACAAATATTCCAATTAATTCAATCCCTCACTCACTTCCTCGATCTCACATCGTTGAAGAAGAAAACTTGGATCCTATTTATATTGACTTGCAGCAGCCAACTCCTCCTATACAACATGTTCTGCGTGACACTGTGGTCCCCACTACCACGTGTCAGCCGCATCACCCATCTGCTCCCTCTGCAGAAAGTTTTTCGGCGCCTCCAATCCCTGCGCGACACGTCGAGCCTGCAGTGCCTGTTGTGCCTGCCATAACTAACCCACCTACTCCTGCTCCTACCGTAACTACCCCAGCTATACCTACCCCTGCCCAAACTCCCCTCCTGCCCACGGTTACTACTGACCCATCCCAACCTGCCACATCATCACTAAATCCCAATCCGACCCCTGCTCGTCGGAGTACCCGCATTACCAAACCCTCAGTAATGCTTCGTGAATTTGTGTGTCAAAAGGCGAGTTTGTACGATCCCATTTCGAACGTCATCTCTCCTTCATCTTCCTCAGGTACGCCTTATTCTCTGGTCAATTATTTATCATATGATAAATTGTCTCCTGCATATATTGCTGCACTTAACTCTATTCAGCAAGAACAAGAACCATCTATTTTCAGAGAGGCGGTTACACACCCGCAATGGAAAGCTGCTATGAAAGCAGAGATCTCCGCTCTTCAACAAAATCGGACTTGGGACTATGTTGATCTTCCCCCTGATCGGCGTGCTATCGGATCCAAATGGGTTTTCCGTATTGAGTACAAGTCTAATGGTGAAATTGAGCGTTATAAGGCGCGTCTTGTTGCTTTGGGTAATCGTCAACAAGAGGGTATTGACTATACCGAGACCTTTGCCCCGGTTGCTAAGCTTGTCACTGTTAAGTTATTTCTTGCAGTTGCTACCATCCGGAATTGGGAACTACATCAGATGGACGTTCACAACGCTTTCCTTCATGGTGATCTACATGAGGAAGTCTATATGCTTCCTCCGCCTGGGTTTCTCACCTCTAGTAAGGTTTGTCGCCTGCGCAAATCCTTATATGGTATTCGTCAGGCGCCTCGCAACTGGTTTCACAAGTTTACTAGTGCTTTACTTCGATATGGATTTCAACAGTCATATGCTGATTATTCCCTGTTCACATATTGCAAGTCAGGTATCACCCTTCAAATCCTTATTTATGTTGATGATCTAGTTATCTTTGGCAACAACCCTGCCACCATCTCTAGATTTAAGGCTTATCTACATACCTGCTTTCATATGAAAGATCTTGGTCCCCTCCGTTTCTTTCTTGGTATTGAAATTGTCAGGACTCCATCTGACATCTAGCTTAATCAATGAAAGTATGCATTGGATATTATTAATGACGCTGGTCTTCTTGGTTGTAAGCCAACTTCATTTCCCATGCCTGCCAATCATAGCTTGCAAACCGACTCTACTGCTGTTTTGGACGATCCGGAGAAATATAGGCGCCTTGTTGGTCGTTTGATCTATTTGTCTATCACTCGTCCGGAGCTTGCCTACTCGGTTCACATTCTGTCTCAGTTCATGTCAAATCCTCATGTTGGTCATTGGGAAGCTGCCCTCAAAGTCCTCCGATACCTCAAGTCTGCTCCTGCTCGAGGCATTTTTTTGTCACGCTCCAGTGACTTGATTATCAATGCCTATTGCGATTCTGACTATGCAGCTTGTCCTCTTACTAGAAGGTCTACCACGGGTTATTACATTCTTCTTGGTTCATCACCGATTTCTTGGAAGACTAAGAAGCAAATCACGGTTTCCAGATCGTCAGCTGAAGCTGAATACAGAGCAATGACAACCACTACTTGTGAGCTTCTTTGGCTTCGCTCCGTTCTTCTATCTCTTGGTGTTCACCATAACCTTCCCATGAAGCTCCATTGTGATAATCAAGCAGCGATTCACATTGCAAACAATCTAGTGTTTCATGAGCGTACAAAGCACATTGAGGTTGATTGTCATACTATCATAGATCAAATCACTAGGGGAGCAATTCGTACTATTTTTACACCTGAAATATCCCAACTAGCAGATATTATGACCAAAGCCTTGGGTCCTTCTCGTTTCAAGTTTCTCTTATCCAAGCTTGGAGTTGTCGCTTCCCCACCTCCAGCTTGAGGGGGAGTGTTAGTGATAGGGTTATATTTGTAATTCAATATTTATTAAGTTAACCCTAAGGGTTTTTAAATTGTGTATATATTTGACATTCCCATCGATGAATAATCAGATCGTGAGTTTATCAAACTCTACAAAGTTAAAGTGATCGATCGACCATATACCTAAAATGATGGGAACTTCTTTGTGTGGTTTGGAGAATGGATAGTTATGTCCAGCTTTCGGAGCTATGGCAATTGCGCCGTGTACCATTGCTCGAGTCCAGTTGCTATGAGCGTGCCACCACATGGTTCCTTCTTCGTTTGAGAATATTACCTTTTGTCGGAACTTTCCTTCCGGAGGAATCGGACATTGCGTTATGTATTCTGGCCCGTCTGACCATGAGTTTCTCGGTTGCTTTACGCCATGCCTAAATATGAAGCTTTCGTCAAACACAATTTATTTTGGAAAACTTTGATTTAGTTTGTGAAAAAATGTCGACAAAGAATTTGACTTTGATTTATTTCGTGTTACAGGTTGACAAGGGACTTGAATAACATACTACATTAACATATTCATAGATTTCTGCATTGTTAATTTGATCATTAATAACATTACTAAATCATTTATATTTTGGAGTTTTAGATGTGTACTTAGCTACGTGATTTGAAACCTAATTGTGTCGACAATCGGTTTTCACATATTTGTTGGCTCATATACTAGTAGGAGAGGAGCTCAACAATGGCAAAGGTCCGGCCCCCTTCACCCCTCCAACTCCGTCGGAAATTATCTATACATCTATATATGTATACATATCAAGTATAATTTATACTTTCTCACATAAAACAAATTATCGTTCTAGCATCTAAATTTTAATATAGTTTAAGTGTCATATACCAAATACATCGATCTACAAGAAACCTTGATTCTAAAAAAACCTTAATAATAAATATATAAATTAAAACAAATAATTAAAAATTAAATAACGTAGATAGAAGACATGCAAATAGATATATATATATATATGTAATATATATACAAGTGTATGGTGACATTATAAGTGTTGGAGATAATTTGTCCCACATCGAAAGATTGAGACTACCCAGCCTAGTATATAAGGTCGGTGGGCTACTCCTCCTATTGTCAATTGGTTTTAGGATGAAACCTCATCGGGTTTATGTGTTGGGCTTGGGCCTAACGCGCATGTGCGCTCGGATGCACTCGACCCCCACTCTACCCGATCCGTTTGTATCGGACTTTGACAATAAGAGCCACGATTATAAACGTCGACGATAATAGTGTCGCCTTTGTGTGCGTAGAGCGTCGGTCCAGGAAACTGTCCGTTCACCGTCAATATGTTCTTCGTGTTGCATAGTCTTGTGTAGTTCGTTTCTTGAAGCTGCATTCATAACAATCATACGTAAATCGATATATATAGAGAGGGAGAGAGATCGAGAAACGGAAAGTTTCACCAACCACGAAGGTATAATGTGAACAAGTAAAGAAAAACCGACATCCGCCATTAATGAACAGAAGAAAAGAAAGAAATTGGAAGAGAAGAAGCATCATCTTATGATGTTTTGAAATGAAGGTGAAAGTGTTAATATTTATAGGAGCTAGGGCAAAGAAAATGGCTTGTAGGAGAAGATTAGGATAAAAAAAAATTCTCAATTTCGACCAATCGCATGAGTTTCTAGTGTGATTTGCTTAGTGAATGCTCCTTTGTCCGGCGGATGCTTCAACTTATTTTTACCGTTGCTTCTTGACCTCAAGCTCAACTAATAGTATGTTTAGATTGTACGAATTTTTATTTTATTTTTGACTTTCTCGGGTTTTAATTGATATGCACAAAAGTAATTTTCGTTTGTTTGTCACATTCTATTTGTATTTATTGTAATTAATTAGGGTTTTAATTGATATGCATACAAATAATTTTTGTTTGTTTGTCGATATTCTATTTGTTTTTATTGTAAATTATTAGTTTCTATAGTATCAACTATTGAATTATCAACGAGTCAATCTTGACTCTTTGGCGGGATCTCGAGTACAAGTAGTTTCAAGTATCACTCCTATTATGTTCATTGTAAATTATTACACAATTTGTTAAGGTTGTAATGATAAGTGTGAAGAGGGGTAGTGAGACATGTTTTCCTATGTTTGATCAATTTTCCGCGAACACGTAAGCATAAGATTGATATGGATTATATGACTTGTTTGATTTAGATCTTGTGGAGGATTATGGTTTCCACGTCGACAATATTGAGATAACAAGTCTAGTATATAAGGTTGGTGGCCTCATATTGTCAATTGGGCTTAGGATGGAATCCTGCTGGGCTTGTGTGCTGGACTTGGGCCCAATGCGCATATGCGCTTGGACGTGCGATGGACCCCACGTCAATTCTGACCCAACGAAATCTATCATAGTATCAGAGCATGTTCTAGCTTATTGGGCTTGTCGGCCTTAAGACTCTAATTGCGGACAATGATAGTCCGTCCGGTTGGGCTAGCCGGCCTTAAGGCATTTCGTCAAGGCTCAACTGAGCTAGACGGTTGCACTTGAGGGGGCGTGTAGAGGATTATGGTTCTCACGTCGACAATAGGAATCATATTGCCAATTGGTTTTAGGTTTTCTTGTAGGGGTGAAATAAATTTTTGGAATATTTTGTTTTTCAAGTATTAATAAAGAAATTCTTTTTTTAAATATTTTTGACGAGTGCCAATATACAAATCACAATGTGTGTGACCGAAGAATCTTTGGTCGTGTAGCTAGAGATTCCAATTTATTTATATTTCTACTATTAATTCTAATATGAAATTCATATACAATGTAAAGTTAATTAATTAATAAGTTAGAAGTTATTACGTGAACTTAATATAAGTTATTATTTGTCAAAACAAAAAAAAGTTATTAAATCCTCATTTTTTAAATTCGAAATATTTTAGTCCATAAATTATTCGATGTACTTGAACTTCTATGTATCACATATTTATTTATGTAAAAACACAACGACTTTATTATTTCCTGGACACAGGCTATGCAACGTGTTGATAAATGGATTTGATGACAAAGCTGAGATTGATAAGTCAATTTCGTTTGTTATTTTTAAATATTAAAATGATTAGGTAAAATTCCTATGCAACCAAAACCACTTACTTTTCTCTTATCAAAATTTATGAAAAAAACTATTATTTTTCTCATTTGATTTATTAAAAACTGTTTTCGGGCTGTGTTCAATCTATATTCAATCCTTTTAGAGTTGTTACATGATCCAAATTCCAAACTATTTGGACTAGAATGAAGTTCTAATATTTAAATGAATTGAATATAAACATATTTTAAAAATCAGTTAAAATTTAGATTCAATTTAAACGAACTGAGTTCAAGTATGTCAAAGTTATGGAGTTTTAAAATCTGGTAAATTTGTGATCCCTCGTATCGTTAGCTACATTTTTTTCCCATGGAATAACCGTCATTAGCTACACTTGTTAACAATCGTGCATGTATGTTTTTAAATATGACTAACAATTATTCTTGATTACATAACATTAAGACGTGATTTTCAGACTACAAAAATTAATAATTTAACATTATTGAATTTACTGTATTCTCTAAATGAAAAGTCTATTTAATGAGAAAAAAATGGGCATACGAACCTTTTTTTGTATTGATGATATAAATTAGACCCTTTTATTTTCCTGATAAAATTTTAAAACTAAAAATAATTAATCAGAAGGGTATAATGGTAAATTGAAAATAAAAATCCTATAAAACAATCCTCAAACGCAGTTAAGGTTTCCTCTAGTTAACCTCATTACAACTTTCTTCTTCGACCTGCTACCGTACAACCTCAAACTCTTCGTTGGAGGCGGTGTCACCGATTTCTCTATCTTGTTCCCGGTCCGCGTCGCCGGTTCTCTTTCCTAATCGCCAACATGAAGAGATTTGTGAACTGAAAGCTTGCTTGTATTATTGAATGGGCAATGTTTATATAGACAAATACAAAAGGAAAAGAGTTAAACTAACAAATGTGGAATAAGCCCGATAAGAGGTCCAATGGACTGGGCCTATAATCTAACACTCCCCCTCAAGCTGGAAGTGGGGAAGAAACAACTCCAAGCTTGCCAATCAAGAAGTTGAATCTAGTAGGACCAAGAGCTTTAGTCATGATGTCAGCTAGCTGAAGGGTGTCAGGAACATGTCGTGTCTGAATGATGCCTCGCTGAATTTGTTCCCTAACAGTATGCCAATCAATCTCAATGTGCTTGGTTCGTTCATGGAAGACTGGATTGTTGGCAATATGAATGGCGGATTGATTATCGCAAAAGAGACGCATTGGAGCTGTATGCGAGAATCCGAGTGACGTAAGGAGAGAGCGAAGCCAAAGAAGCTCACAAGTGGTAGCTGACATAGCTCTGTATTCAGCTTCAGCAGAGGAGCGAGAAAATGTAGCTTGTTTCTTAGTTTTCCAAGAAATTGGGGAAGTGCCAAGAAGAATGAAATAACCAGTGGTGGATCGTCTAGTGATAGGGCATGCTGCATAGTCGGAATCACAAAATGCGCGTATGGAGAGATCACTAGAACGAGAGAGGAAGATACCTTGAGCAGGTGCAACCTTGAGGTAGCGAAGGACTTTTAATGCAGCGGTCCAGTTACCAAGACGAGGTGCAACCATGAATTGTGATAGTATATGAAAACAATAGGCCAACTTAGGCCAAGTAATAGACAAGTAGATAAGATGACCAACCAAACGACGGTATTTCTCAGGATCATTCAATAAAGCCGTAGAATCCAGCTGTAGCCCGTGATCAGCGGTCATTGGAAAAGATGCAGGTTTACAACCTAAAAGGCCAGCTTCAGCAAGAATGCCAAGTGTGTACTTTCGCTGATTAAGCCAGAGACCAGACGGAGTACGAACAATTTCGATACCTAAGAAGAACCTAAGAGGTCCAAGATCCTTCATGTGGAAACATGTATGAAGATAATCTTTAAATCTGCGAATGGTAGCAGGGTTGTTGCCAGTAGTGACTAGATCATCAACATAAATTAGGATCTGAAGAACGATACCTGATCGACTGTAGGTGAATAGGGAGTAATCAACAAGAGGCTGAGTAAACCCGTATTTCAAAAGGGTAGATGTAAACTTATGAAACCAATTCCGAGGAGCCTGACGAAGACCATATAAGGATTTCTTGAGGCGACAAACTTTATCAGAAGATCTGGGTTTGAACCCAAGAGGAGGGAGCATATAGACTTTCTCATGCAATTCACCATGAAGAAAAGCATTATGTACATCCATCTGATGAAGTTCCCAATTATGAATAGATGCAATGGCAAGAAGAAGTTTCACCGTTACCAATTTAGCAACAGGAGCCAAGGTTTCTGTGTAATCAATGCCTTCTTGTTGGCGGTTCCCGAGTACCACCAAGCGTGCCTTATAGCGCTCAATCGGACCATCAAACTTGTACTTGATGCGAAAAACCCATTTAGAACCAATAGCTCTACGACCTGCAGGAAGATCAACATAATCCCATGTATTGTTGCGTTGTAGGGCAGAAATTTCATCTTGCATAGCCTGTTGCCATTTAGGATTTGTAACGGCGTCCCTAAAAGAGCTCGGTTCTTGTTCCTGATGAATAAAGTGAAGAGCAGCAACATATGCAGATGAAAAATGATTATACGATAAAGAATTCACTATGGAATACCGGGTACCTGATTTCAGTGAAGGAGAGGGTTGACTTGATCGGGAATCAAAATGACTTGCCTTTTTACAAACAAAATCTCGTAAAAGGGTATTTGGTTTTGTGGGGTGAGAGCTGCGGCGGGGCGGTTGAACTGCTGGAGCAGTAATGGCCGGAGGGGCCGGTGATAAAGGGGCGGAGTTATCCGGATTTGTAGGGATAGGTGGTGGGATAGGTAGTGTGGGGTCCACTGTTTCGGAGGAATTTTGAGGGATGTCGCAGGCGGGGTCCACGACTGAAGTAGAGGGAACAAGGGGAGGACAGGTGGGGTCCGTTGTATCAGGGAGGCACGTGGGGTCCGCTGTACCAGTAGCGGGGCAGTTGGGGTCCGTTGGGCCGGAATTTTGTGTGTTGTCTGCGGAAAGGGAAATGCTAGGAACTGCAGGAATTTCATGGGGATCTTCTGCGAAAAATGGTGTGGTGATATCGTCCGCAGTAAAATTAAAATCGGGTAGGGAATTTGTAGATGGAGTGGTTAGTGTTGAGAACGGAAAAATGTTCTCATAAAAACGCGCATCCCGCGTTGTAAAAATTTCCCGAGTATCTAGATCTAACATTTTCCACCCTTTTTGAAAAGATGGATACCCTATGAAAACACACTTTCTACCCCGAGGCTGAAATTTATCAGAAGATCGAGGAAAAATTGAACAATAAGCAAGACAACCTAATACCCGAAGATGTTTAAGGTAAGGCGGAGAACCATGAAGAAGCTCATATGGAGTTTTGTGGTGAAGTATGGGCATAGGGGTTCGGTTGATGAGATAACAAGCAGTGAGAACACATTCTCCCCAAAGCAAAACTGGTAAATTTCCTTGGAACATAAGAGCTCTAGCAACATTAAGAATATGACGATGTTTGCGTTCTACCCTCCCATTTTGTTGAGGTGTGTATGTGCAAGAGGTTTCTAAGCGTATACCCTTGGTATGAAGAAAAGGACGAAGGCTAAGAAATTCTTTAGCATTGTCACTGCGAAAAGTTTTGACACAAGTACGGATGTGCAACAAGTCCAGACCGGAATTTCCGGTTCCGGTCCGGACTGACCGGAATTTTTAAAAATCTGGACCGGGGACCGGACCGGGACCGGATCGATTCGGACCGGAATAAAATAAAATAAATTAAAATAAATATATTTTTACAAAAATTTAAAAAATATATTAAAAAATATATAATTTTTATTAATATTTACATAATATATATGATTTTTAAAAATATATATAAATTAAAATTAATAAAATAATAAAAATAAATAAATTCCGGTCCAAACCGGTCTTTTCCGGTCCGGACCGGGACCGGACCGGAATTGGACCGGGACCGGAGCGGAATTGGACCGGGACCGGACCGGAATTGGACCGGGACCGGACCGGAATTGGACCGGGACCGGACCGGAATTGGACCGGGACCGGACCGGAATTGGACCGGGACCGGACCGGAATTGGACCTGGACCGGACCGGAATTGGACCGGGACCGGACCGGATTTTCCGGTCCGGTCCGGTTCATATTTGCACAGCCCTAGACACAAGTATTGAATTGAGTTTCAACCATAACACAAAATTTGCGAACTAAAGAAGTGGCTTCAACTTTGCCTTTTATCAAATAAACCCAGGTACATCGAGAAAAATCATCCAAAATGGTAAGAAAATAAGAACAACCAGAGGTCGAAAGGGTGCGATAGGGACCCCAAATATCTAAATGAACTAAATGAAATAAAGATGAGGCATGAGAAATGCTATCAGGAAAAGACGATCTAGGTAGTTTAGCTCGGAGACAAATGTCACAGGGAGAGACGGCTTCGGTATTGGAAGGATGACCAAGGCGTTGATGGGAGATGGTGATGTCAACCGTGGTAAGGCATGAAAGAGGAGGCGGAGAAATGTTTGTCATCCAGCAAAGCCAATAGATTCCATCACGAGCTTCACCCACACCAAATACTGTCCTCAAAGTGTGTCCTCAAAGTGTGGTCCCGTATTACGCAAAGTTTATTAGTCATCATAAACACAATTCAAATCCACAGTTAACTGATTCACAGATAAAAGATGGCAGTCTAATCCTGGAACAAATAATACTCGAGGTAGGGAAAGAGAGGCATTCAACCGAAGGGTTCCTGCGTGACCAGCAGAAACTAGAACTCCATTCGGAAGTTTGATCTGACATTTGTTTACCGGTTTGATTGAGGACAAGAGTGAGCGGTCTCCTGTCATATGAAAAGAAGTACCAGAATCCAAGATCCAAGGTAGGATAATATACCTGAATTTGTATCGTGAGCTGAATGAGAACGATAAGAATTCAGGACTGATAAGATTGTGTTCCATTGAGCATCATTAATTTCAGAGCCCATGGCCTGACGATCTTGAGATGACAAGAGAGCAACAGGAGCGGAGTTAGCATGCCCTGGCGTTCTAGTAACAGCAGCCGAAGCCGCCCGAGGCTTGCTCGAAGATAGCATGCCCTGGCGTTAGTAGCCGAAGCCGCCCGAGGCTTGCTCGAAGATAGCATGCCCTGGCGTTTTGAATAGGTTTTAGGGTTTTATTTGGCGGAAGCGTAGGTCAGAGGAAAGTGGCTTTGATACCGTGAAGAAATTTGTGAACTGAAAGCTTGCTTGTATTATTGACTGGACAATGTTTATATAGACAAATACAAAAAGAAAAGAGTTAAACTAACAAATGTGGAATAAGCCCGATAAGAGGTCCAATGGACTGGGCCTATAATCTAACACAACATTATCCGACACCGATTGACGGTCTTCTTGATAGGGCTCACACTGAAACTCGATTTTGGAATCTCCGGATCTGGGTACTCTTCTTCACGGATCATAAATCTCAATTGAAGCCTGAATTCGGATGATAGCTGACGGCGCAGGGAGCAAGGAGTCGAACCGCTGCCGGAACTGCCATCGGCGAGCATCCACCTCCCATGAGTTCGTAGTTGGAAGAATGGCTGTGATCTTCGACGACCTTCTGGGCTCAGCGAGCATCCACCTCTGCTTTGTAGTTGGAACCATAGTCTTCTCTAGATCTAGGTTTGGAGGGAGGACTGTAATAGGGGAGATGAACAATTTTCTGGCGGGACTCCATGCCTCCTCCTAAGAGAATCGAGCAAGCGCATGGTTGCACGGCTCATTGCTACACAGGTTCACTTCTCTCTCCAGGATGTCTTGTTGTAATGATTTTTGTTTACTTTTTCTTGCTATTTGATTATGGCTGATGAACAATTTTCTATAGGATTCACTGTTGGAGGTAGTAAAGGAACAAAAAAGTTCAATAAGTAATATTATGACACAAGCCACAAAATAAGCTATACTTAGCTGCTAATATGTACGTTTAGGTCTCTTTAGGAATCTTATATACTTGAATTGATCAACAAGTAAAATTTTGGTTATCTTTTGTGTATAATATTGATGTAACCTTTATAAAATTTCCTTGCTTTTTTTTTTTTTTACTTTATGATATGATACAATGCTTGGATCTCGAAGTTTATTTTCGTTTACGAGAGATTTCATTAATGCTTGGATCTCAACGACACAAGCGTTAAAAGGCGAGCGACAACTGCTTGGATCTTGATCGATGTAATTGCAATCTGGGTATTACGAAATACAAAATTGACTATTTTTCAGATTGGGTATCACGGAAATTGGGATTGTATACATCGAATGAGGGCATGTGTAAGTCGAGAGGGCTTGTGTGAATCAAACTCCTATCTACACAAGATTGTGTAACTCAAATGTAGTAAAATTGTGTAATTAGAAATTAAGTACAACTTAAAAAATCAAAACCCCCTAACTACAAGATTTGCTTGGACCTTGTTAACTCGTTTGGCTTTGACCTTGTGTAACTCGAGCTTGTATAACTCGATTGGGCATTGGGCTTGTGTAACTTGATTGAGCCTTGAGTTTGTGTAACTCGATTGAACTTGGTCTTACGTAACTTGATTGGGCTTGTGTACTCGATTGAGCTTGTGTAACTAGATTAAGCTTGTGTAATTAAAACTGTGTATTTAATATTGAGTTTTAAGTATAATTTTACAAAAAACAATAATAAAATATACAAGTTCAATTAGTCCAACTAATATAAGCGTCGGAGGGAGTGTTTATCGTCCAGATTTCGAATGAATCCGTGAGACCCATTTCTTCCATTTAATGACAGTGAATATCTCCCATGAATCCCTTCCATCATCGCTTACAATGATTATATATCTTAAACATTCGTTATTTAATTATATGGATATTAAAGTTTTTCTAAATCTTAAAAATTTATTATTTAAACTTATGGTCAATTAATTTTAAAATGCAAATCTTATTGATCTTAATTAGATGTTATTATTTGATATATAATATGTGTATATGAACGTACGAGACTTCACGTTATTCAGTCCAAAATCGTTTATATTTGATCACCAAGAAGGCTCATTTGCTTCTTAGGTGACAAACTAGACATCTCTTATTTATTTATAAAGATTAATTAAAGGGCTATTTGATAATTTCAATTTACACAAGTTCATGGGCAATTCATAAGCCCAAGCCCAATCGATTTACAGAAGCCGGTCCATTCCCAAATAAAATACAAATACTATAGTTAGTGCCTTTCAAATCCTAGATGAGAGACACTCTCTCCCGCCCTTATACTAACTGGACTAATTGAATATATATATACATATATATATATAATGTTTTTTGTAAAGTTATACTTAAAACTGAATATTAATACACAATGTTAATACACAACTTTAATACACAAATTTTCAATTACGCAAGCCAAAAAGGATTTCTCAATTACGCAAGCCCAAAAGGATTTTCCAATTACACAAGGACGACTTACACAAGCCCAACCAATCGAGTTACACAAGCCCAAAAGTCCGTTGTATACACAATTAAATATTTGGGACTATTCATGTAATTAAAAACTTAGGTCATATCCTAAAATTATTCAATCCAGGGAATTTGGTGCACTTTCAAAAGTTTGGGCCATTCTTGTAAATATAAACATGGTTCATTTTCTGTAATTATCCAAACTAGGGTTAAAATATGAAATAAATAAAACTTTTGGGTAAAACCGTAAATAAAAGTTAGGAGGTCTTGTGTAATTTCTCCTAAAGTCGAAAGTTCCTATTAGGGTTTTGGGTTCAACGTCTTCTTCCCAACGTCTTCTTCAATGTCTTCTTCCTGTTTAGGGTTTTGGGTTTGGCGGCGACGTCTTCTTCCCGACCGGGGGGGGGGGGGGGGGGGGGAGCGGGGGGCTACGGACGGCGATAGCGTCTCTCGGCAACTCGACCCATGGCAT
Source organism: Fagopyrum tataricum (assembly GCA_002319775.1). Classification (NCBI taxonomy): domain Eukaryota; kingdom Viridiplantae; phylum Streptophyta; class Magnoliopsida; order Caryophyllales; family Polygonaceae; genus Fagopyrum; species Fagopyrum tataricum. Next base: position 7,515,734 of record CM008285.1, on the reverse strand, counting down.
CGTCGGGAGAATCCATTAGCCACATATGGTTGTGCTGATCTTGTCTGGGCCGGTCTTGATTCGCGTTTTTGGTGGTTTCAACGAAACCATAGACCCTTCACAACGTCTCTCAGCACCGTCGTCGCAAGGCACCTTGATGCAAGAGCATTTCTAGGATCACCCATGGCCACAAGAGTTGATGCTGAAGCATCTCTAGGACCTCCCATGAACATGGAAGCACTTCAAAGATCGCCTTTACAAGATGATGCATACACCAGACGCCCCCATCAAGAAGGAAAAAACATATCCAGATGGAGCAGTAGCATGTTTAGAGCCTCCTACTAAGAGGAGGATGATAGAGGCAAGGAAAGGGATGTAGATGTAACTATGAAGTCCCAAGCCTAAGAAAAGGAAGGAAGAACAAGCTAAGCAGGAGGAAGTGGCTGAGATCCTTCCACACTAGGAGGTCAAGCATACATGAGAACATGATCAATCATATTATGAGGATGCAACGGAAGAGAACACTCGGGCCCACATACACGATCCCGGACCCACACCCGGTTCCAAGAGCCTGAGCACACATACATATATTTCCTTTACCCCCGGAGATCCATGCACACGTGAGAGAAAGAAATGCAACGTCTCCACTGTGTCACTTAGTCCATGCATAGAGAGTAGCCATGCAAGTCATGTCATCCTTGCTACAACTACATAAGAACGAGTCATTGCTCCAACACCATTTCAAGTTATCCCTGTAGATCTATCAGCTAGGGCCCGCCTCTCGGAATCTATTGACCACTCATCCGATGATTGGACCAGCTTACCCGAGTACTCACACCATCATCATCCACAAGATACAAGAGACGGACGTAGTTGGCCCCTTTTGCACGTGTGAAAGACACACCATGAGTGCCTAGATCAGGCCACCTATTTTAATTATTAGCCCATAAGGACATGTTTTATTTGTGGGTTAATTTTGTGGGTTTTTAATTGCATTTAAAGTCCAAGACATTTTATTTCTCTTTTTGCAAAATATTTTGAGTCTTCTAATAGAGAAGCTTAAAGATTTATTTGGAAATTATATCTTATAAAGATACTTGAGGACCAAGCTTATAAGATCTCATCCTATTAGAAGATCGATCTTATCTTGTTTTACCCTAAAACTAAATCTTATCTTATCCTAGATAAGATATGATTTTGCGGGTTTTTTCTTGGGCTTTCACGTGTAACCCCAGCAGTCCGTGTAACCATAGCTTAAAGATTGATTTGGAAATCATATTTTGCTGGCTTTTTTCGTGTCCTTTTGTGCTTTCAGGTCGTTGCTTAAGATTCGCCTTGATCTATCCATCTACCGATCCATCCAACCATCGGATCATCTCCACCATATGTCTTTATTTTCGTCCTTTTTCTATCGAGTCTTGGTGTCAAAAGATCGGGTCATTCACACAAGCGTATATCCCATATCACGCCTGGGCTTGCGGAGTAGTGGGGAAACGGAGGACTCGTGGCGGTGGTATGTTTTCGGCGGTTTCTAGCGTCGTAAGGCGGCCGCCTGTTTTCAGCGTCACAAGGCGCCTAGGCTTTTGCAACCTTTGCGTTTCCGGTGGTTTCCCCTCCCGAAGCCGGTTCGAAGTTGTGGAGGGTCGGGATTCGGCAGTTTTCGGTAGTTTCCACTTGCAAATCTGGCCTCGACAGTGGAGAGTCGGGGGTCGGTGACGAAGAACTCGGCAGCAGAAAGTGCTTCTGGGCTCAGCGGCGACGAAGAACTCGACAACTGCTGGCGGATGTGCGGAATCGGCTAGGGTTTCGTGGAACCGATTTTAACAGCGAGAAAACTCTAATTGGCGATTGAGAGTAATTTTATAGATATTTTTTTTCATATTTACTCTTATACACTTTCATTTAATTTTTTTTTAAAAATAAGAAAAATAGAGAGCCCTATTCTATATGCGATATAGAAAAGAGACTTGTACCCATTCTTTTTTTTACATAAAACCGTAACATTATACCATCATACTCTACCAAATTGTTTTCCCGTGGTTGTAATGAAAAGGATCGTAAAACAAAATCAATAGTCATAACAGAAAATCTTATGTCAGTAGGTAGAAATTATGAGCCAGAGATAGCTGAAATCTTTGTGATTTTTGGTACAATTTTGTAAAGTTTGCACACAAAATTTGCAGTAGTGCTCGTCCTTTAACAAGCAAGCTCCTTGTATGTCAATTTTATTAAAGTCAAACTTGCATTGAAATTTATGTCTCAAGACATCAATTGAGTTATTGTACTCGATCGAAGAAATTGAAATAGTAGTCTGCATTTTTAGAAAGGATTGAAAACCCGCAACGAAAATTACAGTTTTGGTTAAATTAGGTCTGATTTAGACCTATTATTACTGTTCGATATCTTGAACCGTATTATTCCGGTCCAATCCAACCTTGACCCACATTTTGAACGTTTTTACATTGTACTTTCTAAATTAGATTTAGCAGAGATTCAATCCGGATTTAGACGGAACTATTTTTAATATGTGTATATTTCTTAACAAGATTAAAAACGGATTGATGTACGGACAAACCATATTGAATTGGACCGTGATGGTTCGGTCCAATCCATGGCCAATGTCGCGTCAAACTACTATTGGTCCAATCCATAATATTAAGGCTCAGTCAGATCGGTACACAACCTTAAAGACACTTTTAGGGCCCGTTTGGTTTAAACTCCGGAAACGGAAACGGAATGAAAATGAATCTAGTCCATATGTACACCCTTGTTCATGAAGTTGTTGGGAATCATTCCATGTTGTTTGAACTAATTGTAATCCATACGTACACCATGTTTATTGATTTATGGTCCAAATTTAATAATTGAGATTACTATTCGACCTGGATTATCCCCTTCTAGTAATCAAAAGTCAATTTACCTAAATTACTCAATTCGAAGAAGTTTTTCTAACAAGAGGTTGGTGAGAGCAAGTAACTAAGAAGATAAACGCTAGCTCGATCCTTTCATTTAGTAGCTCAACTCATAATTCGCCTATCCCAACGTCTAAAACTCTCACGTTACTTAATTCACCCAATATTTTTGGTTTACCCAAGTCAAAAACTTAAAATTTTCATTGTGATTTCCTCGTAAAAAAAGAGAGACCATTAAATTATCCTAATGTCCTCTAGAACATTTAATCTTATAAGTAAGAGTCTATACGGCATCAGACTAACATGCACGTAGAGCCTAAACCCTAAGCATTGAATATACTAATGCTTTTATCAAATGCCATGAAAACCTAGCTACGTATACGTACTAAGCATCTTTCATTTACGGTCATTGTGTATCCATAATTATATAACTTTAAATCATCCATAATCGTTTTCAACTCGTTTATATATATATATATATATATATATATATATATATATATATATATATATATATATATATATATATTCAAAACATTCACATTGCGACTTATTTTGTATTCGTAGAGGACGATATTAATCAAACACATGATCTCAATCATAAGTATATCGTGTGAATATCACATATATAACGAATAAAACACAAGAGATTATTTGGTATTGAATGTACTTTTCATCTCATGTCGTACGCGTTAGTTTGGAGTCTAAGACATGAATTTAACGAGGATTTATTTTTAAAATAGTTGAAAATTAAAGAAGTAGTTCACCGACATTATATAATAAACTTTATATCTTTTTATTATCGTTTTGAAAACATTTCATTCTCTGCACACTGCCTCAAGTTCAATCGTTTGTCACATACGTATTGATAGGTGATGGAATCACTATCAATTTAGGTAGTTTTTAGAGTCGTTTTTATGTTTTCGAGTCATATTATGTTGTTAATGCATTGATCCAGATAAAAGAGTCAAAATGAAGTAAAAGAAGGTATTAGCAACACTTAAGAGTTGAAGCAAAGAGACGAAGACAAGTTTCTGGTGCCTCACCGCCCCCGCGGAGAAATGTCACCGCCCAAGCGGTGGCACCCTTGCCGAGTGCCGCAGCCAGCGGCATCACTTGCGCCGAGAGAAGTTTGTCATCGCACCCGCGGCCGCTTCTGGCCGCCCCAGCGGTGACAACCCTGAAGACCCACGCCGAAGCCGCAGCCAGCGCCTTCGCCCGCGGCCACCATAATAACACACACTAATATGAAAAAAGCTAGCTAAGAAAGTCCATAAGATTTACTAGAATCGATCAAAATCCGACTATCGCTAAGTCTCGGTCCCGCGTGTATATGACCTCAAATGCCTGATTAAACCGGAAAACATCTCAACATTACAAATATATCTTCTAGAAGATTCTAGAACGTTTCCAAACTAGAAAGAACTACTCGAAAAAAATTACAAGATTCGCCCTAATTTTATGAAAATGTCGGTTTTGCCCCTAACTTTTCTTAAAACTACCAAAGGCCTAACAAGGCTCGAAACCTCCAAAAATAGTCCACCAACATGTTATAAACATTAAACGATCCATAACGAGTTTGAAAGTTTTCCGAACTTTCAAATTCACAAAGAACCTTAAGGATGCTTTACAAACTAGTCAAGTACACTACTTTCTTTTTTTTTGTAAAAGATAATTGTATTAAGAACAAGAGAGAAGTATACAGGAGGCAAAGCGAGGGTACACAAGACAAAAAGAAACGGAGAACGAGGGAAGAAGGTGAGCAAGATAAGTCATGGGAACTTAATTCCTAGCATATTAGCCCAGGCCATATCATCCAAGTTGAGGCACTTCCATTTTGTAGAGGCGTAGGTCCTCGTGGTTTGAATAATGTTGTTTGCACATATGATGGGAGTAGCCTGCAGTGTTGGCGTAGATAGTGTCATTCCGACCTTTCCAAGTGAAGTAGATCAAGGAAGTAATGGCGGCTTTCCTCGTGAGGGTGGTGAGAACATTCTTATTCTTTTCTGAGGGCGGGCAAAAGTCTGACAAGAAAAAATATTCTATGTATATCTACTCTCAAACCACTCCTAAAATTTTCAAGAAAAAATATTCTATGTATACTGACCATACCTACTCTATGATAGAAGAAACAAAACTCACAAACTCTTCTCCACAAAATTTACACAATTACACAAGCTCACCCAGAATTTTGACTTCTGATTATCAACCCCTCATTAAGATCTACCCTAAGAGATAACAGTGTGAAGGTTTTAAAGAGGACAAATGGAAGTGAAGGTCTGGCTTGAGTTCTGCGTGTTTCCTGCGTGGGTGAGGAGAGATGAAAGTGTCTGGGATTGAAGTAGCAGGAAGAACCGATCAGCAGTGGGTTCGAGTCCTTGGTTTGGAGGAGAAGAGATAGATTGGATGTTATTCAGACGTACAGTACGTGGAGGAGGTCGGTGCTTGCTCTCCCGATGCTGCTAATGCTTGGTGCGTGAAGAAGAGAAGCGTGGAAGAAAAGAAGCTGCCAAGCTTTTGGAGGAAGAAGGAGAGGAGTCTCGTTTACTGTTGTGTGTTTGCAGTGGAGGTTTGTGTTGCTGCTTGTCCATCTCCCACAGGTTCGTACATTAGTCCTTCTTCTTCTTTTCTTTTTTTTCCCGCTTGCTGCTTCTTGCTGTCAATGAGGTGAAAGAGTGGCTGCATGCTGCTTGCTTTCGGTGAGGAGGAAAAGTGCCTATGTGGCTTGTTTGTACTGCTGCTTGCTTGGTACATTATGCACATTTCTTTTGTCTTCCTCAACAACTCAAATGGCTAAGGGTGAAATAAGAAGGGTAGAGGTAGGCTTTTAGGGTAACCATAGGTTGTGTGTGGGATAAAAAGGGTAAGCATACCCACACATAAAATGATAGTAGAAGGAAGCTAAAAACAAGAGACGGAAATTGATTAACTCGATTGAATTTTTCGGGAATAAAATTTTCGGATATTACAACAATTCCTCCTGAAAATAATAAAATAAGTGAGTTATCTAGAATAAATCCCGCAGCATACCTAAGGACTATCCATGAAGGTGTTGTCACCTCGCATCTATAATTACTACAAGTAAGTATCACATAAAGGTCGGAAATACTTTAACACATGAAGGCTAAGCACTCGAACATGTAAACAAATAAGCATTCAGGCAACTAAACACATAAGCATTTAATCACATAAGTACCTAAATCAATAACTAGCTTGTTAACCTAAATGTCAATATCATATCAAAGTAGCGCTCAAGAATTACTCCTTATTCTCTCATCAATCACCCATTTGGTCTCCTTCTCTTCAAGTCTAGACCAACGATCAACAACATCATGGTATTCTTCTACCATAACTGTTGGATTTTGAACCACTGTTTGGTGTCATGAACAGGTTCGAATGGTTGTGGATGAAAACCAGGAAGGTTTCGGTTTCTCTAGGAAGAATGAGTTGATCAACGGAAAGGCTGTTGTCATCGGTTTACTATTACGTACTGTCGGATTTTGAACTACTAACTGGCAAAGGTCTTTTGAAGGGAACAGGGTTCTTGGATTTCATATACTCCATTTCTAATGCTTTTAACTTAATGCCTTCCCTTATGCCAAGAGCAGAAGTAATTTTCTGGCCTAAGGAAATACCTTTGTCCCCCTCTAAATCTTCTGACTTCTTTTCTCCTTTCTCGAAGTCGATACAAAACCTGTGAAAGCAAGTCCCTCTTATCCTGGCTCGTAACTTATACTCCTGCACCATGATGTCCAGTGCTCGAGCAACACTTCCTCTTCTGCTGATCCGTTCTCGATTGTGATCACGTAAGGAGAAATACTACATCATTTTTCTCTGTTTATATCTTCTTTTTCATCTCTTTTTTCGTCTTCTCTCTATGTTTTTTCGAGTGGTAGGGGTGAAAGAATATCAGAATTGTCTGTATACTTTAGCATAACAAAAATGAATCCATTGTAATGTATACTATATAAAACATTTATTGCAGTAGGAAGTTGCAAACATATTGTTTTATTCACGCACACACATGCCTTCTGGCTTCTGATAATACTTATAATAATGAATCCTTATTCTTCCTATTTTGAATGTACTTTCTATGATTGCAGTATACTCACATTATACTTGAAATCACAAACAATAATACTTGCTTGTGTATCTTGAAAGACCTTAGATGAATAAAGTGAAGAAAATGGAGAAACAATACAAACATTATCAAATTTATTGGTGCATCTTGACTTCTTTTTATTCTAACATTTAGGCATATCCGGAGGTGGTGGTAGCATCTGTTCTCCTGGTAGTTTGCCATCTTTTACTATGAAAACCATATCCATTCCCCAGCTCATGTGTCGATCCAAGTGACAATGTAGGAACCAAACCCCTGAATAAGTAGAAGACAAGGTCAAGATTAGGTTAGGTTTATATCTGATAATTTGTCATGAGATGTATTTGCTGCTTACCTGGATTTTTAGCCCTGAATCTGATGGCAGCCCAACCCTTGTAAGGGACGACAATGGTGTTCTGGAGAGGCGGGTCAACAAGATTATAGTTCAGTGGATCTTTATCCATGTCGAAATTCCCAAAACCCGTACCAACAACATAGAAACTGAATCCATGGAGATGCATAGGATGATCAGCACCAGCAACTACATTAGTTCCTTGAAAGACAAGTTCCACTGCAGTACCATATTCAAGCATCTTAACTTTCGTTCCTCTCGAAGGTAACTCATACTCAAGCGGCAAATAATCAGCTGTGTAGTTGAAAACCAAAGGCGGAAAATCTGGGAAGTTCGGCTCATAAACTCCCTTAATCTTCTTGTAATAAGCTTGAAGGATATCTATTGTAGGATCAACAAAAGATATGTTGTTTATACTGGAAGAAAGACGAGTTCCATTAGGTCCCTCACAGGAATTATTTGCACAAGGAAACGCATTGACAGAAACCGTGAAGTACAACTTTGCAGTCACATTCCTAGGGATATCAACAGGATGATCTTTACTTGCTAAGCTTCTGAATCTCGCGGTGAAGTTAGCCTGTGCTTCTGTGTCATTGTAGGCAGGGAGATCAGGTAACGGTATGGAAGATGGAGTTGTGTAGTTTCCGTTGTACTGTACAATGGCGGTTGTGGTTGTGTTATCAAAGGGAATGTTTGGAGTGCTCTCCAAAGCTTTTGCAGCCATGTAGTATTGACTTGGAGATTGGTTAGCTTTGAGGAGTACGTCCATGGTTTGGCCCGGAGAAATGGCGATGTAGTTTGAGGTTAAGGGTTTCATGTAGGAACCGTCGGTGGCGATTATGGTAAGGTTATGGCTGGCGACTGCGAAGAACAATACTTCTTGCATTGCAGCGTTCACCAACCGAAGTAAATATGTCTTGCCATAGTCTACTAAGAGCCTGAAAGTGTCTGCAAACAAAATATTTTAAAATTGAATAAAATTGAAGGGCTATATTGATGACTTCTATGCACGGGCAGTGGGCATGCAACAAACAATGAAATTATTTTCTTAAAAATTATCCTCATAAATAATATTTATTAATATATTCGTTGATTTTTTAAAACAATTTTAACTAAAGTAGCCGGATAAGTTTAACCAAAATATTCCTAAAACTTAAAAAAAAAATGCTACAAATGAATATTTAATAAATATTTTACCATTCAATTGAAGTCCATATGATTTTGGAACATTTTAATACAAATTTATAAACTTTATTCAAGCAATTTTAAATTCTTAACTTTTGTATACAAACATTGCAAACGTTTCATTCAACTTTTGACCAAAAAGGCTTGGAAAGTCATTTGCAAATTTTCCCCATATTAAAGAATTTTACATGATATATGTAACAATGATAAATAACTCTATTTCAAAATTCTAAGGACTTTAAATGACCAAACCAAAAATTAGATACTCGTTCATATATTTTTTCAGAACTCAATGACTATTTATTAGAAAATTTTGCAAGGGTACATATTTTGGCTAAAATAGTACAAAAAATTAACAAAACTATCCATAACTTAATCAAATTAGTGTATCTTTTTTTTTTTTTTATAAAGTATCTTTATTTATAAAATACAAAAAGTACTCTCCTTAAAAATCACATAATTTCCTGTGCTTTCTAACAGTTTTCCTTTCAATATATTTATTAACCTTGATTAAAAATATATTGTGTTTTAATTATTAATAATTAGTATGTTACATAACTTTTGATGAAATGATCTACATTAAAAGTTTAATCTACCTAATAAGCCTGAATTAGTTGGTAATCTGTAAAGTAGATTCTCCATTAAAATCTCCTGTTTGACTATATGGTTCTATTGCCAATCGCAATCGTTGAAATATATGTTTTATTACGAACTTATTTCTAAAATTAGGGTAGCAATTCGTGATTAAATTTCAAAGGTAGTACTCCCTATTATCTCGTATCGCTTTCTGACAAAGTAACCTTCTAGTTTTTTAACTCACACGACTCTTATTGTGGATTGAAAAGGATACACCAACAAATCACTGTCAAGCGTCAACTTTTTATTATTTTGTATGAGATTGTTGTAAAATTTGAGTTAATACAATGATTAATAAATCACGATAGTGAAATTTTTTGAATATGGTATTGATTTGAAGATTTTTTATAATTGAATGTATCAGTTTTTTTACACAAGTTATCGAGATGAATTTATTTTGGATATAAGATAATATATAGTTATAGATTAATTAAGGAGATTATTTTACTTAATTAATAACACTAATTAAAAATTAAAATAGATAATATACCGTTCTTAGAACAAGGATATAAGTCCCCGGGTTGCCCATTGATAGTGAAAGCATTAGAGGTATTAGGGTCTCCTCCAGATCGAAGGAACGTATAATAAAGCTGTTGGATGTCCATATCATACCATTCTCCTGCACTCACATCAACACACATATATTCCAAATTAAACCGATATTAACATGTAATTATTACGCTAATCAATCTACATGCTAATGACAACGTACGATTGATACATGCATGCATGATAACAAAAACGTCATTTTAAGTTCTCGTCAATAATGCAACTATATATAACATGTAGTGTTTGTAATTTTCTCTCTAGATGTTTAATCAAGTTGGGGACCAATTAAGTTGAAGTGATCGATCGACCATATACCTAAAATGATGGGAACTTCTTTGTGTGGTTTGGAGAATGGATAGTTATGTCCGGTTTTCGGAGCTATGGCAATTGCGCCGTGGACCGTTGCTCGAGTCCAGTTGCTATGAGCGTGCCACCATATGGTTCCTTCTTCGGTTGAGAATATTACCTTTTGTCGGAACTTTCCTCCCGGAGGAATCGGACATTGCGTTATGTATTCTGGCCCGTCTGACCATGGGTTTCTCGGTTGCTTTACTCCGTGCCTAAACATGAAGCTTTCGTCAAACACTATGCATTTTGGAAAACTTCTAAGCTTTCGTCAAATATAATAGGTTTCCGCATCATTTGATCATTAATAACATTACTAGAGAATCCTTTATATTTTCGAGTTTTAGATGGATATGTAGCTACGTGAATTTGAACCTTAATTGAGTTGATAATTTATTTTCACATATTTGTTGGCTCATATACTAGTTGGAGAGGAGCGCAACAACCCCCTTCACCCCTCCAACTCCGTTGTTAAATATATATATATATATATATATATATATATATATATATATATATATATATATATATATATATATATATATATATATATATATATATATATATCAAGTATGATTAATACTTTCTCCGATCGAGAAAAAATATATTATTTTAACATTTAAATTTTAATCTAGTTTAAGTTTCATTTTATATTTTTAAGGTTATCGATCAAGAGAGGTGTGATAATATTTTTGAAAAACTGTTTTTATTAAATATTTTCATAAATAAAATATTTATTCATTGTTCTTTAAGATGGTGAATTTTTAATAAGTTGTAAAATTAATTAAAAAAATTTAAAAATCAAGATTGTTTAATACTTTTTTTTTATAAAATTGTGCAATGAATAGACAATCAATTTTTTGCGATCAAAAGAAGAAAACTATGGAAGTCAAGATATAATCTTAGTTTAATTTTCTTAATTTTAAAATATTTAATTACATGCTTATGTGTACGTTTATCAATAATAAATGTCCTAAATATTAACTAGCTCCATGATTAGACACTATAAACTATTTATCTATGCATCTTAATTATATATAGACTTCAAACTTCGAAAATACCGAACCATAGTTAGACTTGCAAGCTAGCTAGTATATTCGCTGAGATTTCAATAACTTAAATATAATTTATACTTTTAGACAAATATAAAATCGGTTCTTTTAAACTCAAAACCCAAATACATCTACAAGAAACCTTGATTCTAAAAAAACCCTAATAATAAATATATAATTAAATTAAATAATTGAAAATTAAATAACGTAGATAGAAGACATGCAAGTAGATATATATGTAATATATATACCAGTGTATGGTGACATTATAAGAGCCACGGTTATAAACGTCGACGATAATAGTGTCGCCTTTGTGGGCATAAAGCGTCGGTCCAGGAAACTGTCCGTTCACCGTCAATATGCTCTTCGTGTTACATAGTCTTGTGTAGTTCGTTTCTTGAAGCTGCATTCATAACAATAATACGTAAATCAATATATATATATAGAGAGGGGGAGAGAGATCGAGAAACGAAAAGTTTCACCAACCACGAAGGTATAACGCGGCCAAGCGTAAGAAAACTGAAATCCACCATTAATGAATAGAAGAAAAGAAAGAAATTGGAAGAGAAGAAGAAGCTTCATTTTATGATGCTGAATAACTAATTATGTATATGTTTTGAAATGAAGGTGAAAGTGTTCATATTTATAGATGAAGCTAGGGCATAGAAAATGGCTTGTAAGAGAAGAAACATGTAGAATATATTGTAAAGCTAATAGAAGGGTGAATTGAATGTCATCATCGAAGGATACCAAATTCGATTAGAAAGAAGATATTTCAACTTACATAAATTGAAGATTAGGATGAAGAAAATCTCGATTTCGACCAATCGGGATGAGTTTCTTGTGTGATTTGCTTAGTGAATGCTCCTTTGGCCGGCGGATGCTTCAACTTATTTTCCTACCGTTGCTTCTTGACCTCAACTAATAGTATGTTTAGATTGGACGATTTTTATTTTATTTTTGACTTTTTTGGATTATAATTGATATCCATACAAATAATTTTCGTTTGTTCGTCGATATTCTATTTGTATTTATTGTAATTAATTAGGTTCTATAGTATCAACTATTGAATTATCAACAAGTTGATCTAGCCTTGACTCGTTGGCGGATCACTAGATCTCGAGTATAACTGTTATGTTTTTCGAATGTGTGATTGAGGGTTACGAAACCGATTAAACGTATCGTTAAGATTGTAATGATAAGTGCGAAGAGAGGTAGTGAGACGTTTGGTCAATTTTTCACGAACACATAAACATAACACATAAGATCGATACGGATCATATGACTTGTTTGATTTAGTTCTCAATTTTAAATTCCAAATATTTTAGTTCATAAATTATTCGATATACTAGAAATTCTATATATCACATATTTATTTGTGTGAAAAATACGGCTTTATTATTTCATGGACGCAGCTATACAACGTGTTGATAAATGACAAAGCTGAGATTGATAAGTCAATTCCTTTGTTATTTTTAAATATTCTAATGATTAGGTAAAATGCCAATGCACTCAAAACCTCTTACTTTTCTCTTATCAAATTTATGAAGAAAAAATAACTACTATATTTCTCATTTTGATTTATTAAAATAAAAAAATTGTTTTCGTGCTATATTTAATATTATTTCTAATCATTTTAGGCTTGTAATATGATTCAAACTGCTTGGAATTGAGTCGAAGTCTAACTTATAAATGAGTTGAATATAAACATATAAAAACCAGTTAAAATTAATAACTCTCAGTTCATCTGTAAACGAGCCGAGTTTAAGTATCTCAAAGTTAGACTTTTCTTTCCATACAGCAACTCTAGATCTCTTCTCATCTTATAAGTTTTTCTTTTATTAGTTTCTACCTCTTACTTTTTATTCAATTTCAATGCAAACTTTTTTCAACTAATATTACATGGACATCATAACAAAAGTTAGGATAAACAGTACAACATCATACTGTACCAAATTGTTTCCCTGTCGTTGTAAGGAACAGGATCGTAAAACCAAATCAATAATCATGACAGAAAATCTTTTGTCACTAGTTAGAAATTATGAGCCAGAGATAGCTGAAATCTTTGTGATTTTTGGTACAATTTTGTAAATTTTGCACACAAACTTTGCATTAGTGCTCGTCCTTTAACAAGCAAGCTCCTTGTATGCCAATTTTATTAAAGTCAAAACTTGCATTGAAATTTATGTCTCAAGACATCGATTGAGTTATTGTACTCGATCGAAGAAATTGAAATAGTAGTATGCATTTTTAGAAAGGATTGAAAACCCGCGATTAAAATTAAGGTTCTGGTTAAATCCGGTCTAATTTTGGACTTATGATTATTGTTCGATGTCTTGAATCGTACTATCCCAGTCCAATCCAACCTTGACCAGCGTTTTGAACATTTTTATATTATACTTTTTAAATTAGATTTTGCTGGGATTCGATCTGGATTTAGACGGAACAAACTTTAATATGTGTACATTTCTTAACAAGTAAGATTCAAAATGAATTGATATACGGATGGACCTTATTGGATTGGACCGTGATAATTCGGTCCAATTTATAGCCAATGGCGCGTTAAACTACTATTGGTCCGGTCTGTAATATTAAGGTTCGGTCAGATTGATACACAATCCTAAAGACACTTATAGACTTTTATTGATTTAGGGGTTTATTTGATAATTGAGATTACTAATCGATTTGGATTATCCCCTTCTAGTAATCAAAAGTCAATTTACCCAAATTACTTAATTCGAAGAAGTTTCTCTAACAAGAGGTTGGTGAGAGCAAGTAACTTAAGAAGATAAACACTAGTTCGATCCTTTCATTTAGTAGTTCAACACATGATTCGTCTATTCCAACGCCTAGAACCACATTATTTAATTCACCCAATATTTTTCGGTTACACAAGTCAAAAGTTTAGAATTTTTCATTGTGATTTCCTCGTCAAAAAAAGAGATACCATTAAATGATCCTAATGTCCTCTAGAACATTTAATCTTGTAAGTAAGAGTCTATATGGCATAAGACTAACATGCACGTAGAGCCTAAACCCTAAGCATTGAATATACTAATGCTTTTATCATAATGCCATGAAATTAACCTAGCTACGTATACGTACTAAGCATCTTGCATATATATACGGCCATTGTATATCCATAATTCTATAACTTTAACTCTTACATATATAATCTTGTTTTGAACTCGTTTATATATTTTCAAAACATTTATATTGCGACTTATTTTGTATTTGTAGAGGAGGAGATTAATCAAACACGTGACCTCAATCATAAATATCGTGGGAATATCACATATATAACGAATAAAACACAAGAGAATATTTGGTATTGAATGTATTTTCCGTCTCACATTATGTGCATTAGTTTTGAGTCTAACACATAAATTTAATTAATAAGGGTACATTTTTTAAAATAGCTGGAAATTAAAGAAGTAGTTCACCGACCGACCTTATATAATAAACTTTATATATAATTATTATTATTATTGTAAAAACATTTCATTCTCTATACACCGACTCAAGTTCAATCGTTTACCACGTATGTATTAAGGTGAACTAGCCAATCGCACAAGACACTTTTTGTTCAAGTTCACGATCAAGACCTTAAGACAATAAGACCAAGAAGCTCAATTAACCACAATAATTTATCTCCTATGCTTAAAAAAAATTTCACTTACATATCACATTCAATTTTTTTAAAAAAAATGATTAAAAACGGCTGTTACATCAATTTTTTTATTATAAGAAATTTAAATAAAAAAAATATATAATAAAAAAACTAACTTAAAATAACCTAACCGTACACTTTTTAGTAAACCTTGACCTATCTTTACTTAAAGACTTGTTGGTTCATCAAGGAAATCGAACACACTTTCATCTTTACCAACCAATCAACACACACTTCAACCATATATTTTTTTTTATTTCATTTGTTTGGTATTCTTTTTGGTAGGAAGAAAACGTGAAATTTTCTCACCATAATTATCGGTAACAAAAAAAAAAGTAAAGTAATAACTAAACTGAGATAATTAATCTCACGCACCAATAAATGTAAAACACTCCTAGGGTTGTGATCGACCATGGAAGAGAACCTAGTTAGTAAGATGATGCGTAACACTATTGATAGATTATAACATGGGTCAAATAAATGAGTTTTCAATGTTTAATATGAGCACGGAAAGTTTAAGTTATGTACCTAAATTTATTAGATTTTACCGTAAAATTGTTTAGGAGTGACGTGACATGTTCAACAATCACCTTATAATCGAAGTGAGATAGTTTTTACATATATATGTAATCGTCTCTTATAATTTTACCATAAAATGAACTGACTATATATAAAGACGTCAGAAAATTCAATATATCATATAAAAATAAATTTAATAAAATTGAGAAAAGAGAGTTAAAATCGTAATCTATATACTTATACTACTACGATGAATTTTGTAACCGGTCTAATTAAAGTGTTTTTATAGGTTTGGTTTACCGACTTGTTGTCATAAAAATATCATCATGATTAACCCATTGTTACCAAAATATTATTGTAACCGAGATTATAACATTTATAATATTACTCCTAGAATCATTTTATCAAATATTACATGTTCCCTATGAATCAAACTTCTTTAAAACCAAAATATGAATTATTTGGCCGTGTATATTTTTATTTTATACATGTCAATACATCAACCTTCTATAATTTAGTAACAAATGAATAACTTTGTATACATGAACTTTCCATTCTTGACGTTATTATTGAGAGAAAAAAAAACAGAGAATAATTATCATATGAATTATTTGGCCGTGTATATTTTTGGGACATCAATTATCCTCTAGCCTCCACGTAACAATTACGTGAACTTTTGTTACAAAGATACTATCACTACAAAGTAAATAATCTCAATGATAAAAAAAAGGCAAATTTATCTTTTGTGTTTGTAACTTTGTATCACAATCCACAAGCATAGCTCATTCGCTCCCCCATGATTATTGTAATCATGTGGTACCATCCTTCATGAAATGACATATTTTTGCATTAAAATTAACGGACTTTTAAACTTCATGTACATGTACGTTTAATATACATAGCAAATTCAAAATTTGAGGCCCCAAAGAAGACGAAGATGGTGAGGATAAGAGGGGTTGAAGTCCGTCAAAGAGGAGGACCATATTGTTTTGAAGTATTGAAGTATGTTGTTGAGAATGATATCACTCTATGAACTCCGAGATGTTGTGAGTTGGTCCATCTACAATCCCTTCTCTACTCGTGTTGTGTGTCTTCTTAGCAAATTTATTTGCCTTTTCTAATAGTAATGTATTAGGAAAGAATAATTATATTATCAATTAGTGATAAAATTAAGATATTTTAGATTGTTTTTAATTTTATGTAATCTTTTATTATCCTTTTATATTTATGTAATTTCCTATATAAAAGGTCAATGATATTAATAATATGTATGGTCTTCTTCCACCAGCATTTGTGGGTTTATCAAACCCTAGATTTGTCATAATGTTTCTCTACGTTGCAGCTAATCCGACAATCTGTTGGAGATGATAGGTTGTCACATCTAAAGTGGGACATTCCGAACTCAATATATTAGGTCGGTGAGCTACTCATCTTATTGTCAATTGATTTTAGGATGAAACCAAACTTATATGTTGGGTTCGAGTTCAACGCGCATATACGAGCAGACGTACAACAAAACCCTCTAGGTTATATCTAACCCGTTGAAATTTCACACAATTCTAAGTATATTCACAAGTATAGTCATTTTAAACAATATTCATAATTTTATCTAACCCGTCAGGATTTAACAATAAGAGGAGTAGTCCATCAAAATTATGTACTATACTACGGGTTTATTTATTTTTGATGTTGAACAACTTTATCTCCACATTTAAGTTTTTACTCTAATATTAATTGATTTTAGAATAAATCGATTTATTGAGTGCAAAACTCTCCACGTCAAATTTTTTTTAAAAAGTAGACTTAGGGGTGATCATAGGTCCAAAACTGAACCGAACCGTAAAAAACCGAACCGAACCTAAAACCGATAATCTCAAAACCTTAGACCGAAAACCGAACCTATAAAATTAGGTTCGGTTTCGGTTTGGACCTAAAACCAAAAATCTAAAATACTAGAACCTAAAACCGAACCTATTAAGACGGTTTCGGTTCGGTTTAGGTTTTAGACCTAAACGAACCTAAAAAATACAAATAAAAATATCGATTAATATAAAAAATATGACATATCTAAATCCAATAACAAAAAATTCGTGAAAACAATAAAACAATAAAGTTTAAATCTTTAACATTTTTAGTATAAAGAGTTAAAGCCTAGAAAAATAACAATCTCATTTAAGCATAAAGTTAAAATCCTGTTTTTTGAATTAAAATTCGGTTTTTCGGTTTGACCGTCGGTTTTACAGTTTTTAACCGAAACCTATTTTTCAAAAAACAAGGACCTAAGACCGAACCTAAATTGTCGGTTTCGGTTCAGTAAACCGAACCTAACTTGCTCAGCCCTAAGTAGACTTGTTCAAATCTGGACAGTCTACACACAGAACAAAGGAGGAAGTCTGACCGGACCAAAAGGCCCCGGCTGGATCCGAGTACCACTCCAAGTCCTCCGGGCCGAAATGTTGCCCGAATTTTTTTAAAAAGTTATATATATATATATATAATTATAATTATAAAATATATAATATAATAAATTTAAATATATATTATGTAAATATCTTAAATATATTTTATTATTAATTAAAGTTTATATTAATAACAATTATTGTTTGGTCGTATTGATTTTTAAAATGGGTCCATTTTGACAAAATATTTGCAATGTACAGAAAAATATAAGAATATTCGTTACAACACCATTCTTCTCATCTCTTATTGGTGCGCACTCATTTGATGTAATAATAGCTAGTGAATTGGGGGCACCAAATTGTTGAAATTAGATACACAAGTTGTTAGCCTTTTAACTTAGCATTAACCTAATAACTATATACATACTCTGTTCAGTCTGTTGGATACGAATAAAAATTTAAGCTCATTATATTTTATGAAAATTACCTTTCATGGACTTGAACCTATAAGATGAAGTCTAGAAATATTCTGATATTATAATGACATATATAATTCATTAAATTTAAATCGAGTTTGAAATTAATTATACGGGTTACAAGTTATGCCGATAATTCTTTCTAATATTATTCTGATATTGTTTATGATACTATTCTGATATTGTAAGATGAAGTCATGAAGTCAAATTGTTAGTATCAATTTCCAAAACTGGACAGACAAGGCAATCAATTGTGTTTTCTACCAAAACACAAAAAGCAATTAGTTTTTATCTAGAAAGAATTCCCCCCCCCCCCCCCCCCCCTCCTTTTTTCTTGTTCGAATTATAGAAAATCATCCCTTTGTATTTGCCAAGTAATTGGGCTGGCCCAAATATATCCATAAAAGCCCACTAGTTTTGGGCCCAGGCCCAAGCTTGTAAATTTACAAGTTTACTCGTGGCTAATCATATAGAGCTCGAATGATTTTCTAAATGGTTTTACATGCACATAAGTCATAAAATACGCCCTTCGGTTGATAGTTGTGAGGTAATCACCATCTACTTTGAATCACAGAATCATCAATTGTATTGTTTTGGAAATTTCAAGCTTGAATGGAAATACTGTTACTCTTAGGTGTGATGTTTCGATTTTTCGGAATAGTCACAATAAGTCTCGATCCTAACTTGATAACAATTTCATCGGATGTTACCACAAGGCATACATGTAAATAATACAATTGAAAAACTTATAAAGATAATAATGACATGAATGCATAGAATGTGACTTCCGTGTGAGACGCAACTTTTAACATCCTAAAATAATATTAGTCTCTTTATATGCATGAAAAGTTTGAAGGACAACCCAATCTTTTGAGTACGTGGACCCGGCTGATCATCCACTCCGGATCACTCAACACCTTTCTTAACCAACAAGAAATCTAACAACATAACGGTAAAATCGTTAGCTAACAATCCTAAAGTACAAGCTAAGTGCTAAAATAGTACAATCACACGTAAATGCTGAAATTAAACACATAATCATGCTTGCACACAAAACATCGTTATCATCTTAACTTAGGTGATTCACTTCTAAGTTCAACTTATGGTGTGACACGAGGATCCCGTGACCCTCGCATCCGTCCCCGTATACAAACAAGAGTGGTTCGATGCATCTCGCCTAGACCTGTTCATATCCGGGCTCGGACCGGACTCGGGCTAAGCCTGGCTGGCGGGCCTAAAATACTTGCCGTACCAGCCCGGGCGGGCCTCCGGGTACCCGTTTGTTTTTCCTTTTTTAAAAATAATTTAGAAAACTATTTTAAATATAAATTTTATTTAAAAATAAAATATATTTTAAGATATTATATGTAATATACATTAAATTTATGATAATTATGCTAAATATTCTACAACTATACTTAATATTTTAAATATATACAAAAATATATATATATTTATATATATATTTTTTTTATATGGGCCGAAGGCCGGGCTTTTCGGCCCACCCGGGCCTATAGTGGTGTCCGTATCCAGCCCGACGGGCTTGGCGGGCCGGGCTTTTTGGCCCAGTCGGGCTTCCCACTATGTTCATACCCGCCCTTTTTTTGGGTGGACGGGCCGGGCCGGACGAGCTGCCCGGATATAATCAGGTCTAATAGCCGTATACCATGTATGGGCTAGTCGCGGAGAACCTCCCAGTCTCATGTCATAGTTGGCCAGTGATGTCACAACCCGTTATATATACACTTGGGTCTTATAATATAGTAATATTGTCCTACTCAAGTTATTATTATAATTCACATAGCACACACCACTACAATAGCACACGCCAAGACGAGGAAAGATAGATAAGTAAGTCCGTGACACTTGTACCGATCCGAAACCCAATTACTGTTAAGTCATGGTCCCGCATGTATGTGACCTCAAATGCCTGGTCAAATGGAAACATGTCTCAACATCATTTCTATCTTCTAGAAGGTTCTAGAAAGATTTCAGGCCATATAGAACTACTCGGAAAGTATTTGCAAGATTAGCCATCATTTTAAGAAAATTACGGTTTTACTCCTAACTTTTCTAAAAACTACTGAAGGGTTCTAAAAAGGCTCTAAACCTCAAGATATAGTCCAACAACATGTTATAAACGTAATCAATCCACACCGAGTTTTGAAAGTTTTCCGAACTTTCAAAATTACTAAGAAATCCTTATAAACATTATAAGCAAGTTAGCCAACTACCTTACTTTAGCCTTACATATCTACCCTTCAACGACTACAAAACATTCAAAGAAAAATCTCTAGGTATACTAGGCCATACTTACTATAGGTTAGTTGAAACAAAACTCACAAACTCCTCTCCACAAGTTCTAAATAAATTCTCATAGTTGCCTCCACAAAGAGCATCCCATACTTGACCAAATTTTCACTAAACTCTTCCAAAATCAATTTTTGACCCTACTTCACAAGATCATAACTTATAAACCAACCGTTGGATCTTCTCCTACCAACTACCATATATAAAAAAAAAAGTCAAAAGTAGAAGTTGTGTCTAGCACACTTAAAATTTATCCCAAAGATGACGATTACCAAGCTGAGAAAAACTGGAAAAACATAAATTATTGATGGTATGAGCTGCGATGATACTGAGTGAGCATGAAAGACGTGAGAGAACATTCCTAAGCAAAAGGTTCATAAGGAGTGGAAGGGAAATGATACCTCGTATGTGTTGGTGTGTATGGACACAAAGCAACTTTGTTTCTTCCTAGATGTACCTGCTTCTCTCTGCTTGACTGGAGGGGAAATAAAAGGGGAGATAAAAGAGAGGGTTAACAAGATACTCATATCCTAAAGAGATGGAGCTAGGCATGCTTACTGGTTCGACTGGAGACGTAGGTGAGGGATGATGTGCTCGAGGGAATTTCGTTATTGCTGCTCAACTCGAAGAGGGAGGAGACTCGTTGATGCTATTGTTTGGGCCAGAAGGGGCTAGAGCTTGCTGTTGTACTTGAAGAAGCAGGGAGGTGCGTCGCTTTTTCTGCCCAGATCCAAGACGAGCGAAGCTCCTGCACGAGTTGTTGGTCGCGCTCATGGCTTGTCGTCCAGGTGAAAAGGCGAGGATGAGATGCCATTTGTTGTTGTTGTGCTCGGCAGTGGAGTAAAGGTGTGCGGCTTCAGGATGGACTGCTCGGGAAATTGAAAAAATGAAGCAGGAAGAGGTAGATCCTGGTTGATACTAGCTCAAGAGGAGCTCGCTGCAGTTGTTCAGAGAAGAAGGAAGGGAGTTGTTGTAGCCGTAAGAATAAGAGGGAGTGAGGGTTAGGAAGAGGGCTATTTTGTTGTTTAGACGTACTGGGTAATGGACCTGCTGCAAGGGTACCATTCTTGTCTTCATATGACAACTAGCAAAATAACAAAAGGTAGACAAGAGAAAAGGGTTACATGCCAGCCGGCTAGGCGAGTAAAGAAAGGGGTAGGAAATGGGTTAGGGTAGAATATAGGTTTTGTTTGGTTTTGGTGTGGTAACCTTGCCTCCATAAAATGACAAAGACAACACATGAAATGACAAAAGCAAGTGGACATAAATTCAAACGGGGTTAGATCCGGTTTGGTTTGGTTGAACCCGATCATTGTATATCGACTTTCCGGAAATAAAATTTTCGGTTAGTACAAAACAAAGGTGGGTGAACTGCATGTAATAACCTAGGGTAATAAATTAAGTTTATCATTTTCCTATACGAAACCAGGTTTTCAAGGTTCCCGGTTTCAAAATGTATGCAGGTCTTCATCAAGTTTTGGAGTAGGAGAAGTCCGAGTCTATGAACGAGGAGAAAGTGGAAACACATGTAGAGGAAATCAATGTATAAATCGGTTAACACTTATTTCCACAACAAAGACGTTTTGGGAGTAAGGGTTAGCCTAATTATACTCACCATAATTTTTCTTTGGATGTTTTCCACATCTCCTTCGTGGACTCTAATTGCTTCTCCTCTAATGTTGGCTCAAGGGCTTGTTGCACCTATAGGCTATAGGTCTTAAACGGTACTTGTATTCCTCATGAAAGAGTGAAATATTGAACCCCTTCACCAAGTCGGCTGCCATTACTAACAAGAAAATGCTGCAACAATAAATTTTACTTGATCTTTAACCAATATAATCTCAAGTTTGGTACCACTTGTTGAAAGTTGACGCTTTTTGTTGATCTACTACCTTGTATAATACCTTTTTTTGTAAACTTATAATTTATTGACCGGTTAGAAGTATGTAGACAACAAATTTGCTCGAATTACTCAAAAACTTGAGTTGTATATGATATCGTTTATCCCTTATAATATCCGAAAATTTTATTTTCAGAAAACTCGATGTAAGGGATCGAGTTCAACCAAACCAAACCTAGACCGATTTGAACTCTTTCCCACATTGTTCTTGTCATTTCATAGGATTATAGCCAAAACCCGTCATCTTCTAACTTCAATATGTTTAGCCTAGTAGTCAAACAATGACTAGAAATACCCTAATCCTATCCTTTGTTCCTACCTCTTTTATTGTCCTACTAAACGTTAAAAAAAATAATACATACCTTTTTTTTTCCCCGCTTCCATACCCATCAATATCTATATATCTATATATCTACTAAAGCAATGTACAAGGTTGTTGACGTGGCGCGCCGTGTGAGCAATATTTTGAAATGAAGCTTTCACAGTTAACGCTAATAAATCTTTTTTCTTAAATCCATCTATTTTATTTCTATATATATCTATTAAAGCAATGTATAAGGTTGCTGACGTGACGCGCCGTGGGAACAATATTTTGAAATGGAGCTTCCACAGTTAACGCCCAATAAATCTTTTTTTTTATATCCATCTATTTTATTTCTATATTTTTTTAAATCCATCTATTTTAAATCTATATATTTTTTTAACCCCTAAAATTTTATTTTTCCTGTTTCTACATATCTTATCTTATATCTACAGTTAACGCTAATAAAACTTTTATTTTTACATTTTTACCTAACAACTTATTTTTACCTAACAACATATTTAGTTTTCTTTTTTGTATGTTAGCTGATTAATCTATATATCTATATATATATCTATATATCTTATCTTATATCTATTAAAGCAGAAGCAATTTTAGCAACGTGTCGCCGTCAGGTTTAACGCAACCCCCAAATATTTTTTAAAATGTGGTTTTTAAATCCAATTATTATCAAAATATTTTTTAAAAAGTGGTTTTTAAATCCAATTATTTTCAAAAGAAATTATCCTATCTTATATTTTATATATCTATTAAAGCAGAAGCAATTTTAGCCACGTGTCGCCACCAGGTTTAACGTAGCCCCCAAAATATTTTTTAAAATGTGGTTTTTAAATCCAATTATTATCAAAATATTTTTTAAAAAGTGGTTTTTAAATCCAATTATTTTCAAAAGAAATTATCCTATCTTATCTTATATCTATTAAAGTAGAAGCAATTTTAGCCACGTGTCGCCGCCAGGTTTAACGCAGCCCCCAAAATATTTTTTAAAATGTGGTTTTAAAATCCAATTATTATCAAAATATTTTTTAAAAAGTGGTTTTTAAATCCAATAATTTTCAAAAGAAATTATCCTATCTTTTATTATCTATCTATATACTAAAGCAGCCCGTGAACTTACACGTGGCACATTTTGGTGAATCCACGTCATTAAGTTTACACGTGGCACAGTCTGGTGAATCCACGTCATTAATTTTACACGTGTCAACTTTTTGTTAATTCAGGTCCCACAACGTTAAAACAAATTATTTTAAATATTTAAGATTTTGCAATCAAAAATAAAAATCATGTTATGTAACCGAATTCGAAATACCTTTTAAACATATAACTTAAAACCAAAAATTTTAAAAGATTTTGTTACGTTAAAACGTGAATTCAAAACATCAGCCAAATTTATTTATTTTTTAATTTCGAATTTAATTTATTTATATAAAATTAGTATTTATTTTAAATCAATATAATCCCTTTTACGTTAGTCTTTTTTAATTAAGATTTTGCAATCAAAAATAAAAACAAAAATTATATCATGTAACTGAATTCGAAATGCCTTTTGAATATATAATTTTAAACCGGAAATTTTTTTTAAAAAAATTGTTATCCGAATTTAACGTGACTTCCTACTTATCGACAAGATTATCTCCAATTTAATTACATATTTTTAAATATGAAGTTTAAGAACTATATTTTGAAAAAAAAAGTTTTTTTTATTTCGAAGTTTGTAGAGTAAAACAGAGTTATAACATATTAATCTTTATCCAAATCTTAACAATACTTAATATCTTATTTTTTTTATTTAATAAAATTAGATTTTTTTAATATTTTAAATTTTTTAAATTTTTTTTATTTTTATTATAATAATTTGACATATGCTATTAGTCTTATTAACGGTTAGATAATTCGCTATTTAAATTTAACTATTTGATATTGTAGTTTTTAACTTATACATGTTACTTATATTGTATAAATCTCTTTCATTTAAATTATAATATATTATTATTTAATATTGTTAATTTAAATTTTATGATTTGTCTTATCCTTCTTTTTTTGTTAATATATGGTTTACACATGACTTCTTATATATCTTATATATTAAAGAAACCCGTGAATTGATACTTAACACATTTTCGTGCGGTCACTTCATCAATTTTAAAGTATCGTCTATTCATTAATCCACATCACATACTATAACATTTAATTTAATAAATTCTACTCCTTTATGGGATTGATACTAACTTTGACATTCGAGTATCTTAGAGGATATTGTCCTAGATTCCTCTTTCCCGATTGTTATTGCAGGATTTGTATTCTTCCTTGATTTTCATTCATACGGTGAAAAATACAGCCTTACAACAAGTATCACGTAACAATTAAGTCAATTCTCAACATAATGAATCATCAAACATTTTTTATGACACGCAATTATCGTCTAACCCGTGCAGGGCACGGGTATTAAAACTAGTATCTATTAAAGCAGAAGCAATTTTAGCCACGTGTCGCCGCTAGGTTTAACGTAGCCCCCAAAATATTTTTTAAAAAGTGGTTTTTAAATCCAATTATTTTCAAAAGAAATTATCCTATCTTATCTTATATCTATTAAAGCAGAAGCAATTTTAGCCACGTGTCGCCGCCAGGTTTAACGCAACCCCCAAAATATTTTTTAAAATGTGGTTTTTAAATCCAATTATTATCAAAATATTTTTTAAAAAGTGGTTTTTAAATCCAATTATTTTTAAAAATTATATCATTAAAAAAATGTAAATGAAACTTATTTTTTTGTTATTTATTCTACTATCTTATTACACATTTACAAATATATAGGAATTATTTTTATTAGTAATATATTAAAAAAAACACCCTTGCAAGGCACGGGTAATACACTAGTATCTACTACAGCAATGTACAAGGTTGTAGTATTTTGAAATGGAGCTTCCACAATTAACGCCAATAAATCTTTTTTTTAAATCCATCTATTTTAAATCTATATTTTTTTTAACCCCTAAAGATTTTTTTCTTCTTCTGTTTTTACAGATTTTATTTAACAAAATACTGCTCTCACGGCGCGCCAATTAATTTTTTTTTTAATCCATCTATTTTATTTCTACATTTTTACCTAACAACTTATTTTTACCTAACAACATATTTAGTTTTCTTTTTTGTATGTTAGCTGTTTAATTAAATTTTTATCTTTCGTAATTATTTATTTTGTTTGCTACGTGTGTTTAGAATTTGTAGGTTAAGTTTAAAAATTGTTTTTGGCTATATGATTAGAGTTTGTTAGAATATACGAAGTTATTTTTTTAATATTACTTTTTTTTAATCACTTAAAATTTCTGATCGCTCCAATAACTTATAAAACAATTAATATGATTTGATTCTAACTAATTTATTATATAGACTCCAAAAGATTTTATCCTCATTTATGTATATTATATATATTACTAAAGTTGTTAATCTTTGAGCTATCCACCTAAGCAGTTTTACAATCTATTTACAACATTGCCACTAACTGATTACAAAATTGTCATCCTCAGATATTGTTACAGTCGAAATAGATCTCACAATATCTAATTCTTATTTTAATTTTTTAAATCATTTAATTTAACCATCATCCTTTTTTTAAGATTCGGTAAAAACTATTTTTTTAATTCTAACTACCTAATTAATTTTAGATCGAATTTATGTAAAATTTTAACAATTTTTAAGAATGTAATTAATCAATTCCATTATTAATCGTACCAAAAGTTTAATAATAAAATTTACTTCAGTTTTTTACACCAAAAATTCTAATTAGAAAATGTTAAATTGCAAATAAAATTTCGTAATATCCACATGTAAATTATACCTTGATCACAATGAAAGAAATTATAATTATTAACGTAAATAAATGTAAAGATAAATATTATGTTAGATTTTATATAAATGTGATAATAAATATTATGTTGGATTTTATGAAGTACATAAAATTAGTTCTCAACTACTTAATAACTAATATGATCTCACATCGTCTTAATAAATTAGCACATATTATTTATTAGTTAATTTTTAAGCCTATGAATAAAATTTCTATATATTAACGTGGTTCTAAACGTACCGGAGAAATTTGTTATTTGTCACCATAATTACGCACTTCGCGTGCATAGTTGAGAACTCACTCAACTACGCTTATGGGGTGCGTAGTAGTAGTTAAAATTTTTTTTTAATACTTCTACTACATACCCCAAGATCGTGGTTCAATTTTTTGATTTTCTTTATTGACTCCAACTACACACCCCATATGCGTAGTTGGAAACCAATTAACTGCGCCACATACATTAACCA
This sequence comes from Fagopyrum tataricum, assembly GCA_002319775.1. Taxonomy (NCBI): domain Eukaryota; kingdom Viridiplantae; phylum Streptophyta; class Magnoliopsida; order Caryophyllales; family Polygonaceae; genus Fagopyrum; species Fagopyrum tataricum. The sequence goes on along the minus strand of CM008285.1, from coordinate 7,488,715 downwards.
TGGCAAACCCTAAAAACCCTTCCTCTCTCCCAAAGTACGCGCCCCACGCGCGTCTCTGTTGTGCCTCCTTCCCTGTCAACCGCCGTCACCCACCTCCATGGGAGGCTCCAAAAAATCCAGGAAATCCTCCATTAAAATCTCCCTCCTCCCCACACCCAACACCCCTCAGGCCCGTTCAACCTCTCCCTCCCCTGGCCGTGAAGAAAGTCCCTTTGAACCGGTACCGGAGGATTTAATTCGTAGCAACAACCTACGGTTATCCAAAACGGGCTGCTCCTCCCAGATGGGTTCCCCCCTCACCGGAATTCTTCCCCTTGAAGGATTCTCTCCGCTCTCCCACTCCCCTACCAGCCCCGCCCTTCCCCCACCGGCCTGATCGAAGCCTGATTCGCTAACCACCACCGTCACTATGTCTACCCTTGCTCCACCTGACTCTAATCCAGCCTCTCCTCCCCCAAACTCCCCCACCGTCACCTCGCCTACCCTGCAGGCCTAGAACTCCCCCGACAACTCTATATCCCTTAGCGCCGCTCATCCCTCGGTAATATCGATGACTCTTCCTGCAAAAGCCACCGATACGCTTTCCCAAAAACCGCTCTCTTCTACCGAAACTACGCATGCACCTGTTCACCTACCCACTTTGCATGGTACTGTTCACCCCCTTCCAGCAAAGCAGCCCCTGAAATCCTTCAAAGAAGTTGTTCTTGGCGAGAAATCTCCCTGGTAGCATATCCCTCTTGACTTCTCCCCGGGAGTCGAAAATGGTTGTATTCCTTTCTCTCTTGAAGATGTCGAAGGCCTTTTCGATAAATGGAAACTATCCCTGATAGGCACCCCCATTGGAAGACTGATCAACTACAAAAGAATGGAAGCGTTTATTGAATCCTCCTGGAACTTCATCGTCAAACCCAAGATACTACTCAATGAGAAAGGGATCTTCGTCTTTCAATTCAACTCCTTTGATGATCTTAACCTCATCCTCCAAGGTAGCCCTGGATTCTCAATGGTGCCGCTACCATCCTCCTCAAGCAATGGTCAAAGGACACGCCGCTTGACTACTCATGCCTCAGTTCCATCCCTGTCTGGGTCACCCTCCCTAACCTGGATTACCGGTTCTGGTCCACACACATGCTCTCTCGTGTTGGATCAGCCATCGGCACTCCCATACTCACAAACGCTCTTTCTGCTAACCAAGACAGACTCTCTTTTGCCAAAATCCTAGTCGATATCCCAACTTCTAAACCTCTACTAAGATAGGTCACTTTCTGTGGTCCTGAGAATGAGCGGATCACTCAAACTCTAATATACGAATGGCTCCCTCCCCATTGTGCATCATGTAAATCTTTTGGTCAAAAATGTAAACCCTTAGTCAATCTTGAAAACACCGCTTATTCTCCCTCTAAACGCCCTAACCCCAACCTTAGCCTGTCCAACAAACCTTTACTCCCTACCCCTCCAGATACCTTCCTTTTTAATCGTAACAACAAATTTCCACCAAAAAACCCCTCTACCCAATGGGTTCAAGTGAACCCAAACCCTTCCACGACCCACTCTCCAACTTTTCTCTCTGCTTCAAACATCCCTCTAAATACCCCCACCTCTTCTCCTACAGTCATACTCAAATTCATCCTCCAACCTTCCACTCTTAACCCCTATAACCCTTCTACCTCTTCACACCTTTCAACCCCCTCAACTGAGAACAAGTGTTCTCAATCTGCAAATACCTCCAAAGATAATGAATGCCAAAATCAGTAGCTGGAACATTCGGGGACTAAACCACCCGAATAAACAACGTGCCATCATAGACTTTGTTGGCAAGCGCCAACTTGATATTATTGCTATCCTTGAAACTCGTCTTAGAAGAGACAAAGAAGCCAGACTTGCTGCACAACTTATTCCCCACTGGCATCAATTTTCTAATGGTTTTCACTCCGCTAATTGTAGAATCTGGCTATGGTGGAACCCAAACAAATTTAAAATCATCCCGGTCTTCTGCTCTGATAAATTTATTCACTGCCGTATCTTGTGCCTTGATAACTCTCTCCTCCTTGAATGCACTTTCGTCTATGCTCACAACCTACCAGACGAACGTGATCCCCTTTGGCATGACCTCTCTCTTCTCCATTCTATCACAACCTCACCTTGGACCATTATGGGTGATTTCAACGTCACACTTACTCCTGATGAAAAAACCGTCAATTTCCATCCCTCCATCACTCAAAGTTCCTGTGAACTGCCCAACTTCCTCACCACCACTAACATCCTTGACCACCCCTTCTCTAGCTGCAAATACACTTGGAATAACAAGCCAATTTGCTCAAGAATCTACTACAAGCTTGACCGTGTCCTCACAAACCAAACCTGGAACTTGACCTTCCCAAACTCCTCTGTGAACTTCGATCACCCCTACATCTCTGACCACTCTCCTGATGTTCTCCTTCTCAATAGTCACAACACTAATCTCAACATCCCTTTCAAGTTCAACAACTCCTGGGCACTCCATGAAAACTTCTTGAGCACTGTCAGTGAGGCGTGGTTCATCCCTCATCAGGGAAACCTCATGTTTACCCTCACCAGGAAACTTAAGTTCCTCAAACACCATCCAAACCGATCGGCAATCCAAACCGCACGATGATACCCTCCACCTTGCTGAACGGGATGCTATTGCCAAACTCCAGATTGCCTCTGATATCCTCAGCACTGCCTGCAACCAAATAGCCAAGATCAACTGGCTTAAGTACGGGGATCACTGCTGCTCCTACTTTTTCAAAAGCATTAAGTCCAGGAAGAGCCATAATCACATTCCTTCAATCTTAAACCCATCCCAGGTACTCGTCACTGAACATGCCCTTATCGCCTCAACCTTTGTGGATTACTTCTCCAACCTTCTTAGTAGCAACCACTCAACACACATCTTGCCCCTCACTTATATCCCCAACTTCCCCAAAATCAGCCCTACCAATTACACTCACCTTTCCGCTCCTTTCTCTCATCAGGAAAGCAAAACCGTTCTCTTCTCCATTGGTGACAACAAGTCCCCCGGCCCGGACGGCTACAACACCCTCTTCTTCAAAAAAGCCTGGGATATTGTCAAAATTGATTTATGTGATGCTGTCCTTGATTTCTTTAATAACGGGAGATTGTTGAAGCAGATAAACCACACCAACATTACCCTTATTCCCAAGGTGGATAACCCCACTACCCCTAACGACTTCAGGCCGATCTCTTGCTGCAGTGTTATCTACAAGACCATCGCCAAAGCCCTCGCCAACCGTCTTTGCAAAGTCCTTCCTGACATTGTTGGCACATATCAAGGCGCCTTTGTTAGTGGTCGTTCCATCAAACATAACATTATCCTCTGCCAGGAACTCTTCAAAAACTACGGCAGGAAGCATACCTCCCCCCGTTGTGCTCTCAAGGTGGATTTACGTAAAGCTTTTGATACTATCGACCACAACTTCATCCTTAATTTTCTCTCTCTTGCTGGGTTTCCTCTCTCCTTCATTTCCTGGACTAAAACCTGCATCACTACTGCCACTTTTTCCATTAATATCAATGGCAGTCTCGAGGGATTCTTCAAAGGGAACCGCAGTCTTAGATAAGGATGCCCCCTCTCACCCTCCCTCTTTGTCATCGGGCTTGAATACCTCTCACAAATGATCCTTACCAACACCCTCAACCCAGATTTCAACTGCCACCCAAAATGTTCCCGGCCTCGCCTTATCCACCTTTGTTTTGCTGACGATCTTATGTTATTTTGCAGGGGAGACCTCACTTCCATACTCACTCTCAACTCCACCCTCAAGGATTTTGGGGATTTCTCTGGACTCAAAATCAACACCAGTAAAACCACTATTTTCCTTGGAGGCGTCTCTGACCATGACCGCGTTTCCTTTGCTTGTAATCTCGGTTACAATCTTGGTACCACTCCGTTCCACTATCTCGGGATCCCTCTTGGTACTAGACGTCTTTTGACTTCTGATTATCAACCCCTCATTAACAAGCTCACCCGGAAGATCCAGTCATGGTCCGCCAGAACCTTCTCTTACGCCGGAAGAACTCAATTGCTCCGCTTTGTTCTCTTTGCTATTCAACACTATTGGTCTTCTATCTTTCTTCTTCCCTCCACTGTCATTGAGAAGATCAACAGTATTTTACGTTCCTATCTCTGGACAGGCAAGGATAGTAGCAACCGGGCTCTTGTTGCTTGGAATATTGTCTGCACTCCTAAGATCGAGGGTGGGCTTGACTTCAAAGAACTTCTCTCTTGGAATAAAGCCAACATCACCTCTTTTATCCATGAAATTCTTTCCAAAAAACCTAGCCTCTGGTACTCCTGGATCAATCACCATTACCTCAAAAATACCAGTTTTTTGACTTGTACTGCAAAAAATTCCCAAAGTTACTTTTGGAGATCCGTTCTCAAGGTGCGTGACGAACTCCGTACCCTCCTGAACTCCACTACTCTTATCCCATCCATTTCCAATGCTAACACCTCTTTCTCCACCTCAAAAACCTATAACCTTTTTCGGCCAACCTCTATTTCTCCCAACTGGAATGTTAACATCTGGGGTCCTCTCTATATTCCAAAACACCGTAAACTACCCACCCTCACTAAACTGCACTCATGAACCTCATCCAAGACCCAACCTGCAAACTCTGTAATTCACATCCTGAATCCATTGACCATCTTTGGGTCAATTGTACTTTTCACTGAACTCATCCTTGACATCGTCCTACAATGGATTCGCATTCCTAAGAGATACTCCAACCTTACCGACCTCTTGACGGACTTTTTCCCGCCCTCAAAAAAGAATAAGAATGACCTCACCACCCTCACGAGGAAAGTCGCCATTACTTCCTTCATCTACTTCACTTGGAAAGCTCGGAATGACACTATCTACGGCAACACTGGCTACTCCCCCATCACATGTGCAAACAACATTATTCAAACCACGAGGACCTACGCCTCTACAAAATGGAAGTGCCTCAACCTGGATGATATGGCCTGGGCTAATATGCTAGGAATTAAGTTCCCATGGCCTGGGCTAATATGCTAGGAATTAACTGCGCCACCCGAAGTGCGTAGTTACGGTGACAAATAGTGATTTTCGCCGGTCCGCCTAACAATCTCCTATACTAATATCTAATATATGTTAAACAAACATAATAATTTTTTTTATAGGACAAACCCGCATAAGGTGCGGGCACTAAACTAGTTTGCTCTTATTGGATACCAAGGGTATCGTACAATATCTCTCTCTCTCTCTCTTTTTCTTCTTTAAACAATAGGGTGTTTGACCCTCTTCTCCATCCCTTACACAAACTTACCTTACTCTAGCTAGTAGCTCACACCTCTTCCAAATGAAATAACCGCAACATGAGCTAACCTTCACTCTCTTCTCCTGTTACCTTACTCATGTGTAGGCAACATTGAGTAATTGTGTAAAATTTATGGAGAGAAGTTTATGAGTTTTTTTTTTGTTCTAACTTAGAGTAGGTATGACCTAGCATACCTAGAGATTTTTCTTGGAATTGTTGAGGATAGATATATAAGGCAAACGTAGGGTAATTGAATTGACTAGTTAATTTGTTTAAAAAGGTTATAAAGAGTTTCTTTGTAAGTTTGAAAGTTTGGAAAACTTTTAAGATGGATAATGGATCGATTATCATTCATAACATATTGTTGGATTATATCTTGAAGGTTAGAATTTTTGGGGACCCTCGTGTAGTTTTAGAAAAGTTAGGGGTAATTTTGTCCTTTCCTTAAAGTTGGAGCCATTTGTGCAAATACTTTCCGAGTAATCCTAACTAACCTGAAGGCTTTCTAAAATCTTCTAGAAAATGGATATGTGGTGATTGAGATGTATTTCCAGTTTGACCTGGCATTTGGGGTCGCATATGGACAAGACAATGACAATATAGTAGTCGAGTTTTGGATCGATATAGGTAAGTCTTATGGACTTACTTAACTAGCTTTTCTCGTATTAGTGTATACTACTATATGGTGGTGTGTGTTTGGTAATTTATAATTATAACTTGAATATGACGATGTTACTTAATTATGAGACCCAAGTGTATATATAACGGGTCGTGACATCACTGTCCAACTCTGTCATGAGACTGAGAGGTTCTCCGCGACTATTCCACTCAAGTATACGGCCTGATGCATTAACACAACTGTTGTTGGTATAAGGGGACGGAGGCGAGGGTTGTGAGACTCTCGTGCTACACAATAAGTTGAATATAGAGTGAATCACATGATAAAAATACAATAACGAGATTTTGTGTGTAAGCATGTTGTTGTATTTATTTTTCCGCATTGATGTGTGTTTTTGCTATTGTAGTACTTTCCAATACTTAGGATTGATAGCTAACATTTTTACCGTTATGTTGTTATATTCCTTGTAGAGTAAGGAAGTTACAAGGTGATTTAGAGTGAATGATCAGTCGGATCCACATATTCATATAGATGTTTGACCTTTGAGTTTTGCATTCATATAAGATGACTCAACGTTTTAGGAATTTAATAGTGTTAAAAGGTTGTTTCATGACATACATTTACGACTTTTTTATTTTATAATACGTTTTTTATTTATTTTATTTATATTTGTGTCTTGTTGTAAAATCTAGTAAAAGTATTGTTAAGTTAGGATAAAGATCTATTGTGAGGTTCTATTTCGTGACACTTCGTGTTTTTAAAAATTGGGTATTACACTTCTAAATAGTGTATCTTTTTTTTTATATATACGTTATATGATGCATGTAAAGCGATGTTGTCTAATTCCAACCAAAAAAAAGCGATGTCTAAAAGTCTAATAATTTATAGTTTTGATGTTTTTTCTTTGGTTTAAAACATGTGAAAAATTTTATATGTAAGTTATGTATTTCACATGCTACTTTAACGTCTAAAAATTCAATACTTTGTAATTTTCTAATTTTTGATATGTTTCACAAACTGTAACCGCAAAATTCGTTGAAACTCCAAAATAGTAAATTTTTTATATATAAGTTATGTGATTCACGTACTAATTTTATGTCCGCATATCCAATATTTTTATAAATTTATAATTTTTGATGAATTTCAAAGGCTATATAGACCAAAAAAAATCATTTGAAATATTTAAAATTATAAAAAATATTATCCATTGCTCCAAAAATCGGATTATGATGTTTTCAAGCTATTAATGGAATCTGAAACCCATTGTGTATCTCTAACCATAAATATCAATCCCGAGTTTTTAAAATTCAGACGTATAAATTCATACAAAATTTATAAATTTTTAAAACATAATATTGTTCTCCAGAAATTCTAAATTTTTTTGTAAATAAGCTATATGATGGATATAGTAAGATTTCCATATGTGATTTTTTAAGAGGGACCACAAAGTTCACTTGAGAATTTCATAAAGTAGTGTTAGTTACTAAAAAATGGTGAAAATCCTTTATTTAGAAGTTAGATGATAAATATACTTGTTTGTTGTAAAAAAATATGTTATTTTTAATTGTTTAATATTTTTTTAATGGGTTAATGACTTTTAGAAAAGACGGATATATCTTACTTAAAAATAGTGAAACTAGTTATATAAGTTAGATGATGCACATATAATAATTTTTTTTATTAAATATAATCATAAATATATGTCAAATTGTTGAACTTTTATAGTTTACTTGGAAGGAAAACCCTAAATGTCAAATTGTTGAGATTATTTTATCATAAATAACCAAAAATGTATGTGTGTAAGAGTGTTGAATAAATGGTGCTATTGTAAAGTCACTTTCCTCACGCCACCCCTTTGCTTGGCCGAAATCCACACCTCACCAGTCGCCATTCATCATTCAAATCAACATTACCTTACATTTCCACAATCACAGATTCACAGCTTCGACTTTCTTCATCAATTCCTCATCTTTACTCTCCATAACGAATTCAATCCGCAAACCCCGTCACTGGAATCATCCAAAGATCAAGCAGACGAATCATTTTTTGTACTCGACCCCAAAATTGAAGATGGATCTTTGTTCGTTGCAGGTCAATTACAGAAACCCGACCCGATTCCTTCATCGGAATCCAATTCCGACCCTCGAGAAATCGGTTTTCGCCGGTACCGAGATCGATTTTGGCGGTCGTGTGTTGGAGATCAGTTTCGGCAAACGCAAATCTTCTTCGTTTGCCCTAAATTCGTTTGTTGTTAAAGCTTTGGCTAAGAAGAATCCCGGAAATTCATCCTCTTCCTCTGGTAAATCTAATTATCCGTCCGCATTTTTCTCTGTAAATTTTGTTGCTGTTGTTAAGAAAACTTCATTGTTTTGACTAGCGATCTAATATGTTTTCGTATATTGTTGTTTCTTGCGTGAGTTTGGAAGAAAGTGTTTGGATCAGTACTTCTCAAAAGTTGATTAAACATATGAAACTAACAAACTAGAATGTAGTGTGATAAAGGGATCCCCTTCAACAAAAAATGAAGTCTGATCAGGACGGACGAGAACACCTGATTACTTGTTATTCTAGTCGAATACCTGCAATTGGTTCCTATACTTCAAACTTATTCATTCAAATTCACCTATGAACTCTGTGATCAGTGTTACTCTGGTTACAGAGCCATGTTTTCAGTTGTGAAAACAACCTCGAATTTATGTCTCTTAGAATAAGCTGAAGATGGTAAAAATGCAAGGTTAGTGATGAACAACTATAGTGGGCAAATAGGATCTTCTACTGCAGTGTTTGAATCTTGATATATTATAATTGTTTTACTCACTAGTTTCATTCTAGCTAAGTTTATTAGAATAACTCTTTCACTGATGCACCCACTGTTGCTGGATTTAAATAGACTGTTTTCATGTATGCTTATTCATTTCAATTTGTAAAATCTTCTTCGTCTACAAAAGATACAAATGATATGAATATCTTCATCTAACAAGTAACAACCACCTTCATCTCTGTCCTTCCAAATTTGTAATCTCTCCTGCCACCATAACCATCAATGTTGATATCGTGGGTAATGATCCTAGTAATGAACTTGTCTTAATGAATTACAAACACTCTGTTAAAGTTGTTAGTTTTGTAATCTTTCATATGAGGATCTTATAAAGTGGAAAGTCGGGATTTTTATGTATTGTTAAAAGGTAAAAAGTCAGGATTTTGATGTATTGTCTATCTCGAGGCATGATGTTTATCAAGGTACATTTATTTTGGTGTCCTCAATCTATTCCCTTTGTCTTGCTATATGCAGGTAATAACGATCCACATGTTCCGGAAGGAACTGGTCGCAAGGGACAAAATCCTCCAGATGGAAATAGTGCGAACCCAAAGCCCCATCATAAAACCGTAGACTGGCGGGAGTTCAGAGCAACACTGTTTGCTCGTGAACAGGTATTTTGTTTTCCCGTTCAGTACTTAATAGAATAAGAATCTAGTGTTACCTTTTAAGATTTTTGTGTAGGCTGCTACCACAGTATGTGCAAAAATAGTATCTCTTGTTTGCCTAAATCACATTTTATGTTACTAGAGCCACTAGAAGCAGCCTTTCCGTAGTTTTTGTTGTATTTGACATGTCTCAAAAGAAGTGATGAAACAATTGATTGTGGCATGGTGTGCATCTATGCATATAAAAGCCTAGGATCTTTTGTGAATTTGAATGACGGGAATTGATTCTGGTTGTATAAATTCAATGCTGAAAGTTAGTAAGCTGCAATGAAATTTTAAAATTAAAATCTTTGCCTCTTAGATCCAATTAGTCGTTATCACAATGGAAAATAGTTTCTTATTGATTATCACATATTACATATATAATGGAAGTAAAATTCATCAAATGGAAGAAAAGAAACAAGAATATTTTCATCCTTTGACTCAAACTATCAGTGACATATATTCATCAAATGAAAAAAATGTACCTACTGCTTTACAATGACATGGATGCACCATTATGTGATTGGCCACATCCTGGTCTTTCATTAAAGCAGTCGGAAACTTATGCTATTACTTGAAAGGATTTTTTTGAAGAACATGTATGTTAGATGATGCATCTGTTGTCCTGAGATTTTCTATGGAAATGTTTATGGTTCTTACACTAGAAATTCCTGATTAGGCAGAAATTTCAGACTCTGGCACCGATATTGACCATAACTCGCAGCTGGAATCCAAATCTCTTGGATCGGAATGGGCCCATCCAATCTCATTACCCGAGACAGGATCAATCCTAGTTGCAACAGAAAAGCTCGACGGAGTAGGCGCATTTGAGAGGACTGTAGTTCTTCTCCTTAGATCAGGAACTAGACATCCACTAGAGGGCCCTTTTGGCGTGATCATCAACCATCCACTTAATAAGAAGATGAAGAACATGAAGCCCAACAACCCAGGCCTCTCGACAACCTTGGCTGATTGCTCACTGCATTTTGGTGGTCCCCTTGAAGCAAGCATATTTTTGGTAAGAACGGGAGAGAACAGCAAGCTGCCCGGGATCGAAGAGGTGATTCCAGGCCTTGGTTATGGTACTAGGAACAGTTTGAATGATGCTGTAGAACTAGTGAATAAAGGAGTGCTCAAAGCCCAGGATTTCCGATTCTTTGTGGGGTATGCAGGATGGCAGCTTGATCAATTAAGGGAAGAAATAGACTCAAATTATTGGTACATGGCTGCGTGTAGCACAGACTTGATCTTTGGTGGACCCCATAACTCATCGGATACCCTATGGGAGGACATCTTGGAGCTTATGGGTGGTCAGTACTCGGAGCTGAGTCGAAAACCCAAGCAGGATACATAAGTGACTCTCATTGACCAAGTGATCAGTTTGCGGTTAACCGGGATGAGATAGAGATGAAGATGAGATTGTACATAATCTCGGTATACCTCTCTAATAATTGTAGATATTGTGTTGTTGAGTTCTTTCTTGTTTAATTGACTTATTAAGACCACCTCTTCCTTACTTTATGATATCATTATGAATTTGGTTAAAAAAATGACATGTCTGATATATTTTGATATCTAGAATATAGTTTTACTGTTTTTAGTTTTTGGTTATTAAGTTTTATGTAGACATAGTTGTTCAAACCAAATTATTAGAATCTAAAATTTTGGCAAGTTTCAATACCTTAATATCAACGACACATGCAATTATGAAAACTTAGGCTTTGTTTGACAGACTGTTTGTAAATACATTTTCGCAGTTATATATCCAGTTTATACATACAGTTTTATAGTTATAGGCTGTTTACAAACAGTTCAAACCAAGCCTTAATTTTCATGGTTTACTAGTTTTAAAAATTTTATCTTGGAACTATGGTAATCATGCTTCTGTCAAAAACACATGCAATATAATAGATGAAAAAATATACTCTCTCAGTGATTACCTATTAACAGAACCAATATGCACTCTACATCATCTGCTGCATAAATGCATGATTCCTTCCGAGTTACATCTAGGCCTGAACAAAAGGAATAGGCACTCCAAATCATCTTCTTTTATACAGGTATAATAATATTTTCAGCTCTTCTATACAAAATGGTGTCACTGTCTTCGCCTTTTCTGATTTGTTTGTTCCTTGTCAATTGCTTTTGACAACTATGTTTTATCTTGAGGAATCAGGACTAGGCCAGAGCCATTCTGAATCCATATGAGCCCTTTGCTTTTCAGGTTAGGCTCGAATATCTGGTCTATCGGCTATAAGGGTTGTTTAGCAGTTGTAATCACCATAAATCTCTTGAATTATGACTTAGGGACTGTCTCTGTCCATTGTCAGCATTGTTCGTGTTTCTAGCTCTGGATTTTCGAACAGCCTGCTGAATTTGCCTCTCGTGTTCTTTAAGCATGTCATCGATGTTTCCTCCAGGTGGCATCAATGGTCCTGAATAATGGATCCTGTTCTTCTTTGGTACATACACCTTTTTCAATTCAAAACACAATAGATGAATTAGGTTAGTACACAGCTAGTTTAGAGGGTGTCTAAAAAAGATTAAGGTAGCACTTACTGTAGACGAGTCGTCCTTTCTCGTGTGCACTGTCAACTCTACAACTCCATTCCGTGAAGAGCCATAGGTATTCTCACTGGTCTGACTGTCATCTTCTTTCACCTTCCTTGTCCAAGATGACCCAGCTGCACTTGGATGTACTGTTGTACTACAGTGAGACAGTGCATCCCCCAACGTCCGATTGTGCGTGTCAACTGTGAGAGCTCCATTCCCATGACCATTGTAGTTTGTTGCCGCCCCTTTTGTTTTCCCTCCATCGCCTTCATACCCGTGAGCAACCGATTTCCTTGCAGCTCCTCTCACTATTTCAGGCGCTCGCCCCTTGCCTCCCTCTGCCTTTCTCCTGGTTGCACAAATCAGTAAGCTTTGGATATTCTGAATGAAAATGAACTGAAAATGCGAATTACCTTCTCATTTCTTCATCTCTGAACTTGACATCTAACTCCTTCGTCGGGGGATATTTTGGCAAACTTGATGGATCACAAGGAAGTGGCTTTGTAGTGAAGAACTGAACAACAATCAGATGAAAGGAATGAGTATTGTAGCATTTGGAGCTTGAATTTGGGAAAAATAATGAAAACCAACCTCGCTATTAAGAGCAGATGCAGCAGTTCCTCGTTTCTCAGATTCGATTGCAAGGAGAACATCAACCAAAGCTAAAGCAGAAGACGGAAAATCCTTGAATGTCTCTCTAACACGGCGTTTGTATGGCCGTGTTGGTTTAAAACTCGTTGCATGAGGTAACTTCGACTTTGTCCAGTACTCATCAGAAGGTGAGCCACAAAGCTTAAAGATTTTGTGCATTTGCTCTACCTGTAAGCATGTATACCTCATGTAAGATTTAATATGTTACTTGGCTTGAAAATCAAAGCAAGCTCAAATTACCTCTGTTCTTCCTGGCATAATCGGCTTTCCAGCAAATAGCTCGGCAAGAATGCATCCGACACTCCACATATCCACAGAAATTCCGTAATCTGTTGAACCCAACAGAAGTTCAGGTGCCCTATACCATAGAGTTACAACCCTACTTGTTAAAGGCTGATTTTGATCAGGCTTGAAGAAATTAGCAAGACCAAAATCCGCAATCTTGAGCACGCCGTCATTGTTGATCAAGAGGTTAGAGCCTTTGATATCTCTGTGTAAAACTCCTCGACTATGACAATGCTCCAATCCTCTCAATAATTGTTGCATATAACATTTAATCTGCAATTTTCATTGAATTTGATCATTCAGGCTATTATTTGAATTAATTGACTCTTGTAAACTATATGTTTACCTGTGGCTCTGTGAATTTATTCCCAGGTGTACCTAAAAGACCAGCAAGATCATGTTCCATGTACTCGAACACGAGATACAAACTACCTGACATTCTTGAAGTCACAAGACCTTCAAGTTTCATCACGTTTGGATGATCCAATCTTCTAAGGATCAGAATCTCTCTAGCCATGAACCGTACACTTTCTGGCTCCATGTTAACAAACCGAACCTTCTTCATTGCAACGATTTTTCCAGTTTCGAGATCTCGTGCCTTGTATACACTGCTGTAAGTCCCTTGTCCAATCTGCAAATAGTTACATACACTTCATTATCATTGTATTCTAACAACATAACTGAAAATAGGTAAAACAGTTAAAAAGAAACTAACTTTGTCTAGCTTCTCAAACGAGTCAGCTCGTCGTGGGACCCAACCCTGGATCGCCTCTCCAGCAACGGAGGTGAGCCACGAAGGCCATCCTGCGACAACTTGCTCGCCTTGTTTGGCACGTGGAATGCTGATGATTCTATTCATAGGCTTATTACCATTAATTGCCAAATCCAGTGTTGCTCTTCTTTGATGCTGGCTTTTTCCTGTTCTCTCTACAATGATTGTCATTGTCTTTGTCTCTACAGTCTCGTTCTTCTCCGATGGTCTCCTAGATAAAGGTCCCGAGTTCCCTTGTGTTCCGGACTTAGATGTAAGTGAACCCGAATGCCCTTGTGCTGAACTTTTAGATGTAATAGAGCCTGAATTCATTACCTGTGTTGGGCCATTAGCTGATAGAGGACCGGATTTTGCAGCAAACGAAGGTCCACGAGATGGAACACGTATTGGAACATCATGTGGCTCGTACTTGACCTCCTCTCGAGTTGGAGGAGGATTGAATTGGATTGCAGTCGGTTTGTTGTTGTTGTTTGCTGCTGACTTCTGTCTGGCATTGTTGTAGTCATTGACTTCACTAGATGAGGTTTCTTTTGAACAAATGCAGCCCATATCAAAGATCTTTCTCAAACAAATTGCATTTAAACTCAACAAACAAAACCAAAAACTTGAACTAACATATTCAATTCCAAGATCACTAGAAATTGAATGAAAGAAGGTGAAATTAGTAAGAAATCAAAGATTAATCAACAAAGCTTAAAAAAGTTGCAGGTACTTTAATGGAGGTTGAATTTGAATATGATGATCATAGGAAATGAGAGATAGTCATGAATAGAATTGGTCTGAAACCCAGGTAGGACCCAGCTCACTTGCTTATGACAGCTCCTCAACTTCGCCATTTTCAGGGAATTTTTAATTTATTTTAATTATAATTTTTGTTGTGTTTGTGGGAGGGATAAAATGTGTCGAAGTTTCAACATCAGTTTGAGGAAGACATGCAGGACGTGCGTTGCATTTTCATCTGCCGTTTTGAACACTTGTTCCACTCTTTCACGCCATAATATATAATTCTTCAACCAATCGAATATTTGAAGAAAATAACGAATAAATATAAATATATAAGTATATAGATTACCTACTTTCCATTATTAGTTTATGTTTTGATTGTTGCTAAAGTAAGGTATTATTATGTTCGATCCTTCCTTTTAATTTGATACACAACATAGTTCTTTTGTATGAAAGAAGATTTGATCTTTCTATTATATGTTGTTCTATCTAGGGTCGTTTGATAGGTTGGTTTACGATATTTAACATCCCGAATTGTAAGAACTCGGATGTCCCCAGTTGAGACCTCACAGTGGGTCCCAACCTTAGTTTGACATCAACGAGACACGGACTTTATAACAAGACACAAATATTTAAGTGCAAATATTTTTTAGCAGTAAAAGTTTCTAATGACAGTACTAACAATAAAAGTGTTCGACAACCATACGTAACGTAAAGAAAGAGATGCAATTCTGCTAACTTATTACTGGAAAAAAAAATACTCCCACATACAATCCCTAGTACGGAAACCCGGATGATCACCCCACCCCCGATTACTCGGCGGAAACCTAACCTGCAAGATCTGTCAACGCGGTATAAACCGTAAGCTAACAATTCTAATAATAAGAGGAACTAAAGCACAAACATATATAAGGAAAGCGGTAAACACATCAACATGCGCAATCAATGTCCGGGTTATCATCTTTTCATTTGGTGATTGTCATTCTAGTTTGTGCAAGTTTGCAGAGTGGCACGAGGATCCCCCAACCCTCGCCCCCGTTCCCGTAAGCCAACAAGACTGGTTTCAATGCATTTTCCCCGTATACACTGTTGGATTGGTCGCGGGGAGCCTTTCAGTCGCCATCTGTGTTCGGTTCAATTATTTAACATTCGATACACACATTATCTTAGTACACACTTAAAATTATTACTGAAGCTAAGTGAGTCCAATGAACTCACCTTATCCATATTGGTCTCAATAACTATTCTCGATCCGCTAGTCGATGATCTCGAATTCATGATTAAGATGTAGCGACATCTTACTATTCTCGTTTCACTATCTCATTATTTCTTAGAGTAAGGTATCTAGCATCATTACTCTTTCTAATCATTAGGTCTTAGGTTCCACAGACCTAGACACCCATTCACAAATCCGAATAATCTCGTCATGTATCCATTGCTATCCATAAACCTACTCCTCGTAGTTTCCATTCTCACTACTCAATCTCTACACCATTCCAATTCTCTAACACAATGTCCAGTAATTTATTCCACTTGGTAATTCCCACTACTCTTAGTTGCACTAATTATTCCAAAAATCTACTTATCCTCACATTTCCGTTATTTTAGTTTCAAACTCGATTCGGTTAGTTTCCATCCAATAATCATTATCTTACTTTAGGATTCCACTAAATATTTATAAAATATATTTATCATAATTCCAAAGTTAACAAAATGAAAAAGTCAATGGTTCGAACCTTCCGGTGGTAATTAGGTTGGATAACGGTATCAAACGATTTTAGGCTCTCTCCACCGGTGGCACCGGCTGACACCAAGCGACAATGGAGACAGGGCTTAGAGGTTTCTTGTTTAAATCATGTCGGTAACACTCACACCTTACTTCCCATAACCATGCATACGTAGAAGAACGTGATGGAGGGAAGAGGGTGTACTTACTGCGACGTCGATGCGGTGGCGACCGGGCTTCCATGGCTAACCGGTAGCCTCGTTTTTTATGGTTCTACATGAGGTTAACAGTGGGGTTTATTTAGAAAGGATACGAGGGGTATAAGTGAGGGAGAAAGGTGGGTGCTTATGGTGCATTCATGACAATAATAACGTGGAGTAACGGTCGTCATTATGAAGACATTCATGGTCATTATGGCAGCATTCATGACCATAATAACGGTCTCCATTATGTAGCCCTAGTTTGTCGAGTAACGGTCGCCATTATGGCGGCATACATGGTCATAATAACGTTGTTGACGATGAAGAGGTGATGAAAGGAGGTAGAGGGAGTTTGGGCCCGAGGGAAACAAGGCTTGGACTAGCCCAAGACGCCAGAATATTAAATCAACCGGTTCATTGTATTATTCCGACGCGGTTTAAACCGGTTCTCTCCGTTCGGTTCGCTTTGCTCGGTACAACGAGTCGTTTGCTCGGGATAAAATAATTAATTTATTTTTCCAGTTATTACACGATAATATTGAATCCTGATTTTTATCCCTTATTTTAAAAAATAATAATATTAGTTTGTTGTGTTAAAGATGTTATTGTAACCCAAGTTGTAAACTGAGGGTAACTAAAGTTGAAAACGAAGAGTGTAAACGTACGAAGAAAACAAATTTAAGGGCCGTTATGGTTGGTTATCCTAACTAATAAATAAACAAATTTAAGGGTCTTTTAAGTGGTTCTCGTCTTAAAATTTATATAATTAGTACTTAAGAACTCCTATCTTAGAGCATACTTGTGTCACGGCCCGGGCACACACAAGACTCACACGGCGCCTCTCCACCACGAGAGGCCAACCAACACAATTTTGCTTTGCGTTAGAGTCATCGCGATATTAGCTCCACAACAGTTTGAGTAGGATAGTAAAATTTCCTTTATCATGATTTGGATAGGGAAGGTAAAATATCTTTCATCACGATCGAGTCCAATACCAATGACAAACTCCTTGAACTTATAACTAGGTCGACATGCCTAACATCCAAAGGGTCACCCACTTGCTTTCAAACCCGAACTCTAGCCAAAGATATCTCCTCCCTTTGTTTGCTCCAACCGGCAATCACTCACTCCCTATGAAATGCGGCACGCGACACTTGCACCCTCATTGTAAGATAAACCTATCCATAAGCCTAGCGTATGCATACAATCCGAATTAAAAGCTGGTATGTGTTGCAAAATTTTAGTCTCAGGGTGTCTCCATTTATTTTATTTTAGGGTGTATATATATCTTTTGACAAATTCAAAAAAAATTGATTTATTGCATTCAATGTATTATTTTTACCTGAACTCATCGACAATTGGTCATTACATGATAATATCCACACGTGATTATAATCTCGACTATCTGGTCAACGGTGAACATACATATTAATACATTTATAAGCTTCTATGAACACTCATAGGACATTCTTAGGAATTTCTAGGAGTGAAAATCTCTTATCGAACTTTCAAAGAGTTTACTTAATTTTTAGTAACATAAAAAGTCATATACCCAAATTTCTAAAAACATTTAACATGCTTATCTAAAACTATGTATATTATCATTGACTTTCTAAGATATAAGTCTCAATATATGTGATATAACTCCTTATTGTATTATTGAGACAAAGAACCAACTCGTTTCTCATAAATTCCATCAAGTACGTTATGCCATGATGCCTCCAACCTTGAAATCCATCCTTAGTCATTTTTTGACTATATTCTATGCCAAAATAGATTTCCTATACCTTTAATAATCACCGAGAATTCCTACAATATAAAGGCCACAATTACTTAACTAAACTCTTACACAAGTTAGCTTCCAATTGCCAACTAGGATTATAATTCACAATTTGAAAAACATGGGTCATTCCAATATATATATATATATATATATATATATATATATATATATATATATATATATATATATATATATATATATATATATATATATATATATATATATATATATATATATATAAACCTGGGCTATTTTAAGTAATTATCCAATTTTGAACATTTTTCGCAAAATCAGAAACTATGGGTCATTCTCGTAAATATAAACTTGGGCCGTTTCATGTATATATCCAGTTAGGGGCTGATTTGCAAATTCTGAAAGTTTGGGCCACAAATGTTATTTAGAAATATGGGAGGTTTTGTGTAATTTCACCTAAAGTTGGCATCACTCGATCAGGGTTTCGGAGGTCCCAGCCGGTGGCAGCTTCGATTCCGGCGTGACGGCGTCTTCCCGGCGGAGCCGGACTCTTGCTCTTGTATGTGGCCGACAACATCGACGATGGATCTGGTGTCCCGTCGGTAGTCGGGGCAATGTCGAACCAAACTCCGGGCAACTCCAGTGGCGGCAATGGAGGTTCGAGCAAGTTGGTGAGCAACTTCTACGGTTCTCCTCGACGGCGTCGAAGGATGGTAGGCGGCGCGAATATGGGCGGTGGCTGATGTCGAGATCCGGTACGAGCTTGCTAGCAACTATAGACTAAGGTGGTTTAGGTTCGAGTGCTCGGCTACGACTTGAGTGTGTCCATGGTGGTTCGATTCCGATCCACACCGACTCAGGCGAGGGTCCAACAGGTTCGGAAAGCCGGGATGAGGCTACCCAAGTGGTGTCCGGTGACATTGGTGGCCGGAAAAATGTTTAGGGTTAGGATTGAAGGTTTGAGGAAGAAGACGATGAATAGTGATGTCTCAGGATATGTGTTACGAGTTTTGAAATAAATTCTAACAAGCTCACTAAAACCTTACGAGTTTATATATATGAATCCTGGTGTTTTCCTCAACTTTTGATATTGCTTGTAAAAATCATCAATGTATATCTAAAATAAGAAAGGAAATAATATATCATCACTTAATTTCCAACTTAATTTTTTCGATTTGTCACTTAAATATATTTTCGACTTTATCTCAAAACTGCTCATTTATCCCAAAACTCGAAGGAATCTACTATAAAAATCTCTACCAAATAATAAAACTCCGGGTTATTACAAGTTATTTACTTATTTCCACGGAATATAAATTAGCTTGCATTACTGACATATATATAATAAAAAATAGCATGTAAGGTTATAGATCACTCGTCTTATCATCAAAATTTTCTGGGTTTCATTGAACTTAGATAATGGATTCCGACTTAAAACATGTGTACTCAAACAAACGTGTCCATCACACGTCATATAAATTAGTAAACACTTAATTATACGTCCTCAAACAAATGTGTCATTCACACGTTATATTAACTAACCAAAAATTATCATTTTAAACTACGAGTAGAAACCACATGAACAAACCACCATATGTAGGTAGAACATTATATTAACCAATGAAATAAGCTAGATAAGGTTCCGACTTAAAGCCTATATACTCAAATAAATGTGTGAACCACACGTTATATTAACAAATTAAAAAAAATCATCACTCTAAATTACGAGTAGATCGAGACCACATGCACAAACCATATACATATAGATATGTTGGTAGAACATTTATTACACCATTGTAGGGTACCCTACAACTTTCGTAAGACAACGAGACAAGAAATACAAACATTAAAAGATGCACCCATAATGTTTCATCCAACGTGGAAAAAAAAAAAACAAAGTTAGAAAACTAGAAATATTCTTCAAGTGGGAACCACTTTTCACAAGACAACGACATAAACAAACAACAATACATAGTGTTTGGAGATATAACACATAGTTAGCAATCTAGCTAGTAGTATTGATATATTTGATTGTGTATGGTTAGTGGATAATCAAAGTTAGTCGCCATTGGATCTATTCCAAAAATCCCATTTTGCTCCTCAATCTGCAATCAATGATTCCATTTTTTTTTTTTTAATGTTTCATATCCTTAAACAAACAAAAAATGTAAAATTCAAAATAACTTAGGGCTCGTTTGGTATGTGTACAAGAATCAAATTAAAATTATGTATCGGAATAGAATTAGGAATGACAAAATCCAATTTATTAAATATGGTGTTTTGTAAAAATTAGAAATTTTGGTTGAAAAAACATTAATTTTTATAATATGATGGTTAATGTCCCAATTTTTCATAATAAAGCAATGCCTAAAACACCGTGTTTAAAAGATAAAATTGGAACTTAAAATGACTCAAACCCATGAAATAATTTCAAAATCGGAAAAAAATATTAGTTTTTTGAAATCGCTGATAGTTACTCAATATGAGTGATTTCAAGACCAATTTATGACTTTCGGATGAGAATCGTACCAAACGAGCCATAATTATACGATTTAAACTCGAACATACCTTATCTTGAAGAAGCTGGTTTGCAGCACTTAGCACTCCCTCCTTCAAGATTAAGTTTATGAAAAAGCTTGGATTAAGATGAGGACATAAACTTATGTGTGCAAAATTGCAATTGAAAGTTGTTAAAGAAGGTTGATATGAAAAATGCTTCTACCAACCTTATTCTTCAGCATTTGGATCTCTTGGAAGAGAATATTCATCTGAAATTTACAATAGCACAATTTGATTATGTTAGGTTTTCGTTTTCTTCCCTCATCAAGTATGTTTCAAGTTTACAAATATCACAAAATTTGTTTGATATTAAATACACCTTTATTTTTTATATATCATAAATACCGATATTCATACCTGATGTCTGTTTGGATTTTGAATACAATTAAAAAAGAAAAAAAAAACTTGGTTATTATGTTATTGTTTTCCACTAATAGGTGACTGTATTAATAGGTGCAAAAATGAGATATAATTTGAGTTAATTCCAAGTTAAATAATTAGTAAATTTACCTTAGTAGAGCGGATGTGGTAAATCCATGATTCGAGATGCTTTTCAATAGCATGCAACTCCTCAAGTGTCATGGTTCCTTTCCCTCCACCATACATTTCCCTAAAACAAATTAAGCCATTTTGATATATTATTATGTATTTATAATATTAAATATAACTATTACGACGGAAAACAACAAACATCTAGTTATCTAATATTTACTATGTCCTCATAAAAAAAAACAAATAATTCGGATCCGGGGACAACATCACCTCCTGAAGTGAACTTCGTCCATCCCGACTTCTTGATAGACTCGGTAAGATGTGATATTCAAGATATAACTTTACTTCTATCGTCTGGAATCGGAAAAGGAACAACACAATAATTTATACTGATTCATCTAATATTGTATGTCTACTTAAAGTCATTTTATTGAAAAATTTTGTATCACATTGAAAACTGATGATCCAAATATAGGACTGTTCAGTTCAGTTCAGGTTTCAGGTTTCAGTTTCAGGTTTCAGGTTTCGGTTTCGGTTCGGTTCGGTTCGGTTCGGTTTCGGTTTCGGTTCGGTTCGGTTCAGGTTCACTTAACCTAACTTCGTCCCTCCCGACCTCCTGATTGGCTTAGTAAAATATGATATTATAGACATATGTCAAAGTCCGATACAGACGGACCGGGTAGAGCGGGGTCGTGTGCATCCGAGTGCACATGCGCGTTAGGTCCAAGCCCAGCACATAAACCCGATGATGTTTCATCCTAAAACCAATTGACAATAGGAGGAATAGTCCACCGACCTTATATACTAGGCTGAGTAGTCCCAATCTTTCGATGTGGGAACTGGTTATCTCTAACGACATAACTTTATTTCTATTGGACAAATTTATATACTTATCATCAGAAACAACACAAGTTAAAGTGATTAGTATTTAATTACCTGAGTCCTTTTTGGAGCAACTCCATCTTTCCACTCTCTTCCTTGGATTCCTAAACAATTTAAAGAATCAAAGTGTAAGCAACTCTTTTGCCTGCAAACCAATCGATTTATTATAATTCTTGTCGAAAACAATTATTATTATATTACTTAATAAACAAGTAACCATAGTCACTTGTAGTGGAAAAGCTACCTCTAGTTGTTTATGCACTGGCTTAACTTATATGCCAATCAGCTTCGATGTCTATAATATTCTATTAGCATTTTTCGACATGCAAAATATATACTAGTCAAAGACCAAAGTAAAGGAGCAAACCTTATCACATCAACAAAGAAAAATACGATTGGACAGATAGATTATCTCATTTATTATATATAACTTGGCATCTGGTTCTAGGCTTATCACATGAAGCATGAGCAGGGGAGAATGTCTTTTTGAGATATTATTTCTTGGAAATATTAATTGGTGTCCTCTAGTTTAGATACTTTTGGTTGATACCACTATCTTTTGAATATATTTCGGTTTCTGCTCTTATTTGTAGGGTTGTTATACGAATTAAAAGAGACATGCTTAACTTGTTTGACATGAAGTTGAGAGCTTCAGTTCCTCGTATTAAGTTTACTCGTTTGTGAGCCTTCCACTAGGTTCAAGTTCAGGCTTGGTTTTCTCTTCTTTTTAGCGGGTTCAAGTTCGAACTCGTTTTGATTTCTTTTATAAAATTGTGTGGAATTAGGGCATGTTAATAAAATACATTCTTAAAATGGATACTCGGCTCGTTAAAAAGCTCAGGTTTGGCTTGAGTCAAGCTTCACAATGTGTTATACTCGTCTTGTTTTGTGATCTGAACGAGTTCAACCAGTTTAAGCTATTTAACCGAGCCTGACCTGAGGTAGAGCTTAGATCACCTAATAACCATACTTATTTGTTATTTTACCTGAAAATCCTTTAAAAACTACATTCGAAAACTCAAAAACATGAAATTCAAGAAGAATAAAAACTCTGAAGAAACATCTTTTCTCTTCTATTTTTCTAATTCTAATCTATCGAATTTCTATTAAGTTAATAAAACTCCACACCTTAACCGGTGGCATGGACTATGTTTTCTTTAAACAACCTTAAAATTTTCAAAACTTTCAACAATAATTTCAATATTATATTACATTAACGTTTCATCTACATTCTATAAACTTTGAGATTAACATTTTTCTTTCCATCCAACATATATAAAATCGTATAAGAAAACCTAAATGTGTTAGCTTCACTAGTCAAAATCATATAAGGGTACCAACATGGATATATTCAAAATTTAAGAACAATCATCCGAGATTTAAAACGTTCGGGCACAAAATGAAATATTTCAAAACACCGGGATACCAACATGAATTGTCATAAACTGTTTATCATGATATAAAAGTTAATAGTAAAATAATACTACTTTTTGTGTGATTTCAAAGTTTGCCCCACTAACTTGGTTAATGGAAAAAAGCATAATTGAAAATCAATTGTTCTTTAAATTGTCTGTTTTAGGAAAGTATAGAGTAACCAACCTGAAGTTGTTGATCTCGTGGTTCAGATTCAGCTTGCTGCACTAAGCCCTGTGAACACTGCATGTACTTCTCCATAAGCCCTTGCATGGTTCTGCATGTAATAATCCCATAAATCCGAGTACGTCTCATTTTCAACATAATCTAGAAATAATGTCACGAAAAACTTATGTATCGAACTCATACCTAAATACAAATGTGTAAACACTCACATGATCCATACATGATTTTATTTGACTAATTAAATTTGAATTGCAGTCACACAATTCTTATGTGCTAAACTATGACCCAAACACCTATGTTTACCTCATAGTATTAGTACACGGTTTTATTTGACTAATAGATTTGGGTTTAACCAGAAAACACAATCATGCAACGCATATTACAAATGTTTGGACTCCACAGTGTTCGTCCAAGGTTTCATTTAGAAGATTTAACATCGGATTTGACATAAAAACATAATCATACAACTTATGTGTTGACCTCGTATCTAAACATGTATGACGGACGTCCCGAGCCCTCATATAAGGTTTCAATTGGCAAATCACATATGCAACTCTTATCTGCTAAACTCATACTTAACCCGTGTCACATATGTGTGAATCGTACAATGTTCGTTCACGGTTTCATTTGACAAATTAACCCGAATTTTAACATAAAACATAATCATATAACTCATATGTGCTGAACTCAGACCTAAACCTAAACGTGTGTTCACATAAGGTTTCATTTGGGTTTTATTAGGAAAACATAATCATTAAAGTTTATTGACCCTTGTCAATTCGTATTACTCAATAAAAACTTTCAAAAAAAAAAAATTCTCAAAGAAAATACGAACCCTTTGGTAGCGAGTTCATAGAGCTTTCCTTGGGGAGAGAAGATAACAACGCCGATCTCGGCGTCGCAGAGAACGGAAAGCTCCTTCGCCTTCTTAAGCAACCCAGCACGGCGCTTACAGAAAGTAACCTGCCGGTGAACAGGATTCTCGATGCGCTTCATCTGAACTTTTCCACGAGCCATAACAACCGGCAAATCAACAAATCCCCAAAAATCTAGGATTTCAGAAAAACTCCGATCTGTCAACTCCAAAAAGTCCTGTCAACAACGATCGATCAAGAACTAAAATTTCGTTTGTGGTTGATTGTTTGATTTGGAAATGGATTACTTCTGCAATCAACCTCCCACTAGTTTAGACTAGCTTCGAGGTTGTCGCAAGCTCTGCGGTGAACTCTGAGCTTTGGATTTGGGTTGTGAATGAAGATGAGTTTTGCAGGAGGTTGTCCTTTTTATATATCCATCGGAATCTCATCGTCGATGTTGAAGAGGCCTTTTAACTCCGGTGATTAATTAATGTATCGAATTTGTTAATCTTTTTATAAGTGTAGTTCAGCTGTGCATTAATCTTTTATTGGAATCTTACTTTACATTTCACTATATAAAATACTATACAATTTCTACTCCGTGGAGTGTGTTATTATGTATATAATATAAGCTATGGTTCATGTAAGTAATGTTACTCTTCCGACGAGTAGAGCATTTTTTAGTTTTTTTTTTTTTTTTTTTTTTTTTTTTTTGTATTATTGGTTAAAAAATAAATTTAGTTTAAATTATTTGTCTTAGTTCATAATATTTTACAAAGAAAATTTTCACAACTGTTATTTTAATTCAAAACTCTTGTTCGAACATTCAAACATTAAATATTATTGATTCTAATATTTTTAATTATTAGTTCGTGTATTTTATTCACCATAACAACAAAGTAAGATTTAAAATTTTTATTTCTAGTTTTTCCTATATTTACATCTTATATTCAAATTTTGCTCCTGATCATTAAAATTGAATTTAAGGACCGGAATTTTTGTTAAATTCAACGTTTGGGAATTTAAAATAAATTTAAATCGGACAATCTATGTATTTCAACTTTCAAGTATAGTTTTTCCATATAAAAAAAATTATCAAAATATACGTTAACATTGGTGTGCTACGAAAGTGTTGTTGTGTGTAAAGGGTCAATGTGAATAAGCTATATCCAAGTTGGTAAGTGGTAACACAAGTACGTGATACAATACTACCTACATCTTGTCTTGGCGTCAAGAATTCTTAATAACATTGAGTGCTGCGTGAATATATATAGTGATGGGTTCGGTTTGGTTCAAACCGTCGAACCGGCGGTTTTCAAACCGGCTCAAACCGCCGGTTGGTTTGACCAAACCGGCGGTTTAGGTTTAGGTTTGTAAAAATAAAAAACCTAAACCGCCGGTTTGAATCAACCAAAGCCGATGGTTTTAACCGACGGTTTTGTTGGTAATACCGTCGGTTTTAGACTTTTTATTTTTTTCAAAAAAAAACATTAAAACCGACAGTTTGGTTGGTTAATACATACCGTCGATATTTGCTTTAGAGCACGTTTTTCATTTATTTATTATTATTTTTTTTAATAAACCGTGGCTAAATCGGCAAACTGTCGGTTTGCCGGCTTTCAATTGCTAGGTTTAGGTTTGGCCTTGGGCCAAACCTAAACCGCCGGTGCGGAAACCTAAACTGTCGGTTTAAGTTTCCGACCCATGTCTATGTGAATAAGCCTAAATTGTCTTGGTGCTCGGCGTGGTTAACTTCAATTCACAATGGTCGTCATTGTTGGTCAATATTTGTAATTGTCGATGACTTTGTGTTGCGAATTTTATTTTGAATGTGCGACTTTTCATTATAACTAACCAAGCAAAATGTTCGAACTAATGATACATAAATTTTAAACGAATAATTTAAATCTCAAAATGCATAATATAAAAACTAAATAACTTTCATTGGTAAAAAATCTGTAAAATCATTTTTTGAATTGCTAGATAACGTTAATGTTTTGATCGATCACATTTTGCAGCAAACTTTAGATTGTTTTGGCGCATGTAGATCTAGACAATGTCACAGCGTCTGGCTAAAAATGTATGAGTATGTGTTTTTTTGAGTTTCTTGATAACGTTAATGTTTTGGTTGATCACAAATTTTGCACACTTTAGATTGTTTTGGTGCACGTAGACCACACATTTCTTGTTGGTTTGAACAAGAAATGAAGCTTGGAAATACTTTTGTAAAAAAAAGCTTGATTTTTTATTTTGTAAAAATTTATTTTATATATTAAAATATATTGATAGATTTATGGTGGAGATAGAACCTGTATTAATATTATTAGGATCCTTTATATACGGATTATAAGAGAATAGAAATAGATGGATATATAAGATTGCAAGATCATTTCCACCAAGATGATTTCTGACATAATATATACACGCGCTCCCTAGCCTAGATAAGCATGCCACCTTCATAAAATCCTCCACAAAGTCCCATCGAAAGCAATCGTAGGTTTTTGCCAAGCTCAAGTTTAAAGGATCATCGGGTCTTTTCCATATTCTTCTTACACGTAAAATGGATCAGCCCTTAGATAAAAAAATATATAATACTAGGGGTGAGTGCAAATTCCGTAAATTCTAGTTCCGTCCTGTTTCCGTCTCGATCCCGGCGGAATTTCATTTCAAAATAACAATTTTGTCTTGAACTCATTTTGCCAAAAAATATATGGGACGAGACACGAGCCTTAACTTATTTATCCACTAGATCGTATATATTAAAATTTTAATATAAATATATATAAATGGAATCCTAAGCCTAAATCATTAGTTATATATTTAAATAAATTAAATTAAATGTAAAACTTGGAAATTTTCCGTTCGGAAACATGACTCGATTCGATCAGATAATCGGACCCCATGCCTTATTACCTTACATTACCTCAGTCCATGCTTGCCTTACGTCGGCCCATGCTTTGCCTTGCTTCGGCCTAGAAGAGAGACGGACGACCCTGTGTTGTCCCTTGCCGGCTCACTTCTTCCTCTTGGTCACTCCCTTGTCGGCCCACTTCTTCCTCTTGGCCTTTCCCTCTTTCCTGGTCTCGGCACAGGTGCTCCATGATCTGCCGGATACAAGCCTTAGTTGTTTGCCCAACAATTCATTCTTATCCCTTCTTTCAACCTAGGTACGTGTAATGTGTTCTTTTAGGTTTTCCTTCTTGAATCGAAAGTTCGGAGAACTTGCGAACTCGTTATAGTATAAGTAGTGAGATGTTTCCAGAAGTTTAGGGATCCGTTTGACCGTTTTAGAATTTTAAGGAAATTTGGGGTCAAAACCGTAATTTCCTTAAAAGTTTGTTTTTGTGACTTAAGAAGTAGGTTGAGCATACCTCACACCCATTACGGATTTTTTAGGGTTGTGAGATGTTGTTGGACAATAGTGAGAGTCTTAGACCCGTTTTGGGCACTTTTCAAAATTTAAAGTTGGGGGCGTTTTGGTAATTTCCGTAAAAGTTAGGGTTTTTCCGTTCTTTCTTTCCAAAATTTCCCGTTTGGTCTAGAAACTTCCTAAAGCTTCTTAGACGTTAGTTTCGAATGATGAGACGTTTTCGTTTTCACTAGGCTGTTGAGATCAAATACGGACGGATCGGGATTTTCGTTAGTTGGACTTCAGACCAGTGCAGGTAAGTCGTATGACTTACTTAGCTGATATTCTTTGTGTTAGCATGTATTGCTAAAGTGGTGTATGTTGAGTGTTTCCTAATTATAACTTGACTAGGACGACGTTACCTTTTATTAGATCCAAGTGTATGAAGCATCACTGCCCAAGATCTGCCTAGAGATTTGGAGGTTCCCCGCGACCAGGCCATTCTGGTATAAGGTGAGGTGCATCGGATCCACTCCAGTTGGTATACGGGGACATGGGTGAGTTTCGGGAAATTCTCGTGCTACAAAATAAGTTGAACTAATAGAAGTGAATCACCCTAATCAAAGATAATAAAACGGTTTGAGTGTAGTATGTTGATGTGTTTACTTTCCGTTATTATATGTGTTTGTGCTTTAGTATACCTTCTAATGCCTAAAATAATTAGCTAACCGTTTATACTAACTTGTGTTAGACATACAACAGGGTAGGACAACCGTTGAGTGATCTAGAGTAGGTCCATCTTGCATAAAATAACTTTGAAATTAAGTTAATCTTATAAAAAAAAAACCGTACGAAATTTGTGGTGATCGCTATTCCCCCACTTTCACCAAAGAGTTACTGCAGACGCACGTGGGTCCAACATAATTGAACAGCCAATGAGAGGCTGCTAATGTTGTTAATGGGAAAAGGTGGGTCCCACTTTCAACTTTCTGCCTAACCTACACACTTTCCCTTGTCTGATTCCTGAGGCCTTAAATGCTTGACATCTCTCAAAGCATCTTCTCTAACCTATAATGTTAAACACCGCGGTGAATAATTTTCACATCTTACTCAAAACCCTTTTTTCTGTTTTTTTTAAAACATTATTTAGGGATAATATTCCATATGTTGATGGTTATTTTTCATCATAGAGATTAAAGATAGACACATGTCAATACTTGCTTATTAGTTAGTTATCTCAAAATCAAAGACGTAGTTGTATAAGTATGTTTAAGTATGTTTGGGATCGAGATATGAGTATGAAAATGATTTTTGATATTTTTATACGATAAATATTAGTATGAATGATTATACAAAAATTTTTTATCAAGAATTTCCCTAAAGAAGAATTTTGAAGTCAACAATAATATAAGATAATATAAGAGAGAGAAGAAATATAAAATATGGGATACAAGGTGTCAAACGGGATTAACGGGTTGGGTTTGGGTCGGGTCCTAACAAAATCGGGTTGAAGCGGGGTGGGTCAAAAAAGGCTTGGTTATTAATCGGGTTGTTTCGGGTCGGGTCGGTTTGGGCCGGGTATCACTTGTTCGGGTTGAAACGGGTTATCGGGTAGTCTCGGTTCCCGGGTCATAACGGGACGGGTCGAAATCGGGTCGGTTATAACAGGCACGGGTTGAAACGGGTTGGGTTAAAACAAGCTCACATTTTTATCGGTTTGTTTCGGGTCGGGTCGGTTTGGGTCGGGTATTAATTATCGGGTCAATCGGGTTGGAATCGGGTCATTTTTATGTTTGGGTTGGGTCGAAACCAGATCGGTTTGCGTAACATCTTGATTCGGGTCAATTTATGTTCGGGTTCGGTCGAAACCGGATCGGATTGCCTAACATATTGATTCAAGTCAATTTATGTTCGGGTTTGTGTAATTTATTCTAAAATTTATACAAAGATATTAATTTGATAAAAGATGAAATAAAAGTTGTGTTGTTTACTTGTTTTAGACTTTTGATGGTGTATTAGTGTTCATTTTCTTTATAAAAATGTAATAGTAAATCAAAGACATGCGTAATAAGTAATAATAACAATAATGATTTGCCGAATCGGATAATAATCCGTGGAATTCAGTCGATCTATTTGATCCATATTCGAAAATATGGTATTTAAAAACGACTTTACTCGGATCGGATAATTATCCACATAAATGTCTGATCGGAATGATTTTAACCCGATCTGTTTGATTGAATATGAATTTAACCGGATATGAATATCCGACTGATCCGTCTAGATATGACCGACTAATCAATCCATTTGATCCATATATGCTTTTCTATTTTGTTTGTTATAAAATGTAAAATAAAATCTATCATTTTTTGCTGAATCGGATAATAATCCGTGGAATTCGGTCGATCTATTTGATCCATATTCGAAAATATGGTATCTAAAAGCAATTTTAGTCAGATCGGGTAATTATCCACATAGATGTTTAATCAATTGATCGGAATGGTTTTAGCCCGATCTGTTTGATTGCATATGAATTTAACCGGATATGGGTATCCGTCTGATCAAAATATATAATGATCCACATATATGCTTGATCGGAATGGTTAAAGCGCGATCAGTTTGATTGAGTATGAATTTAATCAACCGGATATGGATATCCGACTGATCCATTTGATCGAAATATCTAATGATTAGATATTTCGTTTGATTAGATTAACCGACTTTCGTTTGATTGAAATGACTTTAACCGGATCTGGATATCCGACTTATATTATGGATTATGTAATATGTATGTATTATGTAATATGCAATTATATACTTATATTATAAATTTATATTATGGGTTAATGAGTTATTAGTAAATCATGAGTTAAAATCAAAAGTTATTATAATGAGTTAAAATTGTCTTTACATTACATTTATCGTGTGGGAGTTGAAGAATGTATGGATATGGATTATTTAATATATATTATTTATTTATGTATATATAGACAATATGGTAAATAAAAAAATATCTTTAAAATGTCTATTCCTAAAAATTATAGTTATTACGCGACACCGACTCGTAGTTAAATTTTCAAAAAGTATAATATTAAACATCTAGATACCCGAATACATTATAATTTCAAAAAGTATATATTCTTAAAATTTATATTAATAATTTGTTATATTGTACAAAATAATCGGATATCCACACACATTATAATTTTAAACATCCGGATTTACTCAAAATAGTCGGATATTCATAACTCTTATATATCCGGATACCCGAATTTTCGGATATCCGTCTCTAAAATATCCGGATACCCGAATTTCCGGATTTACTCAAAATAATTGGAGTTAACAATCTAATGAGATGATAAATAGTGATGTGTTATTTAGGTTGAATTTGTATAATCGATGTATCAAATGTAATCTAAAATTTATATTAATAATTTGTTTATTCTCTTAATAAATCATGATAATAATTATCAATTTAACTCAAAAGTATCGATGTAATCTAAAATACCCTATTTGTATAAATTTACGGGGTTATCGAGTCATTTAAGGTCGGGTTACTTTGGGCTACCGGGTCATTCGGGCCGGGTTACTTCGGGTCGGGTTACTTCGGGCTATCGGGTTGTTCGGGTCGGGTCATTCGGGTCGGGTTACTTCGGGTCATAAATTCCTTCGGGTTAAATCGGTTTCAAGCGGGTCGGTTTTGAGAATTCTCTTTTTTAAAATTTTCAGGGCCAGATCGGATTCGCGAGTCGGGCCAACTTTTGACAGCTCTGAACTTGTTTTTAGGGTATGTCAAAAAGGAAGAAAACGTATTTAGGTATATTTTGTGTATTTTTTTGGTTTTTTCTTACTTTAATTTCAACTTTTCATGATGATTTGTCAGTAGAAGTTTTCAACCTTTTCATTCATTATACAACCTTTTCATTCATTATACAGCTTATCGTCTAGTGTATCAAAGTATCAAACCTCTTATCTTTAATAAAATATGTATAAGATTATTTATGTTGATACACATAAATAATATTTATATGATATCTAGATATAAATATTAAGACTTTATACTTTCTTATATTGAGAATTATAAGAGTGAAATTTTAATTTATCACCTCACTAACGATTAAATTTCAAAAAATTTTTAGAGGAAGTTGGATGAAAAGGTCTTTTTTTTATTAGTAAATAAATTATTTTTGTATTAATTTGGTGATTAGACTAAGGGTAGGGGATGTTATTTTTGTATAGTATTCACGGTTTGGTTGCACGTTAAATCTAGACCTGGACAAACGCGGGCAAACCCGTCTGTCCGTGAAAATCGGCGGGTATGGTGCATAAGGTAGGCCCGGCCTGGCTCAAAAGCCCGTTTTATTTTTTTTAATTTAAATATGTAAAATATATATATGCGAATAGTAGAAATCAAATCCGATACCTCCAGATAGATAAGGTTCAAATGTTCACGACCATTGAGCTACTTTGAATTATGTGTTATAATTTTATCTATTTTATATTTAATATGTATAATTTTTATTTTTTTTTTAAAAAAAATAAAAACAGGCCCGACCCGCCCAGCCCGAAGCCTGCTATGGGAGGGTACGGACAAGACCTTATACCCGAAGTCCCGGCTCGGCCCAAGTCCGGCCCTTGAAAACAGGTAAATTTTCATGTGAGCCCCGGCCAGGTTCAGAGATGCCCAGATTTAGTCAAATCTTACGTGAAAGTGCATTCAAGTTGCGTTCTCAAAACCATAGTCGTGTGTCACATGTGCCAAGTGCTCCTCCCAAAAACTCTATAATAAATTGAATGTTTGATGTAAATGGATATCTAGCTCCTGTTCGGCTTAGGCCAATTGTATGTCATCCTGTTCCGCTTTGGCCGAGAGTATGTAACTTGTCTTCTTTTTTTTTTATGTTTTTTTTTCCTTAAAATATTGGTGGTGGTGTTGTTGTTGACGATACAATTAATGATAGTATGTAGTTGATAACATTAATGATGATGATGGATGGGTGACAATAACTTTAACTACACTACAAGTGTTGACAATACATTTGACGACAACACAATTTGTGATAATATCGTTAATCGATGACAATGTATTTGTTGACAATACATTCGTTGACATTGTAATTGTTGATACATTACGATTGTTGACGGTGCATTTGTTGCCCGTAACTTTTTTGTCATTATGGTTGGGACAATCAATATATAACAATACAATTGTTGATAGTACATTAATGACAACACGTATAGTTGGTGACGTTATAGTTTTCTATAAAGAAAAGCGGTTTATTGCACTAGATGACACACCATCTAATGAATCGAAAGACGGAAAAAATTCAGACGGACTAACAATAAATAAGAAACAAAAACTAAACGAAAAATAAAAAAAATATACACAAAAGTACATCAAGATGGCCCATACGCAAATAATTAAGTATTTAAGGGAAAGAAGGACGAGCTAAACAATGGAAAGCGGAGAGAACAAAGTCAGTCATTGAAGGAAGTGTACAAGAAGAAAGCTCGGGAAACAACAATGGATAACTCATATTTGGACTCGAAGTAGAGCTATTAGGAGTCGATCACAAATCCACAACCCCTCTAAGACAAACAACTCGAACTACCACCAAAACTGACATTCAAAAGTTTATGTCTATATGACAGAATAATAGCCATGTATTTATATATCAAACACTAGATATGAGTTTTTTTTAAATTTTTTATGTTGATACTCAATCATATCTGATATTTTGATCGATAAGTATAACAGGTCCCTGTGCTTTTAAAAAACTGACATTCAAAAGTTTATGTCTATATAATTACTTTCAAACTCCTAGATGCAATTTATCTTTTTGGCTTGCAACTCATGGTAAACTCCCACATCCTCAAAACTCTATATGTGAAGTATCTTCAACACCAACACTTTCTCTATTTACAACTATACGTTGAAGAATCTGAAAACCATCTCTTATTCAAACGTTGAAGAATCTGAAAACCATCTCTTATTCTAACACGCCTTCTTAGAATCAATTCTCAAAAGTCTTCTCAATTGGCTACATGTCTCGTGCACCCTCCACGGATGGATGAACTAGCTCTCTTCTTCAGTCAAACATTCCTCTTTCAAAGTGCAAATTATCTTTGCAACATTCATCCTTTATCTACCATATGAAAGGCAACAAGTGACTACATATTCAATGATATATCCGCAAATACTAATTCAACGACTTTCAAGATCATTTCTAACTACTCCTCCAGTCCTCCCGACTTAATGTTCTTGTCCTTAAATATCCTTCTAAATTTATTTTCTCCATATAAAAAAAGCAACTTCGATGGTTCGAAATGTGATAACGGTGAAATTGAATCACTTTCCATCGTGACAGGTGTAGAGAACCCCCCCTCCTACAAACACTCTCTCTCTTCGTTCCAAAGCAATTGGTCTAAGAACAAGCCTCTTGAGGGCGATGACATGAAATTTAGAATGGTGGTAACCTTTATTTTTACGAAATAATTATCTTCTATCGTTCATTTAATAAAAAAATCCAAATAATAAATGGTTTGATTCATTGTCCATTGGATCGATGGTCTAGGCCCTTATACTAATTGTTTTCAAATTTATAATATCTTCTTGTCTCTTTTTTTTCCCCTTTTTCTTTTTACTAAAAAGACCTAATTTAATTTTAGGTCATATTTGACCAAATTTTTTTTCATAAAACAATCGACCTATCAAAACACGGTCGAAAATACATAAGCTTAAAAGTATAATAAGAGGCCATATAAATTTTCATTGTTAATTAGTTTATCTAAACTTGAGAAGAAAATGGAATAAGTCCAACATATACCATACTCGTGCTCGACGTATGCTTATGGATAATCAAATAAAATGAGAAATGAGCCTTTGTCCCTTCATACAATTTTGATTCTTTTATGGTGCAGAATCTATTGAATGATCGATCCATCAAATGAAATACCATTTGCAAGTTGCACGAATCAATTGAATATGAAAAATAAACAAACAAACAAATCCTAGGTATATATATACATATATAATATGTGTATGATATGAAGACAATGATTTTTTAGAAATTAAAAAAGGAGAAAAAGAAAAGATGACAAGACAAGACATAATTAGATCATTATGTATTCATTTTGAATTGATTTTGCATAAATGAATTAAGGATAAGAATATATGCCATTTGGATATGATATATGTGTACCATGATTGATTTCCATGAGCATATCTATGTATTATATATATACAAACGTATTGCGTGAGAATTATTACTTTGAATTAATCATGGTTACTTATTTTTTATTTACTATATTATTATCAATGAAAGTATGTGACTAACCATTTTCATTCTATTTGTTTTTTTATTAATATGTAGTTTAAATCAATTTTAAATATTTTTTTTAACTATTTTTCAAACACTATGTTTGTTTTCAAATTTTTACGCATTTAGGTACAAACTATTGTACATATTGGTACAAAATTATATAAATATTAATACAACGTATTGCACATATTTGTAGAAAGTAATAAATACATATTAATAAAAGTTGTTTTTCACATTTGAATGATGTTATGCGTAATAAAGAACCACCTCTTTATTGGGTAATCTATTCTAGAAGCATCCTTTCAACCCAAGTGTTCCTTCGTCTCATGGATCTCCATCCACCGTGTCTCCCATACAAAAGACAAACTCTTTCAATATGGACTCGTCAACAACCCTATTTGTACGATTTGTCTTTCGAGACATATTTAGGGTGATTACCCTTCTCGATTGATGTTTTATCTAATGTTTTTAATTGGATCAATCTCCAAAATGGTGTCATCCTCATCAAGAATGTTCTCACTCGTTCTAACGAGCCTCCTCGTCGAAAACTACCCTAACACCCCATCAAACTTACCACTACAATATATTTCATTTGGTTTAGTTGTAATGCTTCCATCTTTCATAATGAAGCTCCCTCCACCCATTGTTGCACTCAGTTGGTTGATCGTCTCCCACCTCAAAGCAGTTGCAAAAGCCCGTAACATTGGCCCTTGATTGGGGTTTGTTGTGTTCTTGTGCCCTACCGTGCTTTTGGATTTTGATTTTGCTACCGTACGTGGATGTTTTTTGCTAATGTTACTCCCATTGTATACTCATCCTTTTATTCAATTATATTTACCATTTCAAATAAAAAGGTTAGGGGTGTCAACCAGGCGGATTCGATTCGGGAAGTGTAATATCCATATAATTCTCATTTAGCATAATACCCTCAATCTCCGTCCTCATACCCATTCGGATTAAAGTTTATATCCATCTCCATCCCCGTCGGGTATCCGTCCCCATCGAGAAATTCCCATCCCGGTCTAATTTTTCTCATTTATCGTTAATGTCGGATTTTCTGTGAGTTTTCTTGTTAAAATTTTCATTTATGAATTTACATGAAATAAATATAGGAACACATTTGTTAAATAATATATTTAACATAAAATATATAAATATTAACCCAATTTAAGAAAAATACAATCATAAAAGTATTAAAAAATATTTAAATTATATTTAATAACTATAAATTACCAATAATTTTCCCATTTAATCTACTTGTCGGGGGATTCCCGTGGTAATCCCAAAGGGGACGGTTCCGGGACTGGGACATCTAAACTCATTCCTATCCCCATGCGGGGAATGACATTTATCTTCATCCTCATTTATTTTCCCCATCCCCGCCTCGTGATGGTGATCCCCATCGGGTATCGGGGATTTCCCGACCCGTTGACACCCCTAGTAAAAATATTGTACATGTTTGTACAAGATAATGCATGTAAACATTTAAATTTTGAAAAAAGTACGAAAAATATTTTTATTTTTTTTCTAAGAATAAATCAGTAAATATAGATACAAGGTATTGCACATATTTATATTAACACTAAGGGTCTGTTTGGTATTCATATCTAGATATCAAGATATGGGTATCAAGATATAGGTATCAAGATATGGATGTGAGATATCAAGATATGGGTATCAAGATATAGGTATCAAGATATGGATGTGAGATATCAAGATATGGGTATGAGATTGATATCTGATATCTTAGAAGAGAAAAAATAGAAGAGGGGGAGCATATTTGATACCACTATTTTTTGGAGTATATCAAAACAAGAGAAATTGTGTATTAGAAGTATATCAAGATATCAATTTGATATTCATATACTCTTATACCAAACATAAGTATGAGTTTTTTTATTTCGATATCCATATCTGATATCTAGATATGGATACCAAACAAGCCCTAAGTAATGCACATACTACATATTATTGCACATATTAATGTATTAATAACGTTATGTTGATATAAAATAATGCACTTATGAAATAAATAAAAAATGAAATTTTTGGTAATTTTTTAATTAAATCGTTAGAAACCAAAATATAAGAAATTAATAATTAACTTTTATAATTCAATTAGGTTAGAAACTCACCCATAACAAGGATTCTGTGAAATATTATAAAAGAACAATTTAATTAATTTTGATCCTTTTTCCTCTTTATTCCCTCGTATACTCCAAACAAATGAAAATTTAAGTTATCCCATACCCCCTTCCTTTTCTTTTTTCTAATGTTACGTCCTTTTTCTTTTTCTCCAATTTTTTTTTATCAAAGTTAATGATAGTGACACTCAAGAAGAAGAAAAAAAAGATTTTATTGGGTATCGTTATCTTATATTTTAAAGATTTTGACAAAACCACAATTTTAAAATAGTCAATCTTTTGGACCTCTTTCTGAATTCACCCATATATCTATATACCTTCTTTAACACGAAGGGTCTCACGTTTTTGTTCGAAATAAATATTTTAATAAATCACTAATAAAATAAATAATTTTAAAAAAAAAAACTAAATTCTAAAAAAATAACGTGTCGGTTATCCTTGTAACGTATATATTTGATCAATAATAATCTTGTTGGAGAAGCTCTATTTTAACCTAACATTTTATTAAAAAATTATAAAACTTGTGGGATAATCACAAAAATAAAACTTCTCAAATAAACTATTTTGTAATGTAAAACTTGTAATAGAAGTTCTATTTAACCTCTCTTTACTTTCCGTTATATATATATATAATCGTGGTGGCTTTATCAATATCTCACGTTCCTATAAAATACCAACTTAGCAAGCTTCATTACTTAAGACACTGGAAGAAGGTTGGCTCGAAACAATTTTCACAAGAAATTCCGATCCGAAGGTCTTACGTCAACTCTCCAAAGTTTCCTCCATATATTCGTATTCAAGGATGACATCGAACTCTCCCAGCTCTATACTCTGTCATCTCCTGCATTCATACCGCACAATGATAGCCTGATTTCACATTAAAATTCCTTTTGTATCATGGAACCAAACCAACTCATCCTTCATCTCAACACGGATTAATGGGATATTAAAAAATACACTCAGCATCTATTGGGTGAAAATTGGACTCAATTACCTCCTCACACCACGAGTCGGTGTTCCAGTTTATTAGGTCGATTACCCTAGTATCATTGTCTGCTCCTAGAGGCACAACAAATGGCTTATACGTCACAAGACTTGGAAACCACCTATCTTTCCAAACCATGATGTCAACACCATTACCAACATTCCACACAATCCCATTTTACAAAATCTCCTGACCCTTTAATATACTCCTACACAAACCTTGGAAGATAACAAGAATAAGAATCCATAAAGGTCCCGTTTAGATAATACCGAGCACGAAAGAGCCTAGTCACAAGAGATTTTGGTTGTGTACATAAGCTCTACCCTTTCTTAGCCAAAAAAGCTAAGTTGAAAGTTTTCATCTCTCTGGATCCCATTCCACCTGTATCTTTTGATTGTGCCTTTTTTCCCCCATGAAATCCAGTGTAATTTCCACCTCTCACTATAACCTCATCACCAAAACCGACACATAAGCCGATTGATCTCCTTACAAATTCCGCTCGGAAGTTCAAAACAAGACATAACATTATGGTGGAATTGACTAAACCACTGATTTAATCATAAATCTCTCTTTTGGTTTGGCTTAGTATAGATTCCTTCCACCCTTTACGCTTTTTGAACACTCTATCCCGAACCGAAGCAAATATGACTTTCTTTGAACGCCCTTGGAAGGCCCAAATATTTCTCATGTTTGTTCAATTCCCGAATACTGAGAATTTTAGTAATCACCCCTCTCCGTTCCACCGTGATGTTATTACTGAATGAGATTTCCGACTTTGTAAAGTTGACCCGATTCTTTTCCATACTCACGGAGGATATTGACATTCTATTGGATTTGTTGACAGGTAGCCTTTGCAAAGAACACACTATCGTTGGCAAGCAATAAGTGGGAGATCCTAGGAGCTGAAGGAACAATTCTGATACTTGTTAAGTGTCTTGCCGCTTCGTTGTTTCTGAGAAAACCTGCAAGACTTTCAGCACAAAGTAAGAAGAGAAAGGGAAAGATGATCCCCTTGCCTAAGTGATAGACAAAGGGGCGATCTAGATCGAGGAGAAACTTCAACTCCTCCTTCTTGATCGTTCATGGCGGCTCAAACGATATAATATAGTTGATGGGGCTTTAGAAATGGATGCGGAAGCGTATGGTCAATCCGATCAAGATAGATCGGATCATCCACGAGGTGGAGCGGGATAGTTGATCCTTCAAAAAGATCCTCGATTATGGAAGGTTTGGATAAAAGACTAGATCCAAGATAGATATTTGAGGAGGGGAAAAAGAGTGATGCCCAAACCAAGTAGGAGGATTTCCCTTCACTATACTTATATACAACTTAGACATGCTTTACTATGAAGGTCAACACGTCCTTATATAGAGGGTGTTGCCTACGTACGAGCTAAAAGAAATGCATAAACGGGAGACCCAAGCCCAATAGGAATGGCCTAAAGAGGAACCAATAAGAATTGCCTAAGGGAGGTCCAATGAAAATACTTAGAAGGGAATATTTCACAAGAATATTCCTTCTTTTATACATAATTAATAAAGGGAAGTAACTAAGGAAATTACTCAAAATGGCAAGCTTCATGTCATGGCTAGGCATGTTGCTTGCGGGGTCCTCTTAGCCGGATAGACGGATGACCTCGCCATCCAAGGGCATATCATTCTCCCCATCTTGGTTGTGAAACGTCCTCATTTGCACGGTCGGAAAAGAAAGGAGAGAAATTGAGAACAAAACCCTTGACTTGAACTTTGGATGCTCATTCTCAGAGTCGGGCGTCTTGGACTTGTAATCTTTCAAGATGATGATGCCGTCGAGCTTGTCAAATGTTCCATCAAGGCACGAGACCAAGTACCGGTAATGGATTGATGATAGTTGATGTTGTCGGTACTCTTTGTAATTGTGCACAAAGCCTTTGATGGGTGGCAAACCGGGTGTTATAACAATGACAAACTCTGGATCGGGCAGCTCAAACTTATAGTACATGTGGATGATGTCGCCTATGAGTTTGTCTACCATGCCGTCAAGACCATTAACGGTGCACATCGAGGGCATGCCAACAAGAAGCAAAGGTGAACCGGGAGGTAAATAATTTGACATAACAATGACAAACCTCGGAACGGGCGACTCAAATTTTTTGTCCATCAAGATCATAGTGCCATTGTCGGTGACAGCTTCGACTTTGTCGATGATGGTGTCTTCCTTGTCCTCTTCAAAAGACTCATCATTCAACGGATTGTCAAATTGAAGTAGAGGTGCTGGTGTGCATTCTTCAATGACTTTGCACATGGATTCAAATTCGTCACACAAATAGGTGAGAATCAACTCACACCTTGGTTGTGACACCGCTTGGTGATCCTTGGGTTGGGCGGCCATCTTACGGGCAAGACTTCGTGCCTTCAAAATTTCTAGCTCACACTTTAAAGCGTCATTTGTTGCCTTGGCTAAGGCATACTTTTCTAGAGGACTAGCACGCCGTCGGGGGGCAACTTTGACATCTTCTTCTTCTTCTTCTTCATAAGGGGCACATTGTCTACAGGCAACATAGGTATCCTCATAATAAGTTTTTCGTTGTCGGTGAGGATACCGTTGGTGCCCGCCCTCGGTGAATTTCGGCCTTGGTGGGTCCGGAGGGAGGCAACCATTCTTCACCTTTAAAATAGGCACGCTAACGGCTTTGTTGACACTGATGGTGTTAATGTGTGGACGTCTTGAGATTTAACTCTTGTGGAGAAGGCAACCATTCTCCATACAAATCAAACAGATCATCATCGTCATAGAACATAATTTATGACGCACGGCGAAGAACAATGATGAACATATGAAGAACAACTCAAGAACATTCAAAGAATATTCAAGAACATTCAAATACAGTTCAAGAACAATGAAGAGCGATGATGAACGGTCAAGAAAAAAAGTAAAGAACTTGACCTCGACCCCGACCTTTGATACCAATTGATAGACAAAGGGGCGATCTAGATCGAGGAGAAACCTCAACTACTCCTTCTTGATCGTTCGTGGTGGATCAAACGATATAATATGGTTGACGGGGATTTAGAAATGGACGCGGAAGCGTATGGTCGATCCGATCAAGATAGGTCGGATCATCCCCGAGGTGGAGCGGGATAGTTGATCCTTCAAAAGGATCCTTGATTATGGAAGGCTTGGATCAAAGACTAGATCCAAGATATATATTTCAGAAGGGGAAGAAGAGTGATGCCTAAACCAAGTGGGAGGATTTCTCTTCACTATACTTAGATTCAACTTAGACGTACATGCTTTATAATGAAGCCCAACACATCCTTATATAGATGGTGTTGTCTTAGTGTGGCTGATAAAAATGCATAAATGGGAGACCCAATCCCAATAGGAATTGCCTAAAGAGGAACCAATAGGAATTGCATAAGGGAGGTCCAATGAAAATACTTAGAAGGGAATATTCCTTCTTTTATTATGTAATTAATAAAGGGAAATAACTAAAGAAATTACGCAAAATGGCAAGCTTCATGTCATGGCTAGACATGCAGCTTGCGGGGTCATCTTAGCCGTATAGACGGAGGCCTCGCCATCCGAGGACATATCACTAAGCCCCATTGATGTAGTAAACATATTAGTGGGACATCCATCAAATAAAACAGAAAAGGAAATAGTGAAAACACTCTTCAAGATAAGAGAAACTAATGGTGATGAAATCCTAGGCTCTCAATATAATGCCTCAGATATCCCCATTTAACGTGATCATAGACCTTATCCATATCTAACTTAAGAGCCATGTATATACCCATGTTTTCCGGTTTTTGTTTTCATATAATGAAAAAGTTCAAAGACAACAATTATATTATCTGTAATTAATCTACTTGGAACAAAAGCGCTCTGATGCTCAGTAATCACCAGATTCATACATTCCTTGAGCCTATTAGCTAGGACCTTAGCATATACCTTATAAATAACGTTGTACAAGCTAATAAGCCTTAGCTCAGTCATTTTGGATGGTGCATTAACTTTAAGGATGACAGATAAACGTGTGGTTTAACTTTTTGGGATAGGGAGCCCCATTAAGTAAGTCAAGAATGAACTTCTTTACCTCGTTTACCACCACATTACATTGGGACTGAAAAATAGTGCAGGCAATCCATCCGGTCCCGGAGCTTTAGTAGGGTGCATCGAGTAAACCGTAGTCTTAACCTCCTACGCGGTAAACGGTCTAAGCAGTAATTCATTTTCCTTCCGCGTGATGATTCTATCAATACTCAACATCTCATTCCGTTCAATATTAGCAAAACTCCTCGTAAATAGCTCTTTGAAAAAATTTGTTGCAACAGTGGCCATCTCATCCTTACTTCTCCGTACCAAGCCCTCGTGTCCACCAGCTTCGTGATTTTATTTCGGCTACGTTGCCCATTAGCTTTCTGGTGGAAAAGCTTAGTAGTAGGATCATCACAAGAGAATTCATTAGCACGTGACCGTTGAAACCACATCATTTATTCCTTTTTTTGCAAGGTCTCTCTCGCATGCCTCCAACTCCCGGAGTCTCGCAACAAGCCCACCTGTCATTTCTCCTTTATGTAGCTTTCGTTGCTCCCATCGAATTTTCCTCAGTCCTTCACAAACATTACCGAACACCTGCTTGTCCCAATCATTTAAATCATCACAACATCTCTTAATTTTTTCCATGATGCCCGAAAACGACATTGCCGACCCCGAGTTATTCCATGCATTTATTTTACCACCACCTTACATCCATAATCCTCAACCCACATGGACTCAAATCGAAAAGGTCATCTTCTACTCAAAGAGCCATCCGAATTATGTTCTCTTTAATTTGGAGCCCCACAAAAACTGGCTTGTGGTTTGAGGTAAGACAATCGAGATGAGTAAGCACAACCCTAAGAAACCGTTGGAGCCACTCATTATTTGCCCAACCTAAATCCAGCCTTTCTTGGATAAAATTCTCATTTTCTTGACCATTATCCCACGTAAAATGTGGCCCTTCGTACTGCATTTTCGTAATTGGGCTTCATCAAGTGCTTGCTAAAGATTCCTCATATTGGAATAAGTCGGGACTGCTCCTTCTTTATCTTGTGGAGTGAGAATCTGGTTATAATTATTAAGGACCAACCAAGGTTCACTAATCCATGCTAAACTCACGCCAACAACATCCTCTGCTTAAGCAGCTCTTTAGTAGTTATCCCGTATGAACCTTTTCATTCGATTTCGACCATCCGTATAAGCCAGTAAACCGCCATCCATCCACCAAAGAATCAACGTGATGAGCCGTATAAGATTGAATCGTGACATTGACATCTTCCTCCCAAAACATACACAAACTTCCAGACTTCCCCAAGCTTTCTACCAAGAAACAGTGATTAAATTGTAGCCTTCTTCTAACTCTTTCCATTTTTTTGTTTGTTACCCTTTGTCTCACACAAGAATAGCACCCTAGGTTCCACCTTTCTTACCATCTTGGCAACACGATCAATTGTCGGGCCTTCTCTCACTCCCCAACAATTGTAGCTCATGTAACTCATTGATCCCGACAAGGG
The DNA here is from genome assembly GCA_002319775.1 of Fagopyrum tataricum. Classification (NCBI taxonomy): domain Eukaryota; kingdom Viridiplantae; phylum Streptophyta; class Magnoliopsida; order Caryophyllales; family Polygonaceae; genus Fagopyrum; species Fagopyrum tataricum. Next base: position 7,444,913 of record CM008285.1, on the reverse strand, counting down.
AAACATTGTGCTCCCCCCGCCGATCTCTCATCATTCACACACTTCGATTTCTTTGAGGTTACGATTGTATTCTCTCCGGTATCCACTTGCTCATCAGGTCTCACCTTTCTCTTAGATCCACTTCCAAAGTCAACTGCCTCTCCCGTCATTGTGTCCATCATGTCTCGGACAATCTTCTTGCATTTTTCCTCCCCATATGATCTTTTTCAACCTCTGCTAACACACTAATATCGAGGGTCTTCACATGTACTTTAACCTTAACATAACTACCCTCCCCTCCTTTAGTAAGCATTCTCTCATATCCTGACACATTGTCAGTCAACCCCACTCTGTGCACCTCAGTAGCCAATGCATTAATCACCAACTCTCCTCCTACTATTTTATGTACCCATCCTCTCCCGTGTCTCCGCCCAATATATCAATGAGTAGCGGTCGACAACCTTCAACATTGGTAGATTCCTCATCGTTTGAGTCACGTCTTCTTGACGGTTGCAGTTCTTCCTCTACCCACTTAGCATCGATTTTCTCACTTCTTACCTTAGCAGCAGGGGCTTGTAGCTCATCCCCATATTCATTCTGGTAGAGTTTCGCGATATCATCAGAGCAAACTGCATCCAGATGGCCCAATCTTCCAAAAGAATAACCGAAGTTGGGAAGCTTCTCATATTTCAGCACTACCCATATCCTCTCCCCATGTATAGTCAACACGACTCCCCTTCTCAGTACTTTAGTGATATCCAAATTCACTCTAATTCCCAGGAATCCCCCCAATTATGATACATTCATCTTCCATTTCTAGAAAGTCTCAAATAATGTTTCCAATCAATGTAGTTGTCTCCTTTGTCATCAATCCTAAAGGCGGATCATACACCCTCATCCAGAACGGGATGTGCGTAAACTCCAATCTGAATGGTTGTGTTCTCCTCGGTTCCATTAACACTAAGAGCGACTTATCAAATTGCCATGGTCCACCATTGAAGATCTTTTTCTTTATCCTCCATATTGGCAAACTAAAATACGTACAGATTTTGTTTCGATTCTCGAAACACAAAACCCTTTGGAAGTCGCCATGTTCATTTCATTCTCTTTAAGAGCATATGCGTGAAACGTGCAATTTGAGATTATTACGCCAACAAGAACCATTCCATCACATTACTGCTCTTTCTCCTCATTCTCCACTGCAATAACCACTTCACATTCCTCTTCAGTACGGTCAAGTGGATGGCTTTCCCCTTCGAGCCCATAGCTCCTGCCATCGCAGTGGAGTAAGTGGACACACAAAACACCTAGCCTTCACAACTAACGTCGGAGAGGAGGTGGAGATAGGTTTGGTAGCCCTAGGAAGTAACTACCAGAATCGCTCTTCAAATCGCCCTAGGTTTTTTTAGTTCCCTCTATTTCTCAGTGGAGTTTGATTAGTAATTTTATGTCATCGATTTCTTATGTCATCTAAATTTTATTGATATCAATATTACTGCAAATAAAAAGATTGGTTATCAATTCTATATATTGATTATATTTTTTGGTTTATATCGTTAGCATACGCAATTTTCAACGCATTTATTAACAAATATTCGTGCATTACTCCAACTATGAACTAGTATATCTGTATAACACTATAACTACGTAAAATCATCTTGTTTAACATGTTTCATGCGAATGGATATTGTTGGGTTGATTCATGTTTTATTTCACAAAATTTCTAAACAAAGAAAAACATAGAATTTTAGAATAATTAATTAAAAAAATATTTTAAATTTATAAAAATAAAATTTTGATTTAGAAAATATTTGACCTTTATTTATTCTACGTATAATTACTTTTATAAATAAAATATTTTAAATATACTAGGATCAATAAACTATTTTTTTTCTATCAATATTAAAAGTTTACTTAATTATCTAACACACCACCTCATTTGACTTTGATATACTACATATAGTCATACGCTGAATAGTAAAGACAAATCATTTGTAATTAATTTTTATATTTTTACACAATATATTTTAAGGGTGAATTACAAAAACCACGTGAGATATTTGTAACTAACCGCTTGTTATTTCAGTAATTACCGGAAACCGTGCTTAATAAGGTCTCCGTTAGCATAATATCACCCTCAAGCCAATTCCACGAAAAAAAACGTTTAAGGGTCCCATTTTCGAATATTGTAATATTATTATATACAACCCTAGAACCAGTTTAAAATATTTAATATTATAAATGAAACGGACCGAACTGTTTTTCCGGGTTTCGGATTTATTTCCTTGTAGTTTAATTTTGTTTCATTTAGTTTATAAATTTTAAATTTAATTTTTGTGTGCGTTTACTTGAGAATTGGTCTATTTTTTATGAGTTTATTTGGGTTTATAAATCACTTAAAAATAAACTTATCAGACCAAAGTTATTTTTGCTTTTTTTTCACATATCGTTTTTGGTATTTTTAAATGAAAAAAATACCCTTTAAAAATGGTTTTCTAAAAACAATATACTGATTTTTTCATTAAAAAGTTTTAAAAAACCAAATTGAAAAGAAAAACATATTTATTTTACAGGTTGGTTATTTTTGGAATTTTTCCTTTTAATTTTTTTTTCTATTATTTTAAAAAATATTGAAACATAAAAAATTGATTTATTTTTAAGGGAACCTAGACGTTTTTTTAAAAAAAATTCTGGAAAATCTCGATATTTTTTTGGATTAATTTCTATTAATTTTGATTTTAAAAATTGTTTTCGAAGAAATTTCATGAGTTTTTTCAATTAAAAGTTTTTGAAAATACAAAAAATGGAAAGAAAAAAAAAACAAAATTTCACATTTTTTTTCCTTTAAAATTTTCTTTTCTATTAATTATAAAACAATTCTGAAATATTAAAATCGATTTCTTTTTCAAAGAACCTAGACTTTTGTTTTTCAATTTTTTCTATTCACGGAAAATATGGCGAATGTAACAATTTTGGATTGTTTTTTTTTTTATTAATTTTTTTTTTTTAGTGTAGTTAGATATGTTGATATAAATTATATTTGATTTTCATTTCGTCCTCAAACTTTTGAGTAGAAATTTTTTTTTTTGTAAATAATAACCCGATTTTTAAGAAATAAAACGGTTTGGTCCTGTTTCCATTTTAATATTCAATCATGAATTGGAGAAAAAATATTAAAATATATTAAAAGTGAGACTCTTTAACATTTTTTGAACGGAATTGAGGTGTGGGTGATAATTTGCTAACGAAGTTCTTATTAAGGATGGTTAGTTAATGTGTTTGGATCCGGTGAAGTTCCGATTTTTTTTTACATTCCCTGTAAATTTGGACAAATTTACACATTTAATTTATAAATTAAAGCTAAGACTTAATTAGCTGTGAATTTTTTATGTACCAATCAAATAAAAATATAAGATAAATATATTCATACATAAATTGATCTCCTTGTACATAGTTCTTATATTTTCACAAGAAACGTTTATAACTACTATTTTGTTAGTTCAACATTTTGGTTCAATTAGTTCAAAATTTGAACAAGTTGAGTCTAACTCACATCGAGAGCAAACGTAAAAATAAAGTTTTCACGCTGATCGAGAGTCATTGCGGAAATAACATCTTCACTTTGTAAGCCATTGCGAAGATAACACGTCTTGTGTTGCGACTTGTTAAATGTTATATATTTTTAATATCTATCCTTTTGACGTATTCACTCCATAGAAGTAAAATATCAAACATCAGTTAGATTCTTTTTTTAGTTTTTGAAATTTTACAAAGCTTCATAATAAACTTCTCAAACAACCGACGAAAACTTTGTGATAGTTCTTTTGCAGATTCTCTAAAATCGCAAAAATCCTTCGAACGGATCAAACTCAACAGTCTTTTGAGATTTTGGCACTAGTTGCTTATTGGAGAGTCCAATACGATCAAAATGAAATCATGTTAGTGGAGAGTTATTGTCTATCAGCAGCCCCTATATATGGTAGATCTTTCGGGAGAAAAAATGGTAGAATTGGGTGACTTGAGAGAGAATGGTTTACCATGTGTGAATGTCATCGGTTCAAGTTTGTACATCTCAACTCATAAACTTAGCTGATACAAAGTTATATTTTATTTTTAATATAAGGCAAGAGAATTAGGTGGGTCAGATTCTATAAACTGGTCGACCTAAGACATTCTTACGGATGAGGTCTTCAACATCATCTGGAAGAGCATTATTTCCTGTGTTTGAGTTGTGTCCATACAGCGCGAGTCTATCAACGACCGTGTTAATTTCCCTGAAAATATTGCGTACCTATTTTTTTCAACCACGGTTTAAACACCCTTAATACTTCTCACTTTGGAGAAAGGAAAAAAAAAAAAAAGTAAAATGAACTTAAAAATTTATATTAATCCATCTTTTTTCGAAATACTAAACCATCTTTTTTAAAGTACAAAAATCAAAACAAAAGAAAGAAAAGAGACGAAATTGCAAAATTAGGTAAGAGAATTCCCTGAAAAGCTATCTCTTACTCAACCCCAAACATCAACGTAGTCTTGCATGGAAATAGAATTATTGGAAACATCACCACACGACGTCGTTTTCCCTTGCCAGCACAACTCTTCTCTTTCATTTTCACCAATAGAATTCTCTCTTTCTTTTTAACTAAGAGAGAATTGAAGTTCGAATAACAAATAAGGCAAATTTTGGTGGAAGAGAAAACCCAAGTCCCCATCAAAAAACCCTTGTTTAAATCTGCATGTCTTGAAGCCATAGCTAGAACTCCAATAGATTTCTTCACAGAGAGAAAGAGACCCTTTTCAATTGAACTTGCAGGTTTGTTGCTGATCACAACTTCAGATAACCAGTAGTAATATCACTCTTTTCTTTCCATTTTCATTATATTGTACCCCTTTCTGCTCCCTTTCCTTCATTTATAGATCTGCAACAAGTGAATGAAAGAATCTTATTTTCATTATTATCATAACCTCTTTTCTTGTGAAAATATATGCCCTAGCTTACTAGATCTACCTCCTTCAATCTCTTCATCTTCTTCTGATTTTGGATCTTTCTTCTTCAAACCACCATGTTTGCTGCTTCTTCACAAATGGGTTTTTCTCCTTCTCCCTCTAATCACCATTATTTTTCTTTATATCATCAGATCTACAAATTTATGTGAATATATATACGTAGCAAGTTATTTAATTTCTAGGGCTTTATTTCCTTGCACATATATATATATATATATATATATATATATATATATATATATACATGAACAAACCCTTAACCTTCTTCTTCTTCACTTTTCCTTTCTTCTTTTCACTCTTTTAGGGTCTGCAAACTTCTTGTTCTTTCTACTCTTACTTTCTTCATCTCATCTTTAATGAGAATTTTTTTTCCTTTTGTTTATCAGTAATCAATCATTTTTACTTGATAGGGCACAGATTCTCATGTTTTAACATATATATAATGATGATTAGGTGATTTAGCTGAGATGGGAAGAGGAAAGATTGAAATCAAGAGGATAGAGAACACAACAAACAGGCAAGTGACTTTCTGCAAGAGGAGAAACGGTCTCTTGAAGAAAGCTTATGAACTCTCCGTCCTTTGCGAGGCGGAAGTCGCCCTTATCGTCTTCTCCAGCCGTGGCAGAGTCTATGAGTACTCTAACTCCAAGTATTATAACCCATATCTCTATCAACTTCACATTTTTTTTTATATATGTACATTAGGTTTCAGGTTTCAGCTTAAGTTATAGTATAAAGTTAACTAGCTAGATAGATACAAAATCTAAGATAAAAACATTTTAATCATCAAGAAACGTGATGTATGCATTTTCAAGTCAGTCAGAGCTATGCATTTTCAGTTTCCTTTTTGGATGTCAAATTTAACGTCAAAGAGAATCACTTAAAATGTTTCAAAATATTTGACATTACAGAGAAGAACTATTAATTGATTGCTGTATATATATACTTCAAATTTGTGTATTGTAGATCTTCTGTTTTCTGCTATTTTTAGCTTTCATTTCTTTTCTCTTTCTTTCCTATTAATTTCGTTATGTCTTTTCTTTTGTTTACTGATGTTTGGGATGTGACCCATTTACTTCCTGTGTTAAATTATTCTTCTATGACAATCATTACCATGCACAAAATATGAAATTCATTTCTTTAAGGTGGTGTTTGGTTCAAACTTGGGCATGAGTAGCATTTATATATGTTTTGATATCATGATAAAATGTATCAATTATGCAGCATGACCACCACCATTGAGAGGTACAAGAAGGCTTGTTCAGATGGTCCTCATACTGCCTCCATTGCTGAAATCAACACTCAAGTAAGCTTCATCTTAACTGGTTTTTATCTCGAGATTTATAATTATCAATTCAATTTATGATATATGTACTCAACGCAGTATTACCAGCAAGAATCTGCAAAGCTGCGCCAGCAAATCCAAATACTGCAAAATTCTAACAGGTGATCAACACTTGATCAAGAATATTATCAAAGGATGATATAATAATTTTTTATTTTTTTTATATATTTATTATAGGAACTTGGTTGGAGAGGGTATTGGAGCCTTGAATGTTAAGGAGCTTAAGCAACTCGAGAATCGACTTGACCGTGGCATCTCAAGAATTAGGTCAAAGAAGGTACCTTTTGTATATGATCACTCATTCTCTTGCAAACATAGTACATTTTAATGTTTGTAGAAAATAACATTGTTGTCTACCTTTTCGGATATGTCTAGCATGAACTGCTGCTTGCTGAAATCGAGTACATACAGAAGAAGGTATGTTTTACAAATACAACAATTGATCTTTCATTTTCCATGTTTTTCTTGAATTAAAGATGGGATTGTTTCGTGTAGGAGATAGAGCTCGAGCATGAGAACTCGTACCTGAGAGCAAAGGTATGTATATATATAGTATAGTTTTTATTATAGCTAGATAACATGTTATGTGTTACACTAAGTGCAAGTTATTTGTTATTTTAGATTGGGGAAGTGGAGAGGCTTCAGCCACTGAACATGGTGCAAGGGCATGATATGAATGCCATTAACGCGTTTGTTGCTCGTGAAGTTCTTCCTCACAACATGCTTGATGCCGGAACTTCTTCTGGATACTCCGACAATGTGAACGCCAAGCCTCTTCAGCTTGGGTAAAAACACTAACTCTCTTCAAATTTGCAATCTTATGTACAAATTGGCAAAGTGCAAAGACTGACTTGTGTAGTTACAAGTATGTTTCCATGCATGTAGGTGAAGAATGAAGAAGATCACGAGTACGCGATCTGGTACTAGGCATGTCCTTGCAGCTCATATTAGGAGTGCCGTATAACAACTCAGCAGTAATATGATGCTGTTTATGACTATGTTGCTCTTTTGTTCCAATAAATTTGTTTGCCTGCAGAACCAACTGTGTTTGGTTACGACATCAAGCAAGATATGTTATCTGACTGTCACAGCAGAACTTTATCATATATATAGCTTTAAGGTGATTACTGGTTGTTTTGTTAATCATATTTGTTTTAAAAGGCTTTTGTAAATTTTCGGGCTTTCTAACCTATGTCTAGGGTTCTTCAAGGTTCGGACCGACACATACCCTAACAATTAGGGTTGGTCCTTGGTACAAGTATTTTGTTGATCAGGGTTATTGTTGGGTCGGTCCGGGTCATAACAAAAATACGAAAAAAAAGGAAATGTGGCATGGCTGACCTGAACCGTATCTAGTTATTAGGGTCAATCCTCGACCCAAGTAATTTTTGAACTTGGGTTCAGGTCAGTTTTAGACCGATGAGTAAACTTGATCCTTACATATGTGTCCATTTTGGATAAATTTTCTACCAATAAACCATTTATATTTTACAAAACTCTTGAAAAAAATATTTAATCAAGCTTGATTTGGAAACATGAATAGATAATGAGTCACAAAACTGCACACCTTTTATCCTGAGCAAGCTTCTCAGCTTTCACTAAATGCTCTTTAAGATGTTCATCATTTGACTGTTTAATATGTTCATATGATTCTGAAGCTTCTCTTTTTTAGTGTGTCCTCTTAAGGCAAACAGCTCTTCATTTTGTTGTTTCAGATTTGTGGCTTCCTGTAAGAAGTTTTTGAAGCTGTGATTCTTTCTTATTTTCATCTTCTCTATACTTGTCAAAAAGTACAATGCGGTTTTTGCAAACTTCAAGGAATTCTAGCACAAACAACCAACGAAAATAACATACAACACATACCATATCAATTCAAACTACCTAGTTATGTTGCACAGAAATTGATGAGGAAACGGACACGAATATGATACTAAAATGCTGCCAAGAAGACAGAAAATAAGATACGGATGAGGAAAGACTAGTATCATAGAGTCTGTTATCAAAAGATGTTACAGATCATATCAAACTGCCTAGAATTCATGTTTTCGTGTCTGTGTTAACCTAGGAATCGAAAAACAGAAAACACTGTCTCTTTGGAGTTTCCATGCTACGTAGTAAAAAGGTTATTAAAAGGTTTCTCAAGTTGATGAACAATATCATGACAACAAAGTTTTACTCCATTAGTGACAAAAGAAGTCGTCCAAATTATGTAATGATGAGGATATAGCAACATAATCACAAGTTTTGAGCTGCCTCAAACTATAATTATCACTAGCAAAAGCAGACTAATCTCAAATGAATATTCGGTTGGGGCTGTCCTTCATTAATCATAATAGATTGACAATGTTGTTGGGTATTATGTTCCTTCAGAAAGAAAATTGGGCTCGTTTGTTATAAATTCCATGGAATCGAGAGTGGGAATGGGAATGATTCATTCCCGGGTTTGAATGAGATTTGAAATAATTACAAGAAGGACGAGATTGAATATGTGTAGCTCTTGCAGTTGAAAATATCATTCTAATACATGTTATAAACTTATAATTAAGCAATTGGCTACACGTCACGTTTGACACAGGGATTGTATTGTAACATTGATGTACGTTTCTGCATTGAAATCTACTATTATAACATGTTATTTGACACAATCAAGTTGCAAAGCGTAATATACAACACGAAGGGCCCGTTTGGTTTATTAAAAAAAGCCCACGGAAACGGATTGATTACAGTTGGGCCCAAGTTAGATGTTTGGTTTAAGGTCCGAAAGAAATGTATTCGTTATGGACCTCTAAATGGAAGTGTCAAACGAGGCCAACATGTCGGGTTCGGGTCGGGTCCCAACAAGTTCGGGTTGAAACGGGTCGGGTCAAAAAAAAAGAGGCTTTGTTATTAATCGGGGGGATCGGATCTGTTTGGGCCGGGTATCGTTTATTCGGGTTGAAACGGGTTATCGGGTAGTCTCAGTTCTCGGGTCATAACGGGGCGGGGTGGAATCGGGTCGGTCATAACAAGCTCGGGTTAAAACAGGTCGGCTCAAAACAATCTCTCCTTTTTATCGGTTTGCTTCGGGTTGGGCCGGTTTGGGTCGGGCATTAATTGTTCGGGTTAATATGGGTTATCGGATATCCATGGTTCTTGAATTATAAGTTCATAATAGGTCGGTTTAGTTCAGTTCTCGGGTCATTCGGGTTGGGTTACTTCAGTTTATAATGGCTTTGGTAGATATGTCAATCGGACGGGTCAACCGGGTTGGAGTCGGGACAATTTTATGCTTAGGTTGGGTCGAAACTGGATCGGATTGCCTAATATCTTGATTCGGGTCAATTTATGGTCGGGTTTGTGTAATTTACTCTAAATTATACGAGATATTAATTTGATAAAAGATAAAATAAAAGTTGTGATGTTTTAGACTTTTGGTGGTGTGCACTTTATTTGTAAAAAATGTAATAGTAGATCAAAGATATGCGTAATAAATAATAATAATAATACAATATTGATTCGTTTGATCAAAATATCAAATATGACCGATCCATTTGATCCATATATGTTTTTCCTATTTTATTTGTTATAAAATGTAAAACAAAATTTATCATCTTTTGTCAAATCGGATAATAATCTACGAATATTCGGTTGATCCATTTGATTCATATTTTAAAATAAGGTATCTAAAAATGACTTTAGTAAGATCGAAATTATCCACATATATGTTTGATCAGAATGGTTTTAACTCGATTTGTTTGATTGAAAATGAATTGAACCACATCTGGATATCCGACTTACCCGTTTGATCAAATATCTAATTTGATCCATATATGTTTTTCCTATTTTGTTTGTTATAAAATGTAAAATAAAATCAATCATCTTTTGCCGAATCGGATAATAATCCGTGGAATTCGTTCGATCCGTTTCATCCATATTCTAAAATATAGTATCTAAAAACGAATTTAATCGGATCGGATAATCATCCCGCGAATATTTGGGAGATATGTTTGTCAAATCTATTTATGCCCGATTTGTTTGATTGAAAATGACTTTAACCGGATCTAGATATCCGACTAATTCGTTTGATCTAAATATCTAAAATCGACTTTAGTCGGATCGGATACTTATCCACATATTTGATTGATCCGTGGATATTTATTTGTTATAAAATGAAAAATAAAATTTATCATCTTTTCCAAATTGAATAATAATCCGTGAATATTTGATTGATCCGTTTCATCCAAATTCTAAAATTTGAAATTTAAAAACGATTTTAGTCGGATCGTATAATTATGCGCGATATATGTGTGATATGTTTGATCAGAATGATTTTAATCCAATCCGTGTGATTGAAAATGACTTTGGATTTGGATATCCTATCAATTCATTATAGACTTATAGTATGCATTATGTCATTATAAACTTACAGTAAAAACGACTATTGTATAAACTTATATTATGGACTTATGGATTATGTTATTTACAAAGTTTTTATTTTAATTCGATTTTCTTATGTTCATTTTATACACAACAATATAGTAATCGGTAAATATATGTATATATAGAAATATATTATATAATTGTATAAAAATTCCATTCTAAAATATTTTAGTATGAATTATGTATTTATGTCATTATAAAGTTATAGGATAAATTTATTGTACGGATTATATTATTATAGACTTTTATAATTTTTATTTAAATATTTTTTTAACTTATATTCTTACAAATTATTTTAATAATTATATTAATTTTTAAAAATAATCGGGTCATTCGGGTTGGGTTGCTTCGGGCTATCAGTTCATTTGGGTTGGGTTACTTCGGATTGTCGGGTTGTTCGGGTCGGGTTCTGCGGGCAATCGGGTCATTCGGGTCGGGTAATTCGGTCATAAATTCCTTCGGGTTATATCGGTTTCAAGCGGGTCGGTTCTAGGGATTCTTTTTTTCAAAATTTTTAGGACTAGTTCGGGTTCATCTGGTCGGGTTCACAGATCGGGTCAATTTTTGGACGGCTCTACCTCTAATCATTTAACCCATTTGTTACTTGACTTATTTGAGGCGTAAACATACGAACGACTTCCTCAATTTCGATCTCTCTCCCCAATAGACTTTCTACGCCTATAGACTTTCACCGCCTATCTCGTTGCAACTCTCATCTCCAACAACTTCCCTCACCTTTACACTACCATCCCTCCGGTCATCCTGGTCATCCTGGTCATCCTTCCATCCGTAAGGTACACATCTGATACTCTCTTCCTCAGTAAATAACTTAATCCCATTTGTTGTATAGGGTAGGGTTGGTTCTGGTACATAATGCTGCTACAGTACGGCGGTACGAAGTAATTTGGACCGTTGGTTCACTTGATCCAACGGTTTAAAATAGCCCACATCATTCAAACGGCATTTTGTCCTTTTAGAATTTGTCTTTTAAAAAGATACTTTAACTTATTATCTCATTTCCTATAGGCATTAGCATGTTAGAAGGATTGAGAGCAAATTAATCCACATATATTTGATATATACTTATTTATATGATATATCCTTATTTATTTAACCTCGAAGTACACCCGCAAAATCATTTCGAAGTTATTTACCTATCAAAATTTCTCAAACAGTAAATAAGATATAACAAATTTTCTTAAAAAGTAAACCAGCTAGTTTTTTCTTGTGGCCATGTTAGACTGATGTAAGAAACCTAAACTTTTAATGTAAAGAGTCTACGGGCTATATAACCCAAACATTTTTCGAGTTCAAATCGAGTTTGAACTCGAGTTCAGACTCGATTTGAACAAGAAACAACTCATCAATTTCCGATCATCAAAAACTCAGTACAGTATTAATCGATTCATTCGATTGACAAATGCATAATCAAGAAGTGAAGATTTATGGAAAACGTACAAGATCATAAAGGAGGAAGGATCATTTGCAGAAGAAAGTGTGGAACTGAATATATATATTGGAGTGAAAGCTGTTGATGGAATCTTGAGAGGTTTTGCATTGAAGAGAAACAAATTAAATTTAAATGGGTGTTTCAGTTTCTGCAAGTTGCATCGGAAAACACTGAATCGACGCTTAGGCACTCAAGCAGTGAATATAATAGCCCAAGAAATTAAACACAGATTACTTCTTATTTCTATCTTCTATATACTTACTTGACAGAAAGTACTACACATGTCATATCAAAAATCAGGGCTGTGCAAAAATGAACTGGACCGAAAAACCGGACCGATTCCGGTCCGGTCTCCGGTCCATGAATTTGAGAATTTCCGGTCCCGGTTCAGGACCGGAAAAAACCGGTGGACCGGGATCGGACTTTTTTTTTTTTTTTTTTTTTGAAGTGTTGAACTGAATGTTTAGTTTAGGCCCTTTAGGGTTTTAGACTTTTAGCCCGCAACCCACTTTTGTCTTTAGAGTTCAGCCGCGGCCGCCCTTCCCCTTCAATCCTTCATTCGACTCTGGCGATAGGCGAGTCACGATTGGCGTCTGCGACTGCAATCTTCCGTCTTCACTCCTCCCGGCGTCCTTCTCCAGTTCCGGCGTCCTTCTCCAGTTCCGGCGTCCTTCTCCAGTTCCGGCGTCTCGCGTCTCTACCCCGGTAAGTCCCTTCTGGCCTTCAGAGTTCACCCGCCCTTCCCCTTCATTCGACTCTGGCAACAGGCGAGTCACGAGTGGCGTCTGCGACTCCAATCTTCCGCCCTCACTCCTCCCGGCGTCCTTCTCCAGTTCTCCTTCCGGCGTCTCGTGTTTCTACCCCTGTAAGTCCCCTCCGCCCTCCGGACATAGAAGCTTATAGCTTCTTCAGTTCTTCTACCTTTCAGGCTTCAGCAGGACGACATATTATTCCCTGCTAGTTTATGTTTGATCGATTTGGAAGTTCTAAGGAACATAATGTCAGCTTCTTTACTACTTCAGCCTTTCAGGCTTAAAGATCTTACATATTTGACGAAATCAGAACGTACCTGTTGGCCTGCTATGTATGAATTGTACAAGATTATTTTTTTATAAAACTCTTCCATATATTCCTGCACTCACTGATCAATTTCAAGATCTCTTGCTAAGTTACTTTGATTGTTTTTTTTTAAAAGATCAAACCTTATGAAAAGTTGAAAACCATTTCCAGGGTGCAAATTTGACGATGAATAAATTGATTGCTGTGTTATGTTAATACCAAGTTCCGGTCCGAACCGGAATGGACCGGACCGGGACGGTCCGGTCCCGGTCCGGTCCCCGGTCCACATTCCATAAAAATCCGGTCCATTTCCGGTCCCGGTCTGGACCGGTTGCACAGCCCTGTCAAAAATCAGTTCTTACGAGTATCCTTAACAGTCTTCTTCCTTGAATTGATTCTGAGCATATCACGCCATCTCATCTATCCAATGATCCAATTGTTGCTGGAGAATCTTGCGAGTATCCTTAATAGTCTTCTTCCCTGCTTTCTGCTTATCTTAGATTAAATTCTTTTTGAGATTATTCATCCCTCATCTTTTCAGTTTTTAAGGGCGCCACTTTTTCATCATCCAAATGTTGGAGCCTGTTTCCCACAATAAGCGGCTTTAACTCGACTATATATAATTATATATAACCATCAGAATGGGAATTCAACCTGAACATAACATCTCAAATATTAAGACCTTGATGCTTATAAAAATGTGCATTGCCTTATAAAGAAAATTATAATCATCAATGTCATGTTTTATACATTAAAATTAATGATTATTTATACTATCGTATATGATTTATTTTTATCTACTATTCATACCCATATTATATATATTTAACTCATATTATAATAAGTCTATAATAAGATAATATTAAAATATAATCTGAATGAACGAATTATACGAGATGCTTCAATGAAATAACGTGTCCAAGATTCCGCTTTTAAGATGCTTTGATAAATATAACCTTAGCTTCAACTCTTCATATTCAACTCATCAAATTTGAATAGTTTGACTAATATATCAAACCTATATTTTAATTTTAGTCAAAGAAGACGTGTTTTGACATGTTCGGGTTTGACTCGTTATAAACAAGTCATCCTAAGTTTTTCAAGTTTTAAATGTGTTCATATCGACTTGTAAAAAGTGAACGAGCTAGCTAAACCCAAATTTTTTTTGAAACAAGTCCAAATCGACCCCAATAGCACGTCTCATATGACAACCCTAATAAAATGTTTGTTTTTTTTTTTTGGTGGAATAATAAAATGTTTGTAAATGTAACTAGATGCTGAAATGTTTGATATTTGCTAAGAAATTGTGAATGATTATTGCATAACATGTTGTCTTAATTATTGATCTAGTGATTCTAGTCATAGATTTAAGAATAACATGTAACCGACCCAAGAGAAAATCTAATTGAGTACGAGATAAGAAAGCTAATAACGTTCACACAAGTATGTTATAAACAAATATGATCCTTGCGTCCACATCAAGACATGTAACAATACTCATTCATACTTTCAAGTGTAAGTTAACTTACCCATAAACTAACTACATAAATGCATATGCGAGGGTGAGAAATTTTGGTGACACAAAAGTTTGGAAAGTTCGTATCTACTACTTTCGTTGAATTGATCCTCAACTTCAAACGATCCAATTCTTGCGAGTATCCTTAACAACTAGACTCCTATAAAAGCGAAATTGGGTCGAGTCATATTTAAAAATTCTACAAGAAAGTGACGGACTCTCAAATGTTGTTCAAGTCCACCTACGCATAAAACCGGGGTTGTGGGGTTGACTTGTATGCACCTAATTATTCAAGAATTCACAAAATGTCGTGTACAAACTCCCTACAAAATTAAAGAGTAGAACGAAAACATTGTTATATATTAAATGTTGTTCACCCAATTCTTTACGATAAAAAGTCAATTTATCCTGCAATTAGCCATACAGAGTAAAACTCAAAATACCAAAACTGATTAAATGAAAACTAAAGTATATGAGTATCCACCCGAACGGGCCGAACATGACCATACGGCCATACCCATGTTTTATTGCGGAAGATCAGCATATCGAAGGCTGAACGAGCGGATATGTATAGGTCTATTAGCAGCCTCCTCGGCTTTCTTCTCGGGCTCTAATACATTCTTTTTGAGTTCAGTGATCACATACTTTAATTGTTTCTCAGCATCTCTTGCAATAATCTCAGCTTTCAAACGAACATCTCTTTCATCATTGAATTGTTTCTGGAATATCTTGTTTGTCTCACCCATCTTTAACCCACATGAAAATGTATATATATATATATATATATATATATATATATATATATATATATATATATATATATATATATATATATATATATATATATATATATATATATATATTACCACCATTATATAACAGATGACTTATACTTATAAAAGAAAAAGATAATTATATATACCATTTGTCTCAGTTTTCTTGCTTCTCCCTCGGTTTCTTTGCGAGTATCCTCTACAAGTTTCTCGACTTTCTGTTCAACTTTTGCTAAACTCTTTTTAAGTTCATTAATCTCAACCTCGGATTGTTTCTGAGCATCTCTCGCACTCTTCTCCGCTCTCAAACGAGCCTCTTTTTCATCTTCCAAGTGTTGCTCAAGCATTTTGTTTGTCTGAAGCATAACTCAACATGTACTTATATTAATCAACACCATGTTGGAGATTTAAAAACATATAACAAATGACTTATTGGAGAAAAAGATAAGTATACCATCTGTCTCAGTTACCCAACTTCATTCTCAGTTTCTTTGCGTGTATCCTGAGCAAGTTTCTCGGCTTTCTGCTCAGCTTGTGCTAAACACTTTTTAAGTTCATTGATCTCAACCTCAGATTGTTTCTTAGCATCTCCCATAGTCTTCTCAAATCTCAAATGAGCCTCTTTTTCATCATCCAAGCGTTGCTCAAGCATTTTGTTTGTGTGAAGCATCTGTTACACAACATGTACATAAATTAACACCATGCCGGGGATTCAAAAAATATAACAAATGACTTATTCAAGAAAAAGATAAGTATACCATCTGTCTCAGTTGCCCAACTTCATCCTCGGTTTGTTTGCGAGTATCCTGAGCAAGTTTCTCGGCTTTTTGCTCAGCTTGTTCTAAATTCTCTTTAAGTTCATTGATATCCTCATATTTTTTCTGACCATCTATTGCAAACTTCTCAACCTGTATACATATCACCATTATTATACAGATAGAAATAAATATAATGAATTAAAGAAATATATATCAATATATACCATCTGGGTCAATTGCAGAAGTTGTAAATCATATGATTTCCGAATTTGCTCAATCGACACAGTTAATTCTTCATTCGTCAATCCTTTTGAAGAAAGGACTTCTAGTCTCTTCTGTTGAAGACCAACTTTTTCCTGCAAATCAAACAGGATATTAAACATTTGTAAATTGCCAAAAAACTTATAACCAAAACATTATAACCTTATTATCAGCAAACAGACAATCAGTATAAGTTTGTCCTCCATTAGCCTCAATCACATTATCTACAACAGTGTTGTGATCTTTCAACGAGTTACTTCAGAAATAGAGAGAAGAAGAGAAGACAAAACGTTTTGTGGTTTTGCTGCACAAACCTTGCAGCTAGGGTTTTCAATATACTTTGGTGGATAATGAATACAACCCTAAACCTATCTATTTATAATCATAAATAGATAGAATCCTCTATAGATAGATAGAGTCCTATAAATAGATAGAATCCTACAAATAGATAGAATTCCTTATAAATAGATAGAATTCTATAAATAGATAGAATCCTCCGCGGGGTGGAGCCCCCCCCCGCACCCCCTGTCCCATTGTCCCGGCATGGATTAATGGGCTCCACCCCGAGCCCATTAATCCATGGGCCCAAAAATATGTTTCCCTTGTCCCATTGTATCAGTATACCTAGACTTATTGTCTTATTATAACAATCTCCACCTAGACAACATAATCTAATACAAAAAATGGAAAACACATATACAACTCCAGGATCTTGTCGCCAGATCCTCCTTGTTTCTCTTGACAGGGGGCTTTCTCACTCATCTAACAATGAGTGACATGAACCAAATCCAAGCAATGCTTGAATTTGTTTGCGGTAACCGGTTTGGTCATCATATCAGCTGCATTCTGAGAAGTGTGTACCTTCTCCAGGATGATCTCACCAGAAGCTACTATCTCTCTAATCTTGTGAAATCTCACATCAATATGTTTAGTCCGAGCATGGTACACTCTGATTCTTAGCCAGATATATAGCACTCTGACTATCACAATGTACCTCAATTCCACCTTGCTCAACACTCAGTTCCTCCACAATTCCTCTAATCCTCAGAGCCTCCTTAGCTGCCTCTGCTAAAGCCATGTACTCTGTCTCAGTTGTAGACAAGGCTACTACAGACTGCAAAACTGATCTCCAACATATAGGCCCCCCAACAAGAGTAAAGACATACCCTGTAGTGGACCTCCGGTTGTCAAGATCACCGGCATAGTCTGAATCAACATACCCTACAACTGAAGGATCTCCTTCCTGGCCACCAAACATAATTCCACGGTCAGCACTACCCCTCAAATACCTGAGTATCCACTTGACGGCCGCCCAGTGTTCTCTCCCAGGATTAGACATATACTTGCTCACTTGGCTAACAGCTTGGGCCAAATCAGGTCTAGTACACACCATAACATACATCAAGCAACCAACTGCACTTGCATAAGGAACTTTGGACATATCTTTGATTTCTCCATCAGACTTCGGACACTGAGTTGAGGAGAGTTTGAAGTGATTCGCTAGAGGAGTGCTGACAGATTTGGAGTTAGCCATATCGAATTTGTCAAGCACTTTCTCAATGTAAGTCTTCTGCGATAACCATAACCTCCCAGAACTTCTCTCCATGCGAATCTCCATACCAAGGATCTTATTTGCAACACCAAGATCCTTCATGTCAAATTTCTTGCTCAACAAGGTTTTCAACTCAACAACATCATCAATATTCTTTCCAACAATCAGCATGTCATCAACATATAATAGCAAGTATAAGGGTGATCCATCATCCAAATATTTCACATAAACACAACAATCATACTCACATCTCTGGTAGCCTATCCGAAGCATGTAAGAGTCAAACTTCTTGTATCATTGCCTATGAGCCTGCTTCAGACTATACAATGACTTTGTCAACTTGCATACAAGTTTCTCTACTTCCGGCTGGACAAAACCCTCTGGTTGCTCCATGTAGATCTCCTCCTCTAAATCACCATGAAGGAAAGCTATTTTCACATCCATCTGCTCCAGATGCAAATCCCAGCTAGCTACCAATGCCAACACCAATCTGATAGACGTGTGTCGGACCACAAGAGAAAAAATTTCGTCATAATCAATCCCCTTCTTTTGTGAGTAACCCTTTGCTACTAGTCGTGCCTTGTACCTTATGCCTTGTTTCTCTGAGATGCCCTGTTTCTTCTTGAACACCCATTTGCATCCTATTGCCCTCTTACCTGATGGAAGAGGAACCAGATCCCACGTCATGTTCTTATGGAGAGATTCCATCTCCTCAGCCATAGCACCTACTCATCCTTCTTTCTCCTGACTATGAATAGCCTCTCGAAAGTTGGATGGATCATCTGTGCCAATGACTAGAGCATAATTAACCATCTCATCAAAACCATATCTTAAAGGGGCCCTTGTGATGCGTCTGCTTTTTCCAGAAACAAGACTCTCAACCTGTTGTTGATCTACATCATGCTCACCACCTGCTGGTGTAGGTGTGCTAGAATCTAAAAGCTCCACCTCCACTGCTGATCTGGATTCAGTCTCTGTAACTGCAGGTTTCTCAACTTCCTTGGCATGTAGAAGCATTGCTTGGTCATCAAAGACAGCATCTCGACTGATTATCAGTTTCTTTGCAACAGGATCCCAAAACTTGAAACCCTTCACACCTTTCTCATAACCCAAAAAAATGCACTTTTTAGACTTTGCATCTAGCTTTGTTCGCTCATCACCTAGAATCAACACATATGCTGGACTGCCAAAAATCTTCAAATTTAATAAGTCTAAATCAGAACCAGTCCATACCTCCTCTGAAACCTTCCCGTCAAGAGAAGTCCGGGGTGATCTATTTATCAAATAGACCGCCATGCTCACTGCCTCTGCCCAGAATTGCTTTGGAAGCCCTGCATTCAATCTAAGACACCGCGCTTTTTCTGCAATGGACCGATTCATCCTCTCAGAAACACCATTATGTTGTGGTGTCTTCCGCACTGTATAATGTCTCTGAATGCTATGCTCACCACAAAAACTCTGAAACTGAGAATCCGTGTACTCTGTCCCATTATCCGATCTCAAATACTTCACTTTCCTCCCTGTCTGATTTTCCACTTCCGCCTTCCATAGCTTGAACTTGCTGAAGACTTCAGATTTATACTTTAGAAAATACACCCAGACCTTCCTTGAATAATCATCAATGAAAGTGACGTAATACCTAGATCCTCCTAGGGACGACACCTAAGTTGGTCCCCACACATCAGAATGCACATAATCAAGAATTCCACCTATGTTGTGCTGACCTGTCTTAAAAGACACCTTGAATTGTTTTCCCTATCACGCAAAACTTGCAAAAGTCGATCTTACAACTCTTCACACCATCCAGGAGACCTCGCTTGTGAAGCACAATCATCCCCCTTTCGCCAATGTGACCCAAGCGCATATGCCACAGAGTTGTGTAATCTGTCTCAGAAACCACGATTGCAACTCCACCTACAACGGTACTCCCTACCAACCGGTAGATATTACCCGATGTAATTTGCCCCTTCATAACTGTCATTGCCCCCTTGCTCACCTTTACACATTCCTTTTATGTTTTAAAACAGAACCCTTTTACATGTAAAGTCCCCCAGGAAATCAGATCTTTCTTTAGAGCTGGAATGTGACGCACGTCAGTCAATGTTCGAATCACACCATCGTGCATCCTCACCTTTATCTGTCCAATGCCAACAACATCACAAGCCTTGTTGTCTCCTAATCGGACGGAACCAAAAGTTCCAGACTTGTACGTCTCAAACCAATCTCTATTCGGAGTCATGTGAAACGAACATCCCGTATCCATGATCCATACATCTGAGTATTTGTCTGACGTCACAGAGAGCATATCAGAATCTGCACCATCTGAGTCATCTTTCTGCACCACGTTTGCTGATCTTGAAGATTCCTCTGACTTTTTATCTTCGTAATTCTTCTTCATGGCAGGACAATCACGTTTGAAATGACCTTCCTCCTTGCAGAAGTAACAAATTACTGGCTTTTTACCCTTGGACTTAGACCTGGATTGCTTGTTGCTTCCTTCTTGCTTCTCTTTCGTCCTCCCTCTATCTTGGTTGCCTCTAACATACAACCCTTCGCTTTGAGAACTCTCACTGGTATGTTGTCGTCGTTCGGCTTGTGAAAGCAACGTTGTTGACACCGTATCAAGACTTATCTCGTCTTTCCCACACGTCAACGTCATCACCAGATTCTCATATGAAGAGGGTAGAGAACATAGCAAGATCATAGCTTTATCTTCATCTCCAAGTTTTACATCCACTCGAGCCAAATCCCCAATAATTTGATTGAAAATATTCACGTATTTTACCAAGTCAGAACCTTCCACCATTTTCAACCCATACAATTTTTGTTTGAGATACAATTTGCTAGACAAAGATTTTGACATATACTGTTTCTCCAATTGAGTCCAAATCTCTTGACAAGATTTGAGATCAATAACGTGGTATATTACCTCGTCTGCCAAACAGAGCCGAATTACCGACGCTGTCTTCTCCTGCATCTCCTCCCATTCGTCGTCTTTCAACGACTCCGGTTTTGTCTCCTTCAACGCCTTCAACATCCCCTGCTGCGTTAGCAGATCCTTAACTCGTCGCTGCCAAAGACCGAAGTTGTCAGTTCCGTTGAATCGCGGAACCTCAAATTTTGCAACGGAACTCATCGACAACCTTGCTCTTGATACCAGTTATTGTGATCTTTCAACGAGTTACTTCAGATAAATAGAGAGAAGACAAAACGTTTTGTGGTTTTGCTGCACAAACCTTGCAACTAGGATTTTCAATATACTTTGGTCGATAATGAATACAACCCTAAACCTATCTATTTATAACCATAAATAGATAGAATCTTCTATAGATAGATAGAGTCCTATAAATAGATAGAATACTACAAATAGATATTCCTTATAAATAGATAGAATTCTATAAATAGATAGAATCTTCCGCTGGAGTGGAGCCCCCCGCACCCCCTGTTACCCCGGGCCCATTAATCCATGGGTCCAAAAATATGTTTCCCCTGACCCATTGTATCAGTATACCTAGATTTATTGTCTTATTATAACAAAAAGCAAGTAGTCAATGAAGTTGTGATGCTTTCTTCTTTTCCTCCTTTGTCTTGTTGTCAAAGAGGACACATCGATTTTTGCAAATTTCAACAATATTCTGCAAGCCAAATTAAAGAAACAAATTGTCAACACTAATTGATTGAAAGTTTTTTTTGAAAGTCATAAGTAATATCACCAGCAAATGTTCTGAGCCAAGAGCCAAATAGCCTTCTAGAGACTCATCCTCGTCAAAATCATCACCACCGGTAAAAACCAATATGATGTAGTCGGTTATCTTCGATCCAAAAAGCCTTTTCAAGGATTGAATAACACCTTCAGCATCTTCAGTAAACTGCCCTCTTATACTACATACTATTAACACTGCATGGAACCCATCTCTAGCTAATTCAACACAATTCATAATCTCTTGGAATATAACTTCAGTTCCAATACCCGAGTCAAATAGACCTGGAGTATCAATAATGTTGACAACTTCTCCATTTGGTAGTGTAGTTGTTTGGCAATCAATTGTGTTTGTAACACCTTTTGGACTCATTCTTGATTTGAATGCAACTCGACCAAGAATACTGTTTCCGGTGGGCGGTGGCACTTTTGCCACCTCCAGTTTGACCCATAAGCAGTATTGTACGAGGCTCATGAACCAAAGAAGGAATGAATCATTCATCTATTTCAGTATATCCACCCATGCTTCACAAACTATGAGTATCTGGTCAAAGAAAACATAGCCAATGTATTCAACCAAGCAAACATAAGAGATATTAAGACTCAGAAGTGAAGTATACAGTTCAATCAAGTACAAAATTGATGAAACTGCGCAAGAAACAACTCATCAATTTCCAATCTATCAAAAACTCAGTATTAATCGATTGACAAATGCATAATCAAGAAGTGAAGAATTAGAAAACGTACAAGATTAAAAAGGAGAAGTCTTTCAAAAAAAAAAACGGAGAAGGATTATTTACGGAAAAGAGCGTGGAATTGAATATTTATATATTGGAGTGAAAGCTGTTGATGGAAGCTTGAAAGGTTTTGCATTGAAGAGAAACAAATTAAATGGGTGCTTCAGTTTCTGCAAGTTCATCACCATTTATGAGGGAGATTACATCGGAAAAGAAGATACAAAATAAAGATAGAAGATAGTGGTATATTTTTTTGGTTAAAGCATTAGTGGTATATTTTTTTTGGTTAAAGCATTAGTGGTATATCTTAACTATAACAGAGAATCTAAACAAACATTCAAAAAAAGATACAAGATAATAACAGAGTTTAGTTAATTATCCTTATTAACAGACGCTTAGGCACTCAAGCATTGCATATAAAAACCCAAGAAACAAAACACATATGAATAACCTTAATTCTTACCTGTGGCATGGCTGTTGATGGAATCTTGAAAGGTTTTGTTGATCAGGTTATTTTTGGGTCGGTTCGAGTCATAACAAAAACACGAAAAAAGGAAATGTGGCATGGCTGACCTGAATCGGCTCTATTTATTATATATGGTTAATCCTCAGACCCAGGTATTTTTTGAACTTGTGTTCAGGTTCAGGTCGGTGAGGGTCAGTTTTAGACGGATGAATAACCTTGATTCTTACATGTGTCCATTTTGATATATTTTTCTACCAATAATCCATTTATATTTTGCAAAACTCTTTAAAAAAAAAAAAAACTACTTAATCAAACTTGATTTTGAAACATGAATAGATAATGACTCACAAAACTGCACTAAATGCTATCTAAGTGTTTTAAGCTTATCTTCTTACTCTTTCCGGAGGTTTTGGATCTCATCTTTAGATTGTTTCTGAGCATCTTGGACAATATTTTTGGCTTTTAAATGAGCTGATTTATTCATCAGTCAATTGTTGCTGCAGCATCACATTTGTTTCCTGCAGCTTGGACTTAACCTGCACAAACATACGTTGAACTGTAACCGAACAATATATGTACCATTTTGATTATTTTCTTAAGATGTTCATCATATGATTCTGAAGTTTCTCTTTTAGATCATTGAATTCTTCTTTAGTGTATCTTAACTCCGTATTCACCTAAAAAAAAGATATTCATAATTTCAAGTGTATGTTAACTTACCCAAACACCACAAAAGTACATAACTACGGTACATATGCGAGATTACGAAACTTAGGTGACACGACTGTAATAAAGTTTTGTTGGTCCACAAAAGTTTGGGAAGTTCCTCTCTAGTACTTTCCTTGAATTGATCCCCAGCAAATCACGTCATCTCAGCTTTCAACAGATCCGATGTTTCTGCAGCATCTTGCGAGTATCCTTAGCAGCCTTCTCGGATTTTTGCTCAGCAAACACCACAACCAGGAAGTTAAACATTTGTAAATTGCTTAAAAGTGAAAACACCATAAAACACAAACATCCTTACCTTAATATCAGCAAACATGTCGTCACTCGTCAGTATAAGCTTGTCCTCAATTAGCCTCAATCACATTATCTACAAGAGCAAGTAGATTGTAAAGCTGGATGCTTTCTTCTTTTCATCCTTTGTCTTGTTGTCGAAGAGAACACAACTATATTTGCAAATTTCAAGAATGTTCTACATGTCCAATTAAAAAAATAAATACTTCCATGTAAGTTTTCAAACGAATTTTACAGTGTTCAGATTATCTAATGATCAAGATATAAAAGAAATATCACCTGCAGATGTTCTGAGCCCAGAGCCAAAAGAAAATCATCTAGTGATCCATCTTCTTCAAATTCATCGAACAAGGACAACATAGATGAACTGCAAATCATCACTAGAACAACACAAGATTAATTAGCAAAGAGAAATGTGCAGACTCAAAAGTTAAATATGTAGTTCAAACAAGCACAACAAAGATGAACTGCAAATCTTGGAACAACCACCCTGCAAAGCAACTAGTCATGTTTGAATGCTGTCACACTTTACACTAGTTAGAAATTGCAGACAACCACAAACTCAGTACAGTGTAGTCGAAAAATGAACAGTGGAAATACAAACCATGCATTAAGTAAGGAGGAATTGTGGAAGAAGTGAAAAACCGGTTGGTCACACGGTTTGAAATAAAGGAGCCTTCGTTTGTAGTTTGAAAGACTGCCCACTCCTCAACTTCGACTTTTTATGAACGAAACATGTTCATATTCAAGTATTCAACTAGTATTAAACCGTTAAAAAGACATGTCGAATAGGGGCTGCTTAGTTTCAGCATTTTTTTTTGCCCAAAAACCATCAAAACGATCAGTTTTGCATCAAAAACCAAACACTCTAGGACTCGTGTCTATCTTTGGCACATTATGTATGTTTTCACCGGATCCGTTGGATGAAAGAGCCGATCACGACTGATATGTCAAATAGGGACTGTTTAAATTTTTTTTTTTTAAATTAAATATATTTTTGCTAGATTAACCCGTGTTGATTATCATGAAAAGCCGATTATTTGATAACTTGTATAATATAATCGTTTTCAAGATTAGACAAATCATACTTAATAGTATAAATTAATATTTAATAATAAAGCATGAAAATTATAAAGACTTTTTTTAAATATAAAATCTTTCTGTGGGCAATGGACTAGTTATCTGCAACAAGAAAGAAAATGTCACGTATATGTTTTCTCTATAGACTATCTTTTTCAAAATCAAAAATCATCCCCACTAGTAAAAACCCCATCAGTAAAAATCAATATCGTGTAGTCGGATATTTTCGAACCGAAATCATCTTCTTGAGTCATTCTTGATTTGAATGCAGATCGACAGATAATATTGTTTCTATAGTTGCACTTTTGTCGATTTCCAGTTCTACCCATGACTCCCATGAGTAGCATTGTACAAGGCTCGTAAACGAGAGGTGGAATAAACCATTCATCTATTTCAATCTATCGACTCATTCTTCTTCTCAAACTATGTGTATAGGATCTACAAATCATCAAACAATAAATAATACACTAAACCTGACTTCAAATCATTCAAGGATCAAGTCAACAACAGAATAACTTAGAAAGACTTACAATAAACACAAGGAAAATTAGCAAAGATGTGGAATTTTTATTCAAATGAAGCACTTCATTTGGTGAAGCTCGAGAGACTTTGCATTTGAAAAGGAATAAATGACCCTTCCTTTTCTGCATGTGCATAAAATTCTAAATGATCATAATTACTGTATTTATTTTCTACGGCAAATCCCATCGGAAAAGCGGCTCAAAAGTATTTTAATCGAAAAATAAAGGGGAAAAACCTTTTAAAATAAAATAAAATAGAGGTGAAACTGAAAAACACAAACAAATAGATACGATATTCTTCTAGCCTTTCAAAATACTGTCCAAAAAAGGCTTTAGCTTTGCAAAATACAAAAGCAAAATAAGGATAAATATACTGTATCTTCCTATTTGAGCAGACAAACTGTATCTTCCTATTTGAGCAGTCTTTTTGAGCGTATCCTTAGCAGCCTCCTCGGCTTTCAAACGAGCAGCCTTCTCGGCTTCCACTTCCAGCTTCTCGGTTTCCTCCTTCAACTTAGACTCGACCTGCATAGAACGTCAATTAATCAGCTGACATCAGTATACAGTATACTCATAATACATTTAAAAAAAGAGATGATTATTCTTATCCTTATCATGAAGTGAAAGTAACAATAGTTACTTCATAGGCATACCATTTTGGTCATTTGCATAATCTGTTCATCATTTGAGTTCTGAATTTGCTGAGTCAGAACAAAGCTTGCATTTGTCTTTTCTTCCTGTATATTTAACGGAGCATTACCATGTCTACATTTAGTACCTCCAACTAACAACAGAATAGCAGAAGCCGAAAACAAAGAGAAAAACCGCACCCTAAATTCAGCAAACATGCTGTCTGTGTAAGCCTGTCCTTGATTCTCCTCCATCACCTTATCTACAAGACTAAGGAGATTCTTTAATTGTAATACTTTCTTGTTTTCGTCCTTTGTCTTGTTGTCAAAGAGAAGATAGCGGTTTTTGCAAATTTCAATAATTTCCTGCAATGTTATATAATAATTAAGAAACAACATTTCACTAACAGATTCAAGCAAAAACAAATCAAACACAATAGATGACCTGAATAAACACCTTCACGTACGAGAATTCCTAATCAAACTTAAAATCACCTTTAGAGGCTCTGGGCAGCGAGTTAGATAATCTTGTAGCAAGCTGTCATCATCAAAATTATCCCCACCGGTAAATATGACTATCATGTAGTCGGTTATTTTTGGACCTAATAATCTCTGCAAGGTCTTGATAACAGATTGTTCTTCTTCAGTGAAGTGCCTTCCAACAGAAAACACAAGTAACACGGCATCTATTCCGTCTTTAGCTACAGAAACACAATTCCTAATCTCTTCAGCTCCAATACCAAAGTCAAACAGGCCTGCAATGTAAGGACATATTTATGTAATAGAAGAAGAAATAGTAACAAGCTAGGAAAATGCAAATATCACCTGGAGTGTCAATAACATTAACAACTTGTCCATTTACTAATGCAACAGTTTGACAGTCAGTGGTACTTGTTACGCCTTTGGGGCTCATTTTTGAGGTGAATGCTGTTTGACCAAGAATACTGTTTCCAGTCGCGCTTTTTCCATTTCCAGTTCGACCCAGAAGGACAATTGTTCGAGACTCGTGAACAAAAGAAGGAATGCACTTATCATCTACTTCAATGTCTCCATCCATTCTTAATCAGGCGTAACGCGCATATATCTGATGAAAGAAAATAGGTATTTCACAGACCGCATTCTATTGAAAGCTACAAATTGCAACTGAATTCTTTGAAACATTCTATTCTTTCACAATAAGAAGTTTCTATCAATATTATAAACAGAAAAAGACAAAATTGAACCCATACGCTAGACAAAAAATGGAATTGGCATAACAAAGCATCTGATGCAATTTCATGGTGATTATATGCAATCTAGATGAAAATTGTTTCATCAAATATTAAAAAAAAATTTGTTACTCTGCTTGTTTCATACTTAAATCATCATTTTAATCAACAAGATCACTGATTTTGAGCATTACTGTTTATATTTTTTTTACAGATCGCAGATTTGCAGTTCAAGGTGCAGGAAGCAGGCTAAATTCATGAGTTTTGCTCCTGTTTTGAAATAGTTTCCATTTCTTCATTTTTTCCATGCAACGTAGCATAAGAGTAGCATATACGAGAGACAGTAACATTATAAACTACTGACAGAAGATCAACAAACGGAGCACAAATGATTTATAAAAACCAACAAGTACACAAACAGATTCAAAGTGACTATCGTTTTTTTTTTTTTTTTTGGTAGAATCAAAGTGACTATCGTAGAAACACAAATTAATTAAGGAAATTAATAACTAAATAACCATTAGAAGAATTAGAGAAAAAAAAACCTCAAGGAAGAATTGCAGAAGAACCAGTTGGTCACTGTAAGCGTGAGGAGGGAGAAGAAAGAAAGTAGATGTGAAAAGAATACGCTACGGTAGAAGAAAGAAAGTGAAAACATAATGTTTGCATTGGAAAGAAGCGAATTAGAGCTGTGCATGTCCCTTCGTTTGCAGAAAATCTTCAAAGGCCTGCTCAGTGCTTACTGCTCACCTGTCGCGTCAAGGTGTCATCCCTAATATCCAATAATTTTGTATTTTTATTATATTTATTTTTTTTTTTTGACATCACTAAATTCGTAATGTCACAAAAGAAGCAAATGGGAGACTTGAGCCCATGCCTAACGGCTGACGCTTCATTAACCAATGGCGCTTCGTGAAAACGGATCTTTTACCTACTAACAAGCCAAGGATAAAAATTTACAAAAATAACAACACATAAAACATATTTACCTCCATAGCAAATTTTCTGACAAAAAGTATATTTACTGTTACAATTCAATTTTCATCGGAATTTTATTGTTAATAAGGTTTACAAATAAGATTAATAACTTAATAAGCTATTAATAATTATTAGGGAAAACGTGAACATTTTAAAGCTTTTTCGTATAGTCACACATCCACCATCGAAGGATCGTATAACTACACGTCCGTTATTCTTATTCATCTTTCAAAAATATTTTTTTTTATATTCATGATTAACCGTTATTCTTAATAAGCTATTAATATTTTTTTTATCTCTTAGGTTAAAAAGTTTATTATATATGAAAAGGTCGTTACGAAATGAAGAAGCATATATCTGAGTCCCGGAGGATGGGTACAGGCACTGTTCGGGATGGAATTGTTACTTTTGAACTAGGCGGCAAGCACGTTGTTAGGCTTCTGCTCCACTATCGACTGTGCAGTTTTTTTTTGTAGTTACGTGCTCTCTCCAATTTTTGTTGCAATTTTCGCGAGTTTTAGGGAGCTTAGATTATGAGGAAGCTTAATGAAGCTTAGATTATATTGAAATAACACAAGAAGAGGCTCTTGAGCTAGCGTTAAATAATAATAAGGGAATTGTAGAAGTAGTGGAAGAAGAAGAATCTAAAAGTTCAGATTATGAGAAAGTATGTGAAATGATGCAAGGAGAAGATGGTGAAACTCGAAGAAAAATGAAAGAAATGTTTTCTCCAGAAGAAACAAGTGCTATAGCCTAATTGCAAGAAGCCGATTCTTCCATTGACGAAGAGAAACTTGGAAATGGTTAGGGATATCGTAGTAAAAAATAACGAAAATCAAGCAACTGAAATAAACCTAATCAATTGGAAAAGTATTCAAAAACACAACAAAGACAAAAAAAAAAAAAGTACATTAATGTTTGTGCAATTCAGATCATCATTACTCAATTACAAGACTTTGATAAGAAAGTACATTGCATTAACTTTGTTTGTGACACTAGACATAGAAAATTTAGTGATCAAACTATTAGTGGAGTAATATGCACTTTAAGTCAAGGACCAATATCTTGGGTATGTAGACCAAATTATTATGTAAGTCTTGAAGACTAGTTTGCGCATAAATTCTTAGCATTATAATTGCTAACCGAAGAAATTAGTATGCACTAAGGAACTTGTCATTTCCAACTAAAATGGAAGGTCATTTATAAACTGAAAAATACTATCAACCCACCTGATAGAACTCAAATGATAGAGGTAGATAAATATGAAGTAGTTGGACCAGTGCAAAAAGCAGTACCAGTTAAAGTAAGGCCATACGAAATAAGTTTAAAGACAGTGTGCATCAATGCCTTCGAAAATCCTTCTGCACCTAACCAGGGAAGAGTTTAACTATTGATGAAGAAGGAATAATTCATACGAATTCTCACCCACCTCTAATAAAAAGAAGTCTGTCTAAGAGTTAGAGTTATAGGCGTAGTCCTCATTTCAATTTGCCTCCACAAAATCAAGTAAGTCTTCCAACTAGAGATTCTATAAAGAGGAACCTTCCTTTAATATAGATGATGAAATTGTCAGCTTATTAACAACATTAAATAGAAAATCATAAGCTAATAATTTGAGAAAAATTATTAGGGAACCTGCTAGACATAGTATAGATCTGGAAAGCACTGAATCTAACTATAGACCAAATCGGTCCGAAAACTAGTAGTCAAATCAATATACCTCAATCACAAGGAAAAACTTCAAGCTTTAAAAGGTTAATAGGTTATAAAACGAAAAGAATTAGACAACATGTCTTTGAAGATGATGATGAACTTAATTTGCAAATAGAAGTATGCTTAAGGATTATTAATCCAAATAGCATATACATTAATTCCTACCACCATATGCATCGAAGGTTTTAATAATTATGATTTATGCGCATTTGTTGATAGTGATTGTTTTGTTTGCTTTGGAAAGAAAATTTTATTTCTTGTATTCATGTGGAAAATTGCACCTAAATCAATTCAGGTTAAGATAACTGATAATAGTATCATGACACATTCTGAAGTTATTTAGGATTTACCCCTCATGTTAGGAGGTTATCCATTTTTAATCCCTATACTCCGGGCTACATAACAATCTTCATATGACATGATAATAGAAGTAACTTCCAAAGACTATATTCTCCATGTACTCGAAGTTTATATGAAATAATATTTACTGTTTATGGGGGAAAAGTTCAGGTAAAAAAGATAAAAGAAGCCTACACTCATCAAAGTATTGAATTTACGCGCAATAAGCGTGGTGAGGAATATATTGTTCCTACTCAAAAAGAATTTGCACTTGCTATAAATGAAGTAACTCTTAAAGAACAAATCTTAGATCAAACAAAAAAAATTGCGCAAAGAGTTATAATCGGAGAACCCTTTAAAATTTTGGGACAAAGATAAATCATTTGCTACGATAGAGTTAAAAGAACCAAAGACGGCCATTAGAGTTAAGCATATGATTTACACATATACAGAACAACAAGAATTTAAGGAACAAATAGATGAATTACTTAAGAAAAATCTGATTAGAGAAAGTAAGAGTCTTCATTCTAGTCCTGCATTTATGGTTAAAAATCATACTGAAGAAAAAAAAAGAGGTAAAGCTAGAATAGTAATTAACTATAAAAAGCTTAACGATAATACGATAATACTGTCTTCGATGACTATTATATCCCTAATAAAACAATCTTATTTAATAGAATTCAATGAGCCAATTGGTTCTCTAAAAAGGACTACAAAAGTGGATATTGACAACTTAAGATAGATAAAGATAGTATTATGTTAACAACATTTGGTGCATCTCACGGATATTATGAATGGTTAGTTATGCCATTTGGACTAAAAATGCATCTCAGATATTTCAAAGGAGAATGAATGATATTTGAAAACCTAAAACATTGTTGTCTGGTTTATATAGATGATATCTTAATTTTCTCTAAAACACTAGAACAACACAAGCATGACCTTAAGGTTGTAACGCAAGAATGCATAAATCATGGCATCATCTTCGGCTAAAGAAGTGCATCTACGCAGAACAAGAAATAGAGTTTCTTGGGTTAAAAATAAAAGGTGGAGAAATAGTATTGCAAGAACATGTTATAGAAAAGATAGAAAATTTTCTAGAAGAAATATAAGATAGAAAACAATTGGAGAGGTTTATAGGATGTCTCACATATCCTTAAGACTTTATCAAGGATTTAGCTAAGCTTCTAAACCGTCTACAAGTTAAGATAAAAAAAAGGAACAAATTAACTTGGTCTTGGATCAATTTGGACACTCAGACAGTTCAAGATCTTAAAAAACGTTGTAAGAAGTTACTAATATTAACCTTATCTAATGCAGATTGAAATACTTACTATCCTAAAAGGTATAGTAGTGGAACTTTCAATAAAGCGGAATGCAATTACATCACCATGGAGAAATAAATACTTGCTATCCTAAAAGGGATAGATAAATTTATAATTTTTTGCTCCAAAATATTTCACTATCAGAATTGATTGCAAAGGAATATTAGGTTTTGTTCGTAATAATATGAGTAACATGAAATCACAAGGGAGGCTCCTGCGTAAACAACTTACACTTAAGCAATATTCCTTTGACATTGAACATGTGTAGGGATCAAAGAATTCTCTAGCAGATAGCCTAACTTGATTGAGAACTTGTGTATGAGTCTTCCCAAGCAATTGATGGCATCTTCCAGCAGACCAAAAAGAAAAACCATAATTGAAAAACTATATCAGTCCCATGGACAACAGTCGAAAAGGACGAGTTGGACGAAATTGTACAATATGCTCTCTTGATGCCAATAGAGAAGACAGACAAGCAAAAATAGGAAGAAGTGATTGATTATCATCTAAGATGGGTTTCTCCTCTTAGCTACTACTATGTTAATCTTATGCTAAAATTTTCAAAAAAAAGATCTCGAAATGATTTGATCTTATCATGTGACAGAATGACTCAGAAAATTCTGGAGTTGGAGATAGTTAAAGTTTATGTTTTTGCCTTCTTTTCGATGTTCAAGAAAAGATGAGAGGCTATCGAAGATACAAATAATTTCCTAGCTAGTAATTTAGTAAAATAATTTGGTTAAAGGTAAAATCATAAATTATCATTCAAAGTTAGAAAAATGCACGAAATGAGATTTGAATAACTCCATGTATTCATCATGCAGAGTGACTTTCGCCAATTCATGAGTCACTTAAACAAATATTGGTTACAGGTAATCTTGTTTTACTCTTGTAACCAATTATATAAATATTCACAAGTTCATCAAATTATTATATTTCATCAGTAACCTCGATTGTTAACACCAATCGATAAATGGATGAATTATATATATATTCAACTTATTTTATAAAAAGTCTATAATAAAATAATATTAAAATATAATCTAAATGAACGAATTATATAAGATGCTATGATAAAATGGATGAATTATATGAGATGCTTTAATGAAATAACGTGTCCAAGATTCCGCTTTTAAGATGCTTTGATAAACATAACCTTAGCTTCGAATCTTCATATTCAACTCATTTAAAAAGAAGTGAACAAGCTCAAGTTATTTTTTTCCGAACCAAATTTGAATATTTTGACTAATATAACAAACCTATATTTTTATTTTAGTCGTAGGAGACGTGTTTTGACATGTTCGGGTTTGACTCTTTATAAACAAGTCATCCTAAGTGTTTCTAGTTTAGAGGTGTTCATATCGACTTGTAAAAAGTGAACGAGCTATCTAAAACCAAACTTTTTTTGAAACAAGTCCAAATCGACCATAGCATATAATATAACAACCCTAATAAAAAATGTTTGTAAATGTAAACTAGATGCTAAAATGTTTGATATTTGCTAGGAAATTATGAATGATTATTGCATAACATGTTGTCTTAATGATTGGTCTAGTGATTCTAGTAATAGATTTAAGAATAACATGATACATGAGCTCAATATGTTGCACAACATATAACCTCAATGACTAAATCTTGCATGGAGTCGAGATTGCCTACTTGTGGACTGTGGTCTTAAAATATCCAACATATAACATAATAACAAGTAACCGGCTCAATTAAAAACCTAATTGAGTACAAGATGAGAAAGCTAATAACGTTCACACCAGTATGTTATAAACAAATATGACCCTTGCGTCCGCATCAAGACATGTAACAATACTCATTCATAATCTCAAGTGTAGGCTAACTAACCCATAAACTAAATACATAAATATATGCGAGGTTGAGAAATTTTGGCGACACAAAAGTTTGGGAAGTTCGTATCTACTACTTTTCTTGAATTGATCCTCAACAAATTAATCACGCCATCTCAGCTTTTAAACGATCCAATTCTTGCGAGTATCCTTAACAACTAGACTCCTATAAAAGCGGGATTGGTCGGGTCATATTTAAAATCCTACCCGAAAGTTGCGGACTGGGCTGACCCACCTTGTCCGGACCTCAAAATCTCAAATGTTGTTCAAGTCCACCCACGCATAAAACCGGGGGTTGCCGGGTTGACACGTATACACCTAATTATGCGTTTTTTCCCCCTTCTCCTAAACGTATCAAACAAAATTAAGTAATACAACGTACTTAACAAAAATTTTAAAATTCAACGAGTTCAACAACAATCAACGTGCAAATAAAAATAAAATCTAAATAAGTAATTATAATCTTTTGGGTCCGTATCAAAACCTTCTATTTGTGGAGCATCTTGTTTTACTACTTGGTAACTTTGTTGATGTTTATTCAGGAATTATCTGGTTTTTTCTAATAAAAAACAAACAAACAGAATTTCAAAAATTATGTCAAATGACACAAACTCAATTTTCAAAATCAATAAAAAGAAATAAAAATATCATTAGGATAATGGCACAAAATTATTATCTTTACAAAAAATTTCAAAAACAAGGTATTATTAACGAAATGTCGTGTACAAACTCCCTACAAAACTAGGTTGAACGAAAACATTGTTATATATTAAATGTTGTTCATCCAATTCTTTACGATAAAAAAGTCGAATTATCCTGTAATTTAGCAATAGAGAGTAAAACTCAAAATACCAAAACTGATTAAATGAAAACTAGAGTATATGAGTAAACGGCACTCAAAAGAAACTATATCGGAGTACGCTTGACTCTAACAGGCCGAACAGGCCATACCCGTGTTTTATTGCGGACGGGCAAGCTATCCGGGCAGGGGGGCGCGGAGCATCCGGACGGTGAACTGGCAGGCAGACGGGACAGGCAGGATTGTACAGGTCTATTATTAGCAACCTCCTCGGCTTTCTCGGCTTGTAATACATTCTTTTTGAGTTCAGTGATCTCATTCATAAATTGTTTCTGAGCATCTCTTGCAATAATCTCAGCTTTCAAACGAGCATCTCTTTCATCATCGAATTGTTTCTGAAGTATCTTGTTTGTCTCACCCATCTTTAACCCAACATGAAAAAATATATATATTACCACCATTATATAACAGATGACTTATATTCATTCAAGAAAAAGATAACTATATATATACCATTTGTCTCAGTTTTCTCGCTTCACCCTCAGTTTCTTTGCGAGTATCCTCTACAAGCTTCTCGGCTTTCTGCTCAGCTTTTGCTAAACTCTTTTTAAGTTCATTGATCTCAACCTCGGATTGTTTCTGAGCATCTCTTGCAATCTTCTCAGCTCTCAAACGAGCCTCTTTTTCATCTTCCAAGTGTTGCTCAAGCATTTTGTTTGTCTGAAGCATCTATAACTCAACATGTACTTATATTAATTAACACCATGCTGGGGATTTAAAAATATATAACAAATGACTTATTGGAGAAAAAGATAAGTATACCATCTGTCTCAGTTGCCCATCTTCATCCTCAGTTTGTTTGCGTGTATCCTGAACAAGTTTCTCGGCTTTCTGCTCAGCTTGTGCTAAACACTTTTTAAGTTCATTGATATCCTCAGATTTTTTCTGACCATCTATTACAAACTTGTCAACCTGTATATATCACCATTATGATACAGATAGAAATAAATATAATTAAAGAGATATAGATCAATATATATACCATCTGGGTCAATTGCATAAGTTGTAAATCATATGATTTCCGAATTTGCTCGATCGACACAGTTAGTTCTTCATTCGACAATCCTTTTGAGGAGAGCACCTCTAATCTAGTCTGTTGAAGAATATTAGTTTCCTACAAATCAAACAGGATATTTAACATTTGTAAATTGCCAAAAAAACCCATTGACAAAAACATCCTAACCTTAATATCAGCAAACAGACAATCAGTATAAGCTTGTCCTCCATTAGCCTCAATCAGATTATCTACAATATCAAGTAGTTTATGAAGCTGTGATGCTTTCTTCTTTGCCTCCTTTGTCTTGTTGTCAAAGAGGACACATCGATTTTTGCAAATTTCAACAATATTCTGCAAGCCAAATTAAAGAAACAAAGAATCCATTGTAAAGACTAATTGATTGAAAGTTTTTTTTAAAGTCATAAGTAATATCACCTGCAAATGTTTTGAGCCAAGAGCCAAATAGCCTTCTAGAGACTCATCCTCGTCAAAATCATCACCACCAGTAAAAACCAATATGATGTAGTCGGTTATCTTCGATCCAAAAAGCCTTTTCAAGGATTGAATAACACCTTCATCCTCTTCGGTAAACCGCCCTCTAAGATTATAGACTAATAGCACTGCATGGAACCCATCTCTAGCTAATTCAACACAATTCATAATCTCTTGGAAAATAGCTTCAGTTCCAATACCCGAGTCAAATAGACCTGGAGTATCAATAATGTTGACAACTTCTCCATTTGGCAGGGTAGTTGTTTGAAAATCAACTGTGTTTGTAACACCTTTTGGACTCATTCTTGATTTGAATGCAGCCCGACCAAGAATACTGTTTCCGGTGGCACTTTTGCCACCTCCAGTCTGACCCATAAGCAGTATTGTACGAGGCTCATGAACCAAAGAAGGAACGAACCATTCATCTATTTCAGTATATCCACCCATTCTTCTCAAACTATGAGTATCTGGTCAAAGAAAACATAGCCAATATATTCAACCAAGCAAACATAAGAGATATCAAGACTAAAAAGTGAAGTATACAGTTCAAACAGGCACAAAATTGATGAACCTGAGCGAGAAACAACTCATCAATTTCTGATCAATAAAAACTCAGACAAATGCATAATCAAGAAGTGAATAACTAGGGAAAACGTACAATATTAAAAAGGAGGAAGGGTTATTTGCGGAAGAGAGCGTGGAATTGAATATATTGGGGTGAAAGCTGTTGATGGAAGCTTGAGAGGTTTAGTATTGAAGAGAACACCGAACAGATCCTTAAGCACTCGATCAAGCAGTGCCGAAAGATGATTATCGGTTCAAGGATGCAAGGTGTTTAATATAAAGACCCAAGAAATAAAAAACGAATTCTGGACTTCTAAATAGTTCGAATAATCGAAGAAACATAAACAGCCACAATCTCAGTACAGCATACTCGAAACATAAACAGTGGAAATACAAAGGATGCATGCATTTACAAAACATCCAACAGGTACTCAAACACAAACAGGAAACGATCATGTTCAACAATTGAGAAATGTTTAACCATTACAAGAGTTAGGATAAGAAAAAAAAACCTCAAGGAAGAATTGTGGAAGAACCGGTTGAGAAGGGAAAAAGAAAAGAAGTGGTATTGAAGATACGATTATTAAAGATTGAAAAGAAGTAGAGCCTTGTTTCCTACAAGGGTGAAGACCGAAGAGTTTGCATTGAAAGCGGCAAATAAAGTGTGCATGACCCTTTGTTTGCAGTATGAGATATAGATGAATGACTTGTTTATTAGAGAGCATCGGTTAGAAATATATATACACAGTAGAGTATACAAACAGTCACCTAGGATCTCTCTAATAACATAATGTTGATAACAACCAAATCAAATCTAAATCTATATTATTTATCAATATTCCCCTCAAATTAGGCAGAGCTTTGCTGAGGTTTAATTTGCGCATAAGATCTTGGAAACGAGGGCGAAGTAATGGCTTCGTGAGTATGTCTGCAAGTTGTTCTTTTGTTGCCACATAGCTGACACGCAAAGCTCCTTGTTGAACCTGTTCCCGAACGAAATGGTAAGCAAGTGCAATGTGCTTCATCCGAGAATGGAAGACTGGATTTGTTGATCAGGGTTATTCATAATTTCAAGTATATGTTAAACTTACCGAAACTCCACAAAAGTACATAACTAAGGTACATATGCGAGATTAAGAAATTTAGGCGACAAAACTGCAATAAAGTTTTGTTGGTCCACAAAAGTTTGGGAAGTTCCTCTCTAGTACTTTGATCCCCAGCAAATCACGTCTTCTCAGCTTTCAACAACAGATCCGATGTTTCTGCATCATCTTGCGAGTATCCATAGCAGCCTTTCGGATTTCTGCTCAGCTTGGACTAAATTATTTTTGAGCTCATGTTCAACATTCAAATAAACTTACCGAAACTCCACAAAAGTACATAACTCGGAATGTTTCTGAGCATCTCTCGTGATCTTCTCAGCATTCAAATGAACACTTTTTTCAGCATCCAATTGTTGCTGGATCATCTTGTTTGTCTCAAACATCTTTAACTCAAACTGTATAATCATACGAAAATCATGACGGGTAATAAAAAAAAAAACATAACAAATGAGTTATTCAATAAAAGAGAAAGACAAATATACCATCTCTTGATTTTCTCGCTTCATCCTCAAAATGTTTCTGACCATTTATAGTAATATTCTGCATGCCCAATTAAAAAAATAAATACTTCCATGTAAGTTTTCAAACGAATTTTACAGTGTTCAGATTATCTAATGATGAAGATATAAAAGAAATATCACCTGCAGATGTTCAGAGCCAAGAGCCAAAAAAAATCATCTAGTGATCCATCTTCTTCAAATTCATCGAACAAGGACAACATAGATGAACTGCAAATCATCACTAGAACAACATAGATGTGCAGACTCAAAGTTAAATATGTAGTTCAAACAAGCACAACAAAGATGAACTGCAAATCTTGGAACTACCACCCTGCAAAGCAACTAGTCATGTTTGAATACTGTCACACTTTAAACTAGTTAGAAATTGCAGACAACCACAAACTCAGTACAATAGTATAGTCGAAACATGAACAGTGGAAATACAAACCATGCATTAAGTAAGGAGGAATTGTGGAAGAAGTGAAGAACCGGTTGGTCACACTGTTGAAGAGGGTATAAGAAAGAAAGGGGATTTAAAGAGACGAGCTTGAAAAGCATCAAATAAAGGAGCCTTCGTTTGTAGTTTGAAAGACTGCCCACTGTTCAGCTTCGACTTTTTATGAACGAAACATGTTCATATTCAACTAGTATTAAACCGTAAGACATGTTGAATAGGGGCTGTTTGGTTTCAGCATTTTTTTTTTTTGCCCAAAAGCCATCAAAACGATAAGTTTTGACTCCAAAACCAAACGCAGCTCAAAGACACGTGTCTATCTCTCTGACACATAGTGTATGTTTTCACCGGATCCGTAGAGCCGATGACGACTGACATGTCGAATAGAGGCTGTTTAAAATATTTTTTTTTAAATTAAATTTTATTGCTAGAACCCATCGATTATCATGGAAAGCCGACAATTTGATAACTTGTATAACTTAATCGTTTTCAAGATTAGACAAATCATATAAACTAATATTTAATAATAAAGTATGAAAATTATAAAAAAGATTTTTTTTAAAATAAAATCCTTCTGCGGTCAATGAACTGGTTATCTGCAACAAGAAAGAAAATGTCACGTATAAGTTTTCTCTATAAACTATCTTTTCAAAATCAAAAATTATCCCCACTGGTAAAAACCCCACCAGTAAAAACCAATATCATCATCCAACTATTAAAAAACCCACCACTAAAAATCAATATCATGTAGTCGGACATCTTCGAACAGAAATCATCTTCTTGACTCATTCATGAGTAGCATTGTACAAGGCTCGTGAACGAGAGGTGGAATAAACCATTCATCTATTTCAATCTATCGACTCATTCTTCTTCTCAAACTATGCGTATAGGATCTACAAATCAACAAACAATAAATAATACACTAAACCTGACTTCAAATCATTCAAGGATCAAGTCAACAACAGAATAATTCAGAAAGACGTACAATAAACACAAGGAAAATTAGCAAAGATGTGGAATTTTCATTCAAATGAAGCACCTCATTTGGTGAAGCACGAAAGACTTTGCATTTGAAAAGGAATAAATGACCCTTCGTTTTCTGCAAGTGCATAAAATAACTTGCATAAAATTCTAAATGATCATAACTACTGTATTTATTTTCTACAGCAAATCCCATCGGAATAGCGGCTCAAACGCATTTTAATCGAAAAACTAAGGGGAAAAAACCTTTTAAAATGAAATAAAATAGAGGTCAAACTGAAAAACACAAACAAATAGATACGATATTCTTCTAGCCTTTCAAAATATTGTCCAAAAAAGGCTTTAGTTTTGCAAAATACAAAAGCAAAATAAGGATAAATATACTGTATCTTCTTATTTCAGCAGACATACTATATCTTCTTGAAACGCATTACAGAATAGCACAACCTCCGCCCTGATGTGCCTGCTCAACTCTCAACCGCGCAGCATTTTCTTCGTTACGTACCCTCTCCAATTCCTCTTGCAGTTTTCTCGCTGTATCCTCAGTCTTTTTGAGCGTATCCTTAGCAGCCTCCTCGGCTTTCAAACGAGCAGCCTTCTCGGCTTCCACTTTCAGCTTCAGCTTCTCGGTTTCCTCCTTCAACTTAGACTCGACCTGCATAGAACGTCAATTAATCAGCTGACATCAGTATACAGTATACACATAATACATTAAAGAGATGATTAGTGTTATCCTTATAATGAAGTGAAAGTAACATAAGTTACTTCATAAGCATACCATTTTGGCCATTTGCATAATTTGTTCATCATTTGAGTTCTGAATTTGCTGAGTCAGAACAAAGCTTGCATTTTCCTTTTCTTCCTGCATATTAAACGGAGTTTAACCATAGCAGAAGCCAAAAAGAAAAAAAAAAAAAACACATACAGACAACCGCACCCTAAATTCAGCGAACATGCTGTCTGTGTAAGCTTGTCCTTCATTCTCCTCCATCATTTTATCTACAAGACTAAGGAGATTCTTTAATTGTAATGCTTTCTTGTTTTCGTCCTTTGTCTTGTTGTCAAAGAGAAGATAGCGGTTTTTGCAAATTTCAATAATTTCCTGCAATGTTATATAATAGGAGCAAATCAAGTCTCGGATTGTTCGCCCACATTAAGAAACAACATTTCACTAACAAATCAAACACAACAGATGACCCGAATAAACACCTTAGGAAATGCAATCATCATGTACGAGAATGCTTAAACACTTGAAATGCAAGTACTAATACCCTAGATGATGTTTATCAAACTTAAAATCACCTTTAGAGGCTCTGGGCATTAGATAATCTTGTAGCAAGCTGTCATCATCAAAATTATCCCCACCGGTAAATATGACTATCATGTAGTCGGTTATTTTTGGACCTAATAATGACTGCAAGGTCTTGATAACGGCTTGTTCTTCTTCAGTGAACCGCCCTCCAACAGAAAACACAAGTAACACGGCATCTATTCCATCTTTAGCTAGGGCAACACAATTCGTAATCTCTTGGTTAATAACTTGAGCTCCAACACCAAAGTCAAACAGGCCTGCAATGTAAGCACATATTAATGTAACAGAAGAACAAATACTAACAAGCTAGGAAAATGCAAATATGACCTGGAGTGTCAATAACATTAACAACTTGTCCATTTACTAATGCAGCAGTTTGACATTCAGTGATGCTTGTTACGCCTTTGGGGCTC
The DNA here is from genome assembly GCA_002319775.1 of Fagopyrum tataricum. Lineage (NCBI taxonomy): Eukaryota > Viridiplantae > Streptophyta > Magnoliopsida > Caryophyllales > Polygonaceae > Fagopyrum > Fagopyrum tataricum. The sequence continues at coordinate 7,403,550 of CM008285.1, read as the reverse complement.
ATTTTTGAGGTGAATGCTGTTCGACCAAGAATACTGTTTCCAGTCGCGCTTTTTCCATTTCCAGTACGGCCCAGAAGGACAATTGTACGAGACTCGTGAACAAAAGAAGGAATGCAATTATCTTCTACTTCAATATTTCCACCCATTCGTAATCACGCGTATATATCTGTTGAAAGGAAATAGATGTTTTATTGAAAGCTACAAATTGCAACTAAATTCTTAGAAGCAGAACTATTGTGGCAAGATTCATGGGTGATTATGTAAAATATAGATGTAAAAATGTTTCATCCAACTTTAAAAATATTGGTATTCTGCTTGTTAGTACTTGAAGCAACATTTTTATCAATAAGATTACTGATTTTGAGCATCACTGTTTTATTTTTGACAGATTGCAGTTCAAGGTGCAGGAAACAGGCTAAATTAATGAATCTTGCTCCTGTTTTGAAATAGTTCCCATTTCTTCATCTTTTCCATGCAAGATAGCATAAGAGTAGCATATACAAGAAACACGAAAGGTATAAATACTTGACAGAAGATTCGCAAACACAACGCACAATGTTTTATAAAACCCAAATCAATTAGGGAAACACTCATGTTCAGCAGATTCAAATTGACCATCGTAAAATCACAAATCAATTAAGGAAATCGAGAAATAAGTAAGCATCAGAATAATTAGGGAAAAGTAAAAACCTCAAGGAAGAATTGCAGAAGAACCAAGCGTGAGGAGGTAGAAGAAAGTAGATGTGAAAAGAAGACGCTTCAGCAAGAGGTGGAAGAAAGAAAATGACCATCATAGAAACATAAAGTTTGCATTGGAAAGCAACGAATTAACTGTGCATGTCCCTTCGTTTGCAGAAAATCTTCAAAAGCCTGCTCAGTGGTCACCTATCGTGTCAAGGTGTCATCCGTAATATCCAATAATTTTGTATTTTTATTTTATTTATAATTTTTGTTTGTCATCACTAAACGGAGCACGAAGCAGGAAGATTGGCCAAGATGGTGTAGAATTTGTATCGAAGGATGTTCTTAGCGAAAGATATTGGCCGGAAGCTTGAGTGAGTCATCTCTAGAGATGTGAAAAGTTAACCCGACCCGTGAACCCGACCCGACGAATCCGTATCTGAACCCGACTTGGCCCCGAAAAATTTAAAAAAGAGAATTTTCAGAACCGACCCGCTAGAAACCGATTTAACCCGAAGGAATTTATGACCCGAAGTAACCCGACCCGAAGTAACCCGATAGCCCGAAGTAACCCGACCCAAAGTAACCCGACCCGAAGTAACCCGGCCCAAAGTAACCCGACCCAAATGACCCGGTAGCCCAAAGTAACCCGACCTTAAATGACTCGATAACCCCGTAAATTTATACAAATATGGTATTTTAGATTACATTGATACTTTTGAGTTAAATTGAAAATTATTGACACGATTTATTAAGAGAATAAATTGATAAAATTTTACCTATAAATATGATAATTTAAAAAATAAGTTAATCATACACCGACTATTTTGAAAATTTAACTACGAGTCGGTGTCGCGTAATAACTATAATTTTTAGGAATAGACATTTTAAAGCTAAATTTTTTTTTTACTATATTGTATATATATACATAAATAAATAATATATATTAAATAGTCCATATCCATACAATAACTATAAGTATATGATGACATTCTTCAACTCTCACACGATAAATGTAATGTAACGACGGTTTTAACTCATTAAAATAAATTTTGATTTTAACTTATGATTTACTAATAACTCATTAATTAACCCATAATGTAAATTTATAATATAAGCATATAATTACATAATACGTAAATATTACATAATCCATAATATAAGTCGGATATCCAGATCCGGTTAAAGTCATTTCAATCAAACGAAAGTTGGTTAATCTAATCAAACGAAATATCTAATCATTAGATATTTCGATCAAACGGATCAGTCGGATATCGATATCTGGTTAAATTCATACAATCAACAGATCGGGCTAAAATCATTCCGATCAAGCATATATGTGGATCATTAGATATTTTGATCAGACGGATCAGTCGGATATCCATATCCGGTTAAATTCATATGCAATCAAACAGATCGGGCTAAAATCATTCCGATCAAGCATATATGTGGATCATTAGATATTTTGATCAGACGGATCAGTCGGATATCCATATCCGGTTAAATTCATATGCAATCAAACAGATCGGGCTAAAACCATTCCGATCAATTGATTAAACATCTATGTGAATAATTACCAGATCCGACTAAAGTCGTTTTTAGTATTTTAGATACCATATTTTCGAATATGGATCAAATAGATCGAACGAATTCCACGACTTATTATCCGTTTCGGCAAAAGATGATAGATTTTATTTTACATTTTATAACAAACAAAACAAGAAAAGCATATATGGATCAAATCGATTGATTAGTCAGTCAAATTAGATATTTTGATCAGACGGATATCTATATCCGATTAAATTCATATGTAATCAAACAAATCGGGCTAAAACCATTCCGATCAATTGATTAAACATCTATGTGGATAATTACCCGATCCGACTAATATTGTTTTTAGATACCATATTTTCGAATATGGATCAAATAGATCGATTGAATTCCACGGATTATTATTCGATTCAACAAAAGATGATAGATTTTATTTTACATTTTATAACAAACAAAATAGGAAAAACATATGTGGATCAAATGAATTGATTAGTCGATCAGATTAAATATTTTGATCAAACGGATTAATCTGATATCCATATCCGGTTAAATTCATATTCAATCAAACAAATCGGGTTAAAATCATTCCGATCAAACATTTATGTGGATAATTATCCGATCCAACTAAAGTCGTTTTTAGATACCATATTTTCGAATATGGATCAAATAGATCGACTGAATTCCACGGATTATTATCCGATTCGGCAAATTATTATTGTTATTATTATTACATTTTTATAAATAAAATGAACACTAATCAATCTTCTCATCAACTTTCTATCTGATCCGGACGTAGAGCGGCTAAGCCGATCGAACCGAGTGGTCTCCGAATTTACCATTACCAAAAAAAAAAAAAAAAATCTCTTTTTTTTGAAACTTATATCACTTGGAGTGTCAATAACATTAGCAACTTGTCCATTAATGATGTCGCAGTTTGACAATCAGCAGTGCTTGTTACACCTTTGGGGCTCTTTCTTGATTTGAATGCTGTTCGACCAGAATGCTGTTACCAGTTGCACTTTTTCCATTTCCAGTTTTGCCCATAAGGACAAGTGTACAAGGCTCGTGTAAGAGAGAAGGAATGCACCAATCATGTACAGCATCTCCAGCCATTCTTAATAAGGATGCCTATATATGTGATGAAAGAATATCAGTCAGTCATATTCCACAAATCAAACATGCAAGATTTTAGGCTCTAAGCTGCTACAATTTCTTCTGTTTTTCAAAATATATCATTCTATACCTTGTTAATCTATTATGCCTTGACAGTCACATTCAACTACGGACAATAAATCATTCATTTTATATTATTTCGTTTTAAAAAAGAAAAAGACAAAACAGAACTCGTACAACAGAAAATGGAAACTTTAACATAACAGCATCTGATGCAACTCCATGGTGACTGCAATCTAGAGGAAATATGTATCATACAACATTAAAAAAATTGTTATTCAGCTTTTTCATCAATAAAATCACTGATTTTGAGCACCGGTGTTTGTAATTATACAGATTACAGTATAAAATTCATGAATATTTAGTAAAACATCTATGTTGTCTCTTGTTTTGATATAGTGCCTTTTTCTTCATGTTTTAAGAGTAGCAAATACGAGACAAGAACAATATAAATTACTGACAGAAGATTCTTAAACACTACACAAATGATTTTTAAAAAACCCAAGAAGTACTCATGTTAGTTAAGGAAATCAAGAAACATATAACCATTAGAAGAGAGAGGGAAGAGTAAAAAACCTCCAGGAAAAATTGCAGAAGAACCAGTTGGTCACTGTAAGCGTCAAGGGAGAAGGAATTGTGGTTGGAGAAAATTCACAAACACAACACCAAGGATTTGAAGAGATGATTATGTTATTAAAAGCTTGAAAAAAAGATGCTTTGGCAAGCGTGAAAAGTTTGCATTGGAAAGCAGCACATTTACTGTGCATATATGTCCCTTCATTTGCCGAAATTGAAGACTTGTAGTTGAAGAAGATCTTCCAAAGCCTCTGCTCATCATTGCTCACCCAATGTGTCATCATGTCATCCGTAATATCCAATTATAATTTATATTTTTATTATAAGTATAATCATATACTATAATTTTTGTAATTATTTTACTCCGTATCAATCAAATTCAATCGCCAATTATTATTTACAATAACTATTTTGTTGTTTAAAATTATTTTACTCCGTATCTCTTGAATCAAGCAAACAAAACCTTTCAATTGTCCACTTATCTAAGAAGTCAAATGGCATTATTATTAAAATTTCTATAAATAATAATTAAAAATTTTACTTGCCTTTGGTTATAAATGTTCGGTATATATATATATATATATATATATATATATATTTGCTAACCGTAGAATATTGGAGTTAAATGAAATTTGAAAATCAAAATTTCATCATTTCTTTGGTGGAAATGAAAATACACATAAGTAAAAATAAAAAGAATACATCTATATACTTATACTAAAACAGCCGTCACTGATGTTGATGTGACACCCTCACTTTTTTCTCTTAATTAATTTTTTAAACTAAATAACTAATTAACTCAAAAATCCTTTTTCACTAAAAATAAATTTTAAAAATAATAACGAGGCTGATTATCTCTTCTAACTAAATAATAAAAATCTATCTATGAATTATCCCAAAAATCCTTATTCTGCGGTTAATCTATAATTAAATTATTTTAAAAAATAATAAACATCTATCTATGAATTATTTTTTAAAAAGTGATAACCCGATCTTATCTGCCAATTTATATAGGTCCAATCTTATTAAACAATCTTCACCAACTTTAATTTTAATAATTAGTTAATTCTAATATAAAAAAATCCGTTTCTTACTTAATCTTTTATAAAGTCTTTAATTCCGTCGAATATCATAGCCGCATTGATGATTCTTGTCGAGTCGTTAAGATTTGTTCGTTTTTTTGATATTTATACTGCAGTTATTTAAAAAAAATATTTTTAATAAATAGTTGAAACCCTAAATCTAACCCTATATAAAATCTAACCCTATATATATACGACGTAGACTTCATTCGATCTAAACCTACATAACATCTGTCAGCTCCTCTTACTTTGACGAGAAAAGTCGATCAATGCATTGGCACGGTAAGTCATCATCACTCTAATTATAGTTAGTTCTCTTTATTGTTTTTCATCTATTGTGCTATTGTGTAATTGAACCTCAAACATATTTTTAATTGATGTGATATCAAAGTAAATAGTGTTAACCATTGATCAATCATTTCTCACATTTTGTTTGCTCAAAGTGATAATTTTGCTTGGGCCTACAATTTTCGGTTTGACCGGCTACAATTTCAGCCATTAAGATGAAAATGATCTTAATCAATGAAAGGGTAAATAAAATTTACAATTCTATAATCATTATTTAATTTGCATCACCATTTTTCCTGTTTCAAATTTATTTATGCATCAAGGAAGATCGAGTTCGACCGTTATGCTGAATTTCACTCGCCTTGATGAGAGCTCAAGGGATGTTAGGCAATGTTCGGCTGAATTGGAATGATGGTATGCAACTTTCTAATTTGAACCCTTTACAATACATCTTATATGAAATTAACAATTATTGAGGGATCCAAAGATCAAAAATAATCTACCCGTATTTTCTTTCTCCTACTAAAATTACATATTTAGCGGTAACACATAAAATCTCTACGTATTGCTCTTTCTCTCGACTATGCTATTAGGTATACAAGGTTTATACAATTATAAAATCATATAATAAAAATGTGTTACTTTTGTCGAACTTTAATCAAAATTAACACATAAAAGTTCAAAAAAATTTCATAATAAAAGTTAAAAAGTAATAAACATGTTATGATCCGTATAACTCGATAAGAATTGTAATCACTCGCAGTCCCGTTAGTTTCTCAATTTTTATTTTTATAAAAGAATTATATGATAATTTAACGCATAACTTGCTATTTAATATAGTTAATCTCTTAAAATCACTATTAATTTCCATCCAATTCTAATCATTTTATATATTCATTGAACCTTAATAATATATACTAAGTTACTAACAACATTTTCAGAATTATTTTTTTTTGCAATTTAATTTTTTATCGGAAAATATATTAGCTAAATTTGATATCTTAGTGGTTATAAATATATTATTTAAACTCCAATACATTCATGAACTTGATTAACTATTTGAACCGTGATGATTTTACTAAAAATCTATGTGTAATCATCTTTATTTCGAATAAATATTTTATGATCGTGTGAATAATTGATGGTGCATGGCTATTATACAGTTTCTTAAATATGTTATTAGTTCATAAATATACGTCTTCATGGCATATTAATCAAAATATTCAATCTATAAATATATTCGCACAAGGTGCGGGTTATAAACTAGTATAAGAATAAAGAGACAAACAACTAATCTGATTTTCATTTCAAATCTGAGTTATCCATTTAAATACTAAAATAAAAACGATACAAAAAATAAAAAAATACAGATAAGTTCAAAGACTTAGACAAACACCCGTCGATCGTCTTAGCATTTCTCTTGAACTCAGCCCATTTCTCTTCGTATATCTTGTTACTCTTGTTTTGTGTAAGCTCGATCTAATCAAAATACTAAAATCAGTCACATGCATATCACACGTACATGGACTTGTAGAAAAAGATACAATCCTACTTCATCCATGATATGCTCCAGTTGTTTATCATATGACTTCTTAATTTGCTCAAGTTGATCCTCATATGATTTCTTAATTTGCTCTCTAACTTCCGTAAGTTCTTCTTTTATGGGTCCTTTGCAAGCATTCGCCTCGTCTTTCTTGAGTACTGCAAATTTCTGTGAATAAATAATAGTCAAATTTATTCATATAACAAAACAGTCACTATAAAAGTGAAAATAGGCGAGAATAGTTACCCTAAACTTAATATATGGATCGGAAAACTCATCAGAACCTTCAGCCATTGAAACAAATGATTGTAAGAAAATTGCATTCTTATACAGGTGAGAATCCGAGGTTGCAGGATGTTGGAATTAATTCATATTTTAAATATTGGGTTAATTGGGCTTGGTTTAGGATAGTGGACCAATTAATACTTGTGAGATTATGGGCTTAATATATTTTGACTAGTCCGCATGGTCCACAATAGAGAAGCAACTTTGGAATTCAAGACAGTGAAAGAATTTTCTAGATGAGCTTTATGATTAGATCAAGGATTTATCTAGAATTATTTAGGATAAGCTTAAGCAAATATCTTCTTTGGATATTGTGCATGTCGGTGGAGGGCGCTGAACATCTTTCAACCGACCTACTGCTTCTATATATACATATGTACGTTGGATTGTGAATAATAGCAATGAAACAAGTGAGAGTTTCGATTAAAGGCTTACACTAAAGTGAGGTTGTGTTAGAGTGTGAGTGTGCAACAAAAATACCTGCTTATAAATACCCGGTGTGAGTCGGGAAACGCGGATTTTCTCCAACACAGGAAGCAAGTCAAACAGCATAAAATCATGAATAATTGGATCAAAACTGTTTGTTGCGATTGGAAAAACTTCAGTAATCAAGAATCAAAGTTATAATCGAAGTAAGAAGAAAGAGAGGAAAAGAGGAAAACCTAAAGCAGCTGAAAGAGAAGTAAAGAGAAATATCAACTTATAAATAATTTGGTAGAGATGTGATCTTCATATCTTAGAGGATCTTTCCCTGTAACTGATATTACCCAAAAAATCTCTTCTAAGTTATATAAAAGTAATTAAAAATTATTTACGGTAGATTTGTTTCGCTTCTAAATGTACTTATTTAGGTTATATTTCTTTTTCTTTAGGAAACAGAAAATATATTTTCAACTGCTCAAAAGAAATCAAAAGTTTACTGTTAGAGAGATTCACTGTCAATATAATCCCACCAGTAAAGACAACTAATCTCAGGACAAAAAATGACCGCAAAATCTTAACAGCTGCAGCTTCTTCTTGAGTAAATCTCCCTTTAAGGGAAAACACTAATAACACTGCATGAATTCCATCCTTGGCCATAGTAACACATTTTAGAATCTCCTTTCTTATATCCTCAGGTCCAAGATGGAAATCAAACAGTCCTGCACAGCACACCAGTGGCGGAGCCAGTTGCTAGGTTTTTTTTTTTTTCCTTTTGTAGATCAGACATTTCGGATTGAAATCTATAAATTAAAAAAATATAGTAAATTTCTTGTAGTATATATTAGAGTTTTTGATGTATATTTTTTTTATTTAGATTATATATAGTTAAATAAATTTTATATATTTAGTTCGTTTTATAAATAAATTGACAAATAAATTAGATATTGGTTGCTGAATTATTGTACTTAAAATTATATCGTATTGTTTAGATAACTAAGAGTGAATTTAATAATAAAATTCACTTAATCATTATTTAAACATATGTATATTTTCTTAAAATAAAAAATATACAACAAAACGATTTGTTTTGTATATTAATTTTTAAAGTTTTAATTTATAAATAAATTGTCAAATAAAATTAATTGATGATTTATAAATCAATGTATTAAAAATTATATTGAGTTAATTGTATTAATGCAATAAAAACTCCATTTAATATCTCCATGTAAAACAAAAATAACTGTTTAATAATTAAATATAGTTAACTAACTGTTTATTAAAAACAAGCTAAATATAATTAACTAATTGTTTTAATAATTAAATATAAAACAAAATTAATTGTTTAATAAAAACTCCACTATCTAATTTATTTGTCAATTCATTTATTAAAAAAAACTAAATATATCAAACTAAGAGTGAATTTACTAATAAAATTCACTTAATCTCTATTTAAATATATATATATATATATATATATATATATATATATATTTAAAATAAAAATATACAACAAAAAGATTTGTTTTGTATATTAATTTTAAAGTTGTATTTTAAAAATAAATTGTCAAATAAAATTAATTGATCATTTATAAATTACTGTATTAAAATTTATATTGAGTTAATTGTATTAATGCAATAAATACTCCATTTAGTCTCTCCATATAAAAATAATTATTATTATTTTTACAGTTTTCAGAACTCAAACCCTACACTCCAAGAACTTCTTCACTTCCATCTACCAAATGAGCTAACATAACAATATGTATCATATCCAATTTTACGGAGAGTTTTGTCCTTTTTTTCTTTCTTTTCATAAGGCGAAATGAAGTCAATTGTCGGGGCATGTTCCCCTCCTTTACCCCCTTGTATCCGCTCCTGCATCAAACGGTCAATAGCAATTCAATGACTTAAATATTTTCCCAAAATTTCTAGCTAAATTACCAGGAATGTCAATGACATTGACAACTTCTCCAGTTTTGAGTGTACGAGTGCGACGTTCAGCACTGTTTGTTACACCGCCAAAGCTCATTTTAGATTCAAATGCAGCAAACCGTTTCCAATACGACTGTAAGAGCCTTAGTCTTTTGGAGCTGAGATAGCTCAGCCGCCCGCGCGGGTTTAGGGAGCCGCCCCTGCGGCTCGTGTAGTTTTCCGCCCCTGCGGCTCAGGATTCCGCCCCTGCGGTTTCTTGCGGCTGCAGCCGGATTTGTTGACCGGTTGACTCGTGCTTTACCTTCTCTTCTTACCTTGGGAGCAAGGGTTTCTTCTTCAGTCTTCATTCCCATTCCAGCTTCTCACGTCCTTCGTGCTTCTCCCTTCTCTCCTTCTTGATCTTGGATTCCTTAGAGTTTAAAAGAGTTTGTGTGTGGTTAATGATGATGATGATAGATGTTGTTGTTGAGCTTGGGAGCCAGCTGAGAAGGTGTTTGTGATCAGTTCCTTGCCTAGACCAGCAGTAGGTAAGCTCTTTGCTTCTTCTTCTCTTCTTTCTTCCTTGTTTCCTCTTCCTTAGCTTAGGATTAGATGTATTGAAGGTGTATTGATGTTAGAATATGTATGTATATGTATATGCTTGGCCATGGAATGGAGAAGACGTGAATTAATCACGTGAAGAGTGGAAGAGAAGTCGGGACTCTACGTTCTGCAGAGTCGCCGCCCCCGCGTCTGGAATCTGCCGCCCCAGCGGGAACCCTGTCACCGCACCCGCGCCCGGAAGCTGCCGCCCCGCGGCCACGGTCCCAGCGCCTGCGCTTGCCTGCGGCCACGGTCACCGCGCCTGCGGCCGAGCGTCGCCGCGCCTGCGGTTTGCCTTGTTCCGCCCCTGCGTCTTTCCGTTTGGCAGGTGCGTCTTGTCCCGGATCTACCTAGAGTAGTGTAGATCATTTCCTTTCCTAGTATGAGCGGTAGTAGCATGCTAAGTATGTGTATGAGGATAGAATGATGATGAGTATGATATCGTTTTATGCCGGTTATGGCTTTGAGGTTTAGGATTTTATTGAGGTTTATAAGTTGGATATGATCCTTATGGATCCCTTGGGTCTATGTGTGACCCCTTTGTTTGATAGGAGATTTGATATCTCTGTATGTTTGGAGCTGATCAGGTTGAGGATATTCCGAGGTTGAGGTAAGTCCATAGAACTTACTTAGCTATCATCCTTATATTGGATGTATGCATGAGTGGTGTGTGATATATGCTTGATAGCATGCGTAGTGATGATTACCGACCTATGGTTTAGTGACTGCCCATTGTAGGACCGTGACAACTTGTCCTTTCATCCCGCTGGGAGTCTGGAAGGTTCTCTGTGGGCAGGCCAGATTTGGATTGTGGGACGGGCTTTCTCCACTCCCATAGGGTATACGGGGACGGTGACCGTATCACCACTCCAACTGGCATCAGCACCGAGAGGCGAGGGTTATATTCCTCGTGTCACATATATTCATATACATTTATTTATACTATTTGAGTGTTGGATTATATAAAGATAATTAACCGGGTAAATGTGTGACAACATGTTTATATGGTATGATTCATGAAGTGTGTTTGTGCTCTTGCATCTTCTATATATATGTGTATGGTTAGCTAACGGTTTTTATACCGTGTTGTAGATCCTTTGCAGGTTAGGAGAGCTGCAGAGTGATCCAGAGTGGTGATCCGCTAAGGGCTCCGTAAACTAGTCGTTATCGTGGGATGTGAGATCTTTTGTCATGTACAGTTTTATGTTTTGATTGTACTCAACGGTACCTTGTATAAACCTTTTGATCTATACATTACAGTTTTATGTTTTGGTTTTAATCTATCTGTGTCTTGTTGTAAGATCCAGTGAACTTGTTGTCAGGCTAGGGTCAGGATCCATTGTGAGATCCTAGCCCAGTAGCGCCTCGAGTCCTACGGATTCGGGGTGTTACAACGACCCAATAGAACTACAATACCAAACCATTTAACGTGAAAGAAAGAGTTGAATGTGCTATTACTCTCATGAAGCAAAATGTACGGTTACATTGGGGTTATATACCTCAACCTACAACAACATGTAACAGAATATACATGTGTATATGTGTCCCCTTTATTCCGCTATTTACATCTAAGGACATATATCTTTTATATATGTATATCTTGTCTATACACCCCCCTCAAGTTGGACATGTAGAAACAAGTCCAAGCTTGACAGTCATAAAATGATGTTGATGTCTCCAAGAACCTTGGTGAAGATGCTAGTTGGTTGTAGAGAATAATTGACATGAACGTTTTGAATAAAGCATTTTTGAATTTCATCACGTACATATATAGTAGCAGTCAAGGCACAAATGTTTAGTCCTTTCTTGGAAGGCTAGATTGACAAGAAGGTGTTGTGTGTGCAATTTTATTGTCACATTGCATAGGAATAATAAGAGGTATAGGAATGTTTTTTTTTTTTTTGTAGAAATGACGGGTATGCTATACCCTAATCTTATTGAAAATGAAAGAGACTAATAATTGACAAGCCTTTGGAACACAACTCCTCGGGCATCATTGTTTAACATGGGTGAAATACCCGTAGGGGGATCGTTAAAAATATGAAAACCAAAAGGAAATCAACTAAGTACGAAGCTAAAAGATCTGCCGCAGCGTTAGCTTCTCTATAAATATGTCGAAATCGGATATTCCAATCTCTACGTAGGAAGCCTAGCTTGGCAGGAATCCACCAGACTAAAGAAAGGATGTTTGCAAGACACCTGACGTTTAACCAATTTCACCTTTAATTCAACGTCCATCTCTAATTCTAAGTTGCGAATGTTGGATTCCCAAGCAAGCCTTTAACCAGCTTGAAGACCCCAAAGTTCATCCATAGGAACCGAGCAGATTCCAGTTTTGAGACCAAACCCCTTAATCCACCGGCCATGTTCATCTCTAATAATACCTCCAGCAGTAGCAAAGTTCCTTGATGTAAAGATAGCACCGTCAGTATTTAACTTAAAGTAACCGGTTTGTGATTTCTTCCCAGCAACATATAGTAATCTCTTTTCAGAGAACTGAACCGCGATGGTATGTTCAGCCATATGAATGTGAAGGTCAGACAAAAGACCTTCTAACCAAACAATCTCACTTGCGGTAGTGGACATTGCTCTATATTCACTTTTAGATGAGGATTTAGAGAGCGTCTTTGCTTCTTACTCTTCCAAAAAAACAAAAGAATTACCAAATAATATGCAATATCCAGTAATAGAGTGATAGGTAAAAGCACAAAGACCCCAATTAGCATCACTATATGTTGTGATATAATGTGGTGACTGAGCAGGATAGAATAAGGCATGATTGCAATTGAAGTATCGAATGAGGTATAAAACAACATGCCAATGAGGCAATTGAAAAGAAGAAAGAAACTTACTTAATTGTTGCACATAATAGGAAATGTTTGGTCTTGTAAGTGTGAAAAATATAACAATTTTCCCACCAATCTTCTGTAGGATTTAGGGTTAGAGAAAATTTCCCTACAAATTGAAGTAAGTTTGAGGTTTCTTTCACATATATTCCTATATGACCCTGTAGTCAAAGCGTGGTTATGCAAATGAACGCTGAAGATTGAAATATCTTCATCGATAACAAGACACGTCTTCATCAACAACAAACAAAGGAGATCAAGCATGTACTAGTAAATTGGTGACACTCCATGTAGATTGATAGAACCACCAGTAAATCGGTAATAAAAGATGTTGGTAGATTGACGTTGTTGGGTTTGAAGTTCAGGATAGATTTACTATGATACCATGATAAATTTATAGTATTAAAATAAACCGATCATGAACCTCAAACTAACAACAGAAGAATAGAACCATAAAACAAAGAACCATTAATCTATAAAACCATCCTTTTTGTTTGCCTCAACCAACTTGCAGTCCAAAGTGCAACGACAAGCATATATATAAGTTAAATAGTTAATATGAAACTAGAGTTTTGTCTTTAAACATCATTTAAACAACAAAAAAGATGTTCGTTGTCCAACTCCAACAACATCTTTAAAATATTTTTACCCATTACCAAACGAGCTTTCTTCACTTTATTGATCTCCTCCTCTATTTTTTTTCCGAGCTTCTTCTACTCAGCTTGTGCTAACTTCTCTTTAAGTTCATTGATCTCAACCTCATATTGTTTATGAGAATCTACGGCAATCCTCTCAGCTTTCAAACAAGCATCTTTTTCACCGTCTAATGTTGTTGGATTATTTTGTTTGTCTCATTCAGTTTTTACTCAACCTATATATACCCATTATTGTCATGATGAGACTCAAAGGGACCAAATTCATACTCTTTATACTTCACATATTACTTGTTATTTTTATAACAAATGATTTATTCGTTTAAAGAGAAAGAGAATTATGCAAAAATTGTTCATCGTGACTTCCGGATTGGTTCAATCGACTGAGTTTTTTTTTCTTCATTTGAGGTCCTTTAGAGTATCTGCAATCCAAAATTTTAGAAGGATTTCTTTATCTATTTTATCATTATTTTTTATTCACAAAATTATTTAAAAAAAATTCTCTCTTCCTTTATAAAATTTATCACAACTTTCTTAAATTACTTAAATCACGTAATTTCACTAAAACACCTCTCAAGTCCATACAATTGGGCAAAAACAAAAACAAAAATATAATTTTTTCATGATTTGTATTAATTGAGGAACTTAACAAGATTATTTTCTTCCTTGAGAAACTTCTTTTCCCTCATTACATTTTCATCAGGTACGATCAGCTCGAAATTTCCAAACACTCAACAAGCTTGAAAAAATACATCAGCTACTTCAATCAGCTTCATCTTCATCTTCAGCTTCAGCTACAATCATCTTCAGCTCCGACGAGCCAAACAGACCCTACATTAGTTATGTAGGTCATAGATGCTGTTAGAGGCTTGCACCTCTTCCCGAAAAGTTTGCATAGGAAAGCAATAAATTTATTGTGCATCTCTTTTTGTTTGCCGAAATTAGTAATATTGCAGTTGAAGAAAATCTTCCAGGGCCTCTGCTCAACGCTCACCCATCCTGTCATGATGTCAATCGTAATATCTAATAGTAATTAATATTTTTATTATGATTATAACTATATATGAATATTGTAATTATTTTACACCGTATCAATCAAATTCAATCACTGATTATTATATAATTACTAGTTTAGGATTTCAAATATATATTGAAAAAACTTTTATTGGTTTTTAGTATATTGATAATAATGTATGGAATTTATTTATGGGCGAATTAGTTAAATAAGCCTTTTTTCCCTAATGTAGCATCAAGTAGGCTCTTGTAGTTAGTGAATTTCGAACTTTTGAATATATGCTCTCCCTTCCACCCTTTTACCAATTGGATTAATTCAACTTAAGTATTATATTGTATTTTTTGTAAAGTTATACTTAAAACACAATTTCTATTATTTAATGTAATGTCGAATTTGAATTACACACTGTTAATACACAATCTTATTACACAATAC
Organism: Fagopyrum tataricum; assembly: GCA_002319775.1. Lineage (NCBI taxonomy): Eukaryota > Viridiplantae > Streptophyta > Magnoliopsida > Caryophyllales > Polygonaceae > Fagopyrum > Fagopyrum tataricum. The sequence goes on along the minus strand of CM008285.1, from coordinate 7,388,485 downwards.
TAATTACACAATGTCAACCACACAAGTTTAACTCTATTTGTTAAAATTTAGGCCATTTAGTTATACATGTTGGGACATTTTATGTAATCATAAACTTATGCTATATTTTGTAAAAACTATATTTAGGACATTTGATGCACTTCCAAATTTTGGTTCGTTTCCGTAAATATAAATCCGGACCAATTTCTGTAATTATCCTTTTAATGGCAGATTTGCAAAATCAAAAGTTATGGGTCTTTTTTTTTTTTGAAAAATGGAAAGCGGTTAGGTTGGTTACCTCCTAGAGGTAGTCCACCCTAAAGCATCCTTGCGGATGAGAACACGGAGTTCGGGATCATCAGAAAAATTGGTGTTGGGGGTCGAGATTCCCAGATGGGTCAATCGGTCGGCAACACAGTTAATTTCTCTGAACACATGTCTGATATGGATTTCGTCAAAAAAACAAAGATCCAGTCTGGAGTCGGATATAATCATCTCGACATCCCACGGACAACTCCATAGACCTTGAAGTGCCCTGATAACACACAGATTATCACCTTCAATTTCAATCTTTTTTATATGAAGTCTAATTGCCTCTTGTAGGCCAGCCTTAAGAGCGTAAGCTTCAACTTTTATAACCGAATTAAAGTTATTTTTCTTTGCATAAAGGGTAACAACTTCTCCATTGTGATTTCGAATCACAAAACCAATGGATGTTACACCCGAGTCGAGTTTTGAGCCATCAAAATTAAGTTTGTGAAAACCCGTCTTTGGTTTATCCCACTTAATGTTGTGTTTTTTCCTTTTTATCGTGTTTGTGTTGTTGTTATTTTTCTGTTTAATATCATAATCTTCCTCGTCAATGATTTTGGTTTTCCAGTTGTCGATTTGGTTTTTAACGAATGCAACAATCTTATTATCCGGACCCAAAGGTTCATTATTAAAAATAATTTTGTTCCGGAAAAACCAGATACTCCACCATATAGTAGCGAGATATGAGAACTTGTTTATACCAATTTTATTTTTTATTTCTTGTAATATTTCATGCGCTTTTTTATTTTGGATTCTTATGTTGTTAAGATCGTTCACGATTGTTTTATCAAATTTGTTAATGATCTGTTTAGTAAAAGGGCATTCAATGATCAGGTGGGGTAAGTCCTCTAAATGATGGTTGCAGAGTTCACAGTGTCTTGTAACGGCCATCCTTCTTTCATCAAGTTTTGCTTTTGTTGGAATTCCATTTATAGACATTTTCCAAATGAAGTTTTTAATTTTGGGTTGGGTATCAAGTTTCCAAATCCATTCACAAAAAGAAGTTGGTGGGAAACCATATTCATTTTCAATCATTTCGGAAGCAGAATTAATAGTGAACCAACCGTTTTTACTACATCTCCAGTATAACCTATCCTGAAGGTTGTTTTTGGGAATGATAGTTTCTTTAATTTTTTCTCTAATTTCTGGGTTGATGATATTTTGTAGCTCACTATCAATTTTGTTATTATCCCAATTTTTGAGTTGTTGATAAAGTGGCTAACTTTGATACTTGTGTTAATCTGCCTGGTGTCTTGAACCATTTTTATGAGTGGTGTCGATGTTACCCAATTATCATGCCAGAAATTGATAGAATTTCCATTTCCGACTTGCCATATAATACCTTTTTTGAATTCAGATTTAAGTTTCATGAGGTTGTTCCATTGCCACGAAACTAATCCTTTCTTTTGGTAGTGGAGAATATTTTGGTTTTTCAGGTATTTTTCGTTTATGAGTTTAACCCAAATGTTGTTTGGTTCTGCCAGAATTTTCCATAAAAGTTTCATTTGTAGCGCTTTATTTGTGATCATAGATTTCCTTAGTCCGAGGCCGCCATTCTTTTTTGATTTACAGATTGATTCCCAAGATATTATAGGTCTGTGTTGATCTCCTTTATTCCAGAAGAATTTTTTGTATGTTTTATATAGTTCATCCAAATTATGGTTTGGTGCATAAAACTTTGCATAACAAAGGTTGGTTTAGTTGCCAAGTTATGTTTTATGAGAATATTCCTCCCTTCTTGTGATAAAGAGTTTGCTTTCCATTTTAACAGTTGTTGTTTTGATTTAAGGTTTATTTCACCAAAAGTCTCTTTTGTAACTCTTCCATTAATAATAGGACAACCAAGATATTTATCGAGGTTGGTGGTGTGGCACATAACGAACACATTTTTTAGTTGGGTAATAGTATTTTCACTTGTGTTTTTTAGTAGTTTGGAAAGTCGATTTATGGAAGTTGATTTTTTGTCTGATATAGAACAATACATTTTCAAGATTTGCTTTATTCTTTGGCAAGATTCCATATTTGCCTTAGCGAAAATAATCATATCATCAGCAAAGGATAAGAACGGGATAGGCGACGCTTGTCTACATACGGAGAAACCAATATGGTTGTCGTAATTATTCCAGTCGTCTTGTAGCATTTGTGTTAGGATTTCCGCTCCCAAAATGAAAACAAAAGGAGATAAGGGGTCTCCTTGCCTAAGTCCGTTTTCAGGGAAAAATTGATCAGTTGGACCGTTGTTAACAAGTACAGAAAAAGAAACTGTAGAAATACATTCCTTAATCCATCCGATGAATTTTTCATTGAATCCAAATTTTTTGAGAATGCAAAAGATAAATTCCCAATTGACTTGGTCATATGCTTTTTCCATATCTAGTTTAATAGCAACCCATCCTTCTTTGCTCTTTTTCGAGTGAAAATAGTGGAATATTTCGTGTGCTATAAGAATATTGTCATGAATAGAACGCTTGGCCACAAACGCTCCTTGTAGGGGGTGGATGAGTCTAGGCATGATGAACTCCATTCTCTTCGTGATTATTTTAGCAATAATTTTGTAAATTGTAGAGCAAAGACTTATTGGTCTAAAATGGTTAATTGTTGAGGGGTTATCCGTTTTGGGAATCATGGTTATAAAAGTATGGTTAATTTGTTTAAGCATTTTTCCGCTCCTAAAGAAATTTTTTTACCGCTTTTGAGACGTCCGTACCCACTATATGCCAATATTTTTGATAGAAACCAGCAGACATACCGTCAGGTCCTGGTGATTTATCACATCCAATATCGAAGATGGCATTTCTTATTTCTTCATTAGAGGGGGGTTTGGTTAGGCACCTATTATCCTCATGGCTGACTTTGGTTTTGATGAGTTGAATTTTCTCGTCAAGGAGCGGTTGGTTTATCGGGATTTTGGCGAATTTTCATTGGAATTCTTTTTTAATTTCTAGTCGAATTTCAGACTCGGAAGTTAGTATAGTTCCCATGTTGGTTGTGAACTCCTTTATTTGTTTTCGGTTTCTTCTTCCAAATCAATACGGTGGAAGTATTTGGAATTTGTGTCAATATTTTTAAGGTGCGTATTCTTTGATCTTTGTCTCAAATATCTTTGGTGGAAGGATAAAAGTCGATTTTGTTTATTTAAGAGATTTCTTTGGATGACTTCAATATTTTGGTTCGAATTGTTGGGAGGTATACATTGAATTTCCTGTAGTTTCGTTTCAACCTCCTTTAATTGTTTAAAGATATTACCGAAATTAGTTTTGCTCCACTCTTTTACCTTTGTTTTAAGAAGTTGAGTTTTTTTCGTGAGTTTAAACATTTCATTTCCGGTGAAATTCAAAAGTTATGGGTCATTAACATAATTACAAAGTATAAATGTACTTTTATAATTTACTCAAAATATGAGAAAACCCTAGATAGGTTGCTGGATATTCACGGCGGCGGAGAGATCCCGACAAACCAAATCCAGCAGTTGCAACCCGGGCTCTCCGTCGACGATCTTCTGGGATCGGCGAACAAATCCCGACGAAACAGATCCGATGGGGTAGTGCTTGAAGGAGGGAACATCTTTGATTACCTTTAACCTCTATTGGGTTCGCAATTGGAAGTGCGACCGCCTCTAACCTCCGGCAGGTTCGCAGTAGCAGGCCTCCGTCCTCAACAATAGAGAAGATGCCGCAGTAGCAGACCTCCTCCGGGTTCGCAGTTGGAACCAATAACCTCCGTCGGGTTCACAGTTGGAAGCGCGACCGCCTCTACCTTCTTCCTACCCCCATCCTCTAGCAGCAAGCCTCCGTCCACGGCCCCTCGCAGGCGCTCCCTGACCGTCGATCTGCCGGTTAGGGTTTCTAGTTTGTCAATAACAAATGCCACATTTAGTAAGGCCTACGCCATATGAGGCATGGTTGTTAACAAAACCTTCGCCATCTTCGCCATCATTTGCTTGAGATATCTTGGATTTGGATTCATCAGAGCCACAACCCACATGGTTAATTTGATACATTAGAAGGCAAACTCAACAGTAACCGTCCAACTCATGAAGTGTCTTCAGCTTTTCTTTTCTCAAAATCTCGCTCAACGGCCTAGTGCATCAAATGAGAGATTGTCCTCTGAATGCCAACAGGCCCAACATAAAATTCACCCTCTTTCTCCATGTATTTTAAACATGTTATTTCTTTAATTTGTGTACATGCGTATATAATTAGGCGGAGACAAGGAATTAAGCAAATGGGTCTAAAATGAAATGAAATTTGGAAATTATTGGAATGAAATTCGATCAAAATTTCAACATGTCTTTGGTAAACTTCACGATGAATAAACTACAACAGTCATGAAAATTGGTCTAAAATCTACCCACAAAGCTATTCTTACCAAACAACTAATCTGATTTTCATTTCAATTTTGAGCTATTATTTTCAAATTTTATTGTAAATTTGATATGCAAAAGTAAATGTACTCCTAAAAAAAAACTATAACGCAACTTAAGTAGACCCTCTCAACATTCTTCCTGACCGCATCGTATTGCTCTTCGAATGTCGTGTTACTCTCCATTTGCTTACGCTTAACCTGCATTTAGATTTTAGGACCAAAATACCAAAATTAATCACATGCATTACACGTACATGGGCTTGAAGACACAAGTAATATATAATATATCATACCTTATTCATATTTTGATTACGTTTAACCTGCACATATTTAGATTTAGGGTCAAAATACTAAAATGAGTGACATGCATCACACGTACATGGGCTTGAAGAAAAAGATACAATCATACCATATTCATAATTTGATCAAGTTGTTCATCATATGAGTCCTTAATTTGCTCAAATTGATCTTCATATGATTTCTTAATTTGCTCTGTAATTTCCGCAAGTTCTTGTTTTATGGGTCCTTTGCTAGCATTCTCCTCGTCTTTCTTGAGTACTGCAATTTTCTGCAAATAATTTATTCAAATAACAAAACAGTTATTATAATAAAAGTGAAAATAGGCGAGAATAGTTACCCTAAACTTAATATATGGATCGTAAAACTCATCCAAACTTCTTCCCATTGTAACAAAGACTGCATGAAACAAATGATCGGTAAGAAAACTGCAGTCTCATATAAGTGAGAATCTGAGGTTGCAGGAAACAAGTCAAACAACATAAAATCATGAATAATTGGATCAAAATTGTCTGTTGCGATTGGAAAAACTTTAGTGATCACGGATCAAAGTCATAATCGAAGTACAGAAGAGAAAGAGGAAAACCTAAGGCCGCTGAAAGAGAAGTAAAGAGAGATATCAACTTATACATCATTTGGTATAGATATGATCTTCCATATCTTGGAGGATCTTTCGCTGCAACTGACAATCCTAAAAAATCTCTTTTAAGTTATGTAAAAAAAAAAAGAAAAAATTACTTGCATTAGATTTGTTTCGCTTCAAAAGAAATCAAAAGTTGACTGTCAAGAACAGCAACAAAATGACATGATAAGAAATAATGATGATGCATCACAGAATAAAACATTTGTTGTTCGTAGCATTGGCCAAACTATCTCTCAAGTTCCGCATCTCATTCTCTGCTCGTACAGTAACATTTGCTAAGGATTCTTGGAGTTTCTTCATCTCATCAGCTGATTTTTTCTGAATATCACAGCCATTTCCCTCGGCTTTGCAACGAGCAGCTTTTTCAGCATCTCGTTTTGTTTCCTTCAGCTTTGACTCAACCTGCACATACATATATATAATCATCATATTTAAGATAACTATATTTCATTACAATATATATATATATATATAGAGGAATAAGATCAGGTGAGAACAAATGTTACATTCTCAAATGTAACGGTTAAAATGAGAACGTTTATATATCAACTAGTTTAGTACCAGTACTTTGCACGGATTTGTAAAAATTTGATATAAACATTTTTGAATTATAAATAAATTATTGTTAGTTATACAAAAAATATAATTTTAAATAATATGTAATTTAAAAGAAGAATTAAATATATCTAAAAAGTAAAAACTGAGAATTTAGAATAAACAATAACAAAACTATATAAAAGAAACAAATTACATAATAAGTATCGATGTAAAGAGCTGTAAATAATATATTAATCATTACAATTAAAGAGTGTGAAATATTAAATAAAAATATATAATTAAGGAATATTATACACTATAATTAAGAAATATGGATTTTTTTGATAATATATCCAACTGATATATTATTTAGACACGTACTAAATCTTATCCATCCGTCCATTGATTCAACGATCCTTAGTTGTTCTTATTTCTTACCGTAAAACACATAGTTTACCCCCCCCCCCCCTCTCTCTCTCTCTCTATATATATATATATATGTATATGTTAGGATCCGGTAGAAACCTCTCTTAGAGTAGGGTGTCTTAATAGCCGTCGGATAAAAGATTGAGCGTTTGTGATTGAATGACCACGATAAGCTATAATAGGTGTGTTCCATTGGAATGTGTATTGCTCATTAATTAGCCTATAATAGATTGGTGTTTAAGGAAATAATATATCTTATTTTTTGTTGAATAATCTATAAATTCGCATAAATTAAATGTCAATCGATTATGTTCACATCTTTCTTTCATGTGCAATTATATATATTATAATATTATATGTAGGGTCGAGATCAAGTAAGAACAGTTGTTACGGTAAGAAATAAGAACAGTTATAGAGCGTTAGATTAAAGCACAAATGGTCAAGATCTTACGTCTAAATAAGGTTAAGTAGTTAATGATATTACGTTTTTTTGGAAAATAATATTTTCTAGCCGTTTTAAAGTTTCTGCATATTATATTTATGGAAATAAATATTATATACTTATTATTGTATTATTTCTTGCACAAATTTCTCTGCTCGCGTCGTCAGAAGATTAATCCTACTAGTTGCGATTATACTGAAAGTTTGAAAAAAGAGGAGGGGGGGGGGGGGGGGGGGTTGATCTTTGTATTACGATACATCAAATATGTATCTGCTTGCATTCGTTTTTTTTTGTGCTTATACCGTGTATCAAAGTATCCAATATCGTATTAGTCGTAAAAGTTGTCGTGTTCGTTAACTTAGTCGTGCTTATGCACCTGTGTGGTTAATTTATTATTGTTCAATTTAGTCGTGCTTTCGTGTTATTCGTGTTCGTTTGAATTGTTTTTAGTCTTGACTCTGTTATATATATATATTTTTTAGTTTAAATTTTAATGTTTTAGTCGTGCTTAAATTAATGGCTTAGTCGTGCTTCTAGTCGTTTTAGTCGTGCACGATTTCAATACCTTCGCCACCATCGCCACCAATTGTTGCGGTCGGAATCGTCGTTGATGTCGTGCCAACAGTAATATATTAAATGTGTAAGCAATAAAATTCATACACACAAATATTAAAATACCTACATTCATATTCATCCATGGATAATAGGTTAGGTTTTGAGAAGACGGTACAGTAAGATGAAGACGTTAACGATTTTTAGGTCAAAATGTAGTATTAATTTTAGATTGTAAATGTTAACGATTTTAAATTTGGTAACAGTATATATCAGTCCAAAAATATAAACAATATTCTTAATATACAAAAATAGAATTGAATCATAGACGTTGATTTTGTATAATCGTGTGACACATGACTATTCTTATTTTTTACCGTAACAACTGTTCTTACTTGATACTATCTCATTATATGTATATATATATATATATATAATATTATATATAGAATGATGAAGGAAGATGGCTGCCGCCTATCTTCTTTTTTTTATGTGAAGTTATATATATTATAATATTATATTGTATATAATAATATATATAAATATAATGTATAATATATATATATATATATATATATATATATATATATATATATATATATATATATATATATATATAATTTACACAAAGTTATAATTCCGATCTTCAAATATAAAGAAACTGGAATGTAAAATCCGAAATTTTATTAGAATTTTTCGTAATTTTTTCGGAAAATGGACATTCCTTAGCTGCATTTTTAAACGCTAAGGAAATCGGAATAGCGACTATTCTCGTTATTTTGCCTTTTCCTATTATTTCATATTTTAGGTATAATTGATGCTTTGATCAATTCTTTCAACTATAACTTTATTAATTGGAGCTCCCAAATATTTCAATATGTAAATAGGCATCATTATCCAACAACCATTGTTAAGCTTAGTCTGTCGTAATTATGCTTAATTAGTTAGATTAATTAGGATTGAAAATTCGGACTTTTACACCATGTGAACTCGCTATATGGCCAAACATTGAACTTCCTTTGGGCCGATCAATATTTAGATAAATAACGAAAATACCAACTAAATTGTTATTATATAACATGTATTTATTATTTGGCCAAATATTGACGTTTATTTGGGTCGATCAATATTCGTATAAATAACAAAAAAATACCAATTAATTAATATTATCATATAATATGTATTTATTATTTGGCCAAATATTAACCTTCATTTGGACTGATCAATATGCGCATAAATAATAAAATACAATTATTTGATACTAAATATAAGTGTATTTATTGTTTGGCCAATTATTAACACTCCTTTGGGCCGATTAATATCCGCATAAACAAATGTCACACACAAAATAATTAATATTTACCATCTCAATTGTTTTATTATTTGGTCAAATATTAACCTTTCTTTGAGCTGGTCAATATTCACAAAAACAAGTAAAACCACAAGTGTATTTAACGTTTGACCAAATACCAATCTTCCTTTAGGCCACCGATAACCGCATAAACAAATATTACACATTTCCTAATATTGACACTATTTTGGAAGCATATCGTCTCAATCATCTTAATCCAAAATCCATAAGCATATCTCTTGTAACTAAAAACCAAATATTACACTCGATAACTTTTACAAGTCGGTTCACACATGTAAATATAAAAACCGAACTTGCGAATCCCATTGCATCGATTAAAGGTATTGACCTTTAAAAACTTTAACTTACATATTGTACAACTTTTAAAAAAAATTATAAATAAATCTAAATTTTACACTTAATATTTTTTAACACATGTATACAAATATGTCAATAAAAAAACCGTAAATTGGCATATTCAACCAAATTAATAGAATTGTACCGTATATATATTTGCTAGAAATAAACTAGTCTTGTAGCCTTTAAAAGTTTAACCGATAGATGAACGTATGGTAACAAAATACCAAACTTTATGTTCGTAAATACGCACACAAAAAACGCACTTATATGCCAACAAAAACACATTATGGGCAAATATAAAATAATATAATAAGTGACCATGTGTACAACACAATAACACCAAAAGTTAGGGCAAAACAAATTGACCGAATTAACGCAAAATTAAGATTAACGCATCATTGTAGATCATTTAGATCATTGCGCAACAGAGCATACACATATCGATCACTGCATATCAGAATCCATATGCATACAAAAACAAAGGTAATCGGTAGATATTTCCTAATAAACTAATATGGTTAAGACTATCATACCACTTGTTGAAATAATTAAATTTTATGAACCATATATAAACACGGAGGATCGAAATCATTATAAAGTTGTTAAGAAATCAAATTTTACATACCTGGTTCCATAACGCAACAATCCGATAAATATTTAGTGCGGAGTCTACATACCGAATGAGCGCCGCATGTATATCGTCTTTCTCAGCCAAATCTCCTTAGGATTTCCTTAGGTTTTCTCTCTGATGGGTAGAGATATGAAAATGGCTGGTTAATTTGACGTATTGAGGACCATAACCTAATATCCTTTATATAATGACCTAATATAATCTCATTAAGATTATTAAGCCAAAATTTGGTATCCACTCATGAAACTCATACTGCTTAATTTAAAGTCCACAGACTTTACTTAATCGAAACACTATACAATAATATGTAAGCCCATATAATAAGATTTATAAATAAATCTTACATCCCAAGCTTCAATGAACTACAAGTTTTGTTCTAATATATTGTTGTTTGTATAAGTGCGAATATGAGAACACTATCAGTTGATATGTATTTTTAGTTTTATGTGGAGGATATTTGGTTCCTAGTTTTGTCTTAGACGGAAGAAAATGGTTTTGGTTACGCGCATATGCGCGTTGGGCTCAAGTCCAGCACATAAGTTCAGCAAGGTTTCATCCTAAAATCATTCGGCAATAGGAGGAGTGTCCCACCAAGCTTATATACTAGACTTGTTATCTCAATATTGTAGATGCGGGAACCCATAATCCTCCACACACCCCCTCAAGTGCAACCTTCTAGCTCGGTTGACACTTGACGAAATGCCTTAAGGCCGGCTAGCCCAACCGGAAGGACTATCATGGTCCATGTGAGTCTTAAGGCCGACAAGCCCAAGAAGCCAGAACCTGCTCTGATACCATGTAAGAATCTTGTTCTTAGAATATCGTCAAAATGACTTGCTTCTTTATTAACATAGATAGAAAATGTATACAAAAAGGTTTCTAACGTTAATATATGGTAACTAGGTATGAATGTAAAATAGTATTCATTTTTGTCACTCCCCCTCAAGTAGGAGCATGTATGTCATAAATTCCCAACTTGCTCAAAAGATGGTGAAAAGGTTGATGGCCAAGAGGTTTGGTGAAAATGTCCGCCAATTGATTGTTGGAGCGTATGTGTAACGTTTTAAAAGTCTTCTTTCAAACTTCATCTCGAACCACATGACAATCCACCTCTATGTGCTTTGTTTGCTCGTGAAAAAGTAGATTAGATGCAATGTGTAAAGCAGCTTGATTGTCACACCACAAATTTATTGGTTGCGTATGGGCAATGCCTAGTGACAACAAAAAAGATTGTATCCACTTCACTTCACAAGTTGTAAAAGTCACTGCCCGATACTCAACTTCCGCGGATGATCTTGAAACTGTGGTCTGCTTTTTAGTTTTCCAAGATATGGGAGATTTGTCAAGAAAAATTACAAAACCCGTTATAGAACGCCGAGTTAAAGGGAAAGGTGCATAATCCGAGTCACAATATGCATTAATTTTAAATGTACTCGTATAAGATGGTAAAATACCCCGACCTGGACTTTTCTTCAAATATCGTAATACACGCATGGATGCATTCCAATGTTGGATCGTTGGATTTTGCAGCAACTGCGACAGAATGTGTACGAAATAGGTTAGATCCAGTCGGGTATTCGTTAGGTAGATGAGTCGCCCAACTAAATGTCTGTAACGATCTGGTTCTAGGAAGGCCGCAGATTCATCCTTGGCTAATGTATGACTTGGTTCGATTGGGAATGTTACTGGGCGGGATCCGAGCGTACCTATTTATGATAATATATCCAGAACGTATTTTTTCTGAGCAAGAATAAGACCAGGTGGAGTGTGAGTAACTTCAATGCCTAGAAAAAAAAAACATAGTTTACCAAGATCTTTCTTTTGAACAGGATTTAATAGAGTTTAAAACGAGAAATAGCACGAGGATCATTACCAGTTATGATGAGATCGTCTACATAAATTAAAGTATAGATACTAATACCTGGACAAGAATATGTGAATAGTGAGTAATCTGCTCTAGACTGAACAAACCCAACGTGTAAATTTTGAAACCAATTTCTAGGAGACCGTTTGAGGCCATAGAGATTGATTTTTGAAGCTTGCAAACTTTTGAAAGCAAACCGTGAATCCCGGAGATAGAGCCATGTAAAACATCCTCATTTAAATCTCCGTGTAAGAAAGTGTTATGTACATCCATTTTGATGTAGTTCCCCACGGCGACTAGATGCAACTGCAAGAAAAATTTTGACGGAGATGAGTTAAGCACATGGTTCAAATGTGTCAATATAATCGATACATGGACGTTGTCAATTGCCTAAGGTAACTGAGCGCGCCTTGTTCCATTCGGTCGATCCATCTGCATTAAGCTTGGTTTCTAAAACCCAACGACAAGCAATAATCTTCTTTCCGGGAGGTAGAGACACTAGGGACCAAGTATGATTGTTTTGAAGGACGTCTATTTCAAGTCGCATAACAGCTCGCCATATGGTAGATGGGTCATGGAGGGAGAGAGATGCTTTCATGTAGCACATATACGAAGAAGATAAGTTAGTAAATTTCAAATAATTTGAAATATGATAGATGCTCTTACCTGTAGATGGAGATCGAACGAATGAAACTGGAATCGGTTGTACATGTATTAAAGAATCACAATAGTAATCGTTTAATTTTGAATTTGGTATAGGAACATGGCTACTTCTGCGTATGGAAGGTATTGGTTCACTTGGTTGTGTATGGATATCAGATGACTCAGTAGAGAGTCAAGAAGGCGAAGAAATCTCGTTATCAGAAGAGGATAAAAGAATATGATACGGTTGTAAATTGATATTTAAGGATTGAGGCAAAGAGGATATGGAAAGAATGATCGTGAAAAGGTATAGGAGGTGTTGAATCAGAAATATCGTGATCTGGTTGTAAAATAGGAGATGTATCAGTTGAAGGGATATTATCTTTATTTAACACAAATAAGGAATGAAGGATCATCATTTGAAAAGATGTGGAGAGATCTTATTCAGAATCAAACTTATCACCAAATATAGGAGGAGATAAAATAGGAGATTGGTTTAAATTAGGGTCGGGAAAAGGAGAATAAAAAAATCGTCAAATTTAATTTTGGTTAAATTGAAAGGTGATAACTCAGAAAAAGGATAATTACTTTCATAAAAACATACATCACGAGAAATAATTATAGTATTATTTTCGAGATCATATGGTCACCATCTTTTTGGCTGAAAGGATAACCGATAAAAACGCACTTTCGAGATCTATGAGAAAATTTATTTGTTGTTTAAGGCAAAATAGAAGCATAGCATAGACATCCGAAAATGAGTAAATGTTGGTAATCCGGTTTTTTGTTAAAAAAATATTTCAAAAGGTGATTTATCATTGAGAATTTTTGTCGGGATACGGTTTATAAGGTAACAAGCCGCTAAAACCGCATGACCCCAAAAATTTATTTGTAATTTAGATTGAAAAATTAATGCTATTGCTACATTAAGTGGATGACGATGTTTGTGTTCTACCCTACCGTTTTGTTGGGGTGTATAAGTGCAAGATGTTTCGAGAATAATCTCATTTTCCGAAAACACTTGTTTAAGTTTGAAAAATTCAGATCCTCTATCACTTCGAGCACGTTTTATATTTTTGTTAATTGAATTCGAATCATTTTAAGGAAAATTTGAAAAATAGTAAAAACTTCGTTTTTAAATTTTAAGAGAAAAACTCATGTAATTCTCGAACAATCATCAACAACTGTTAAGGAATATGAGGCGTCACACAAGGCCGGAATTTTGTAAGGACCCATAAATCACAATGAACAAGACCAAAGATAATATTAGAATGAGATAAACTCTTCGAAAAAGACGATCGAGTCTACTTAGCCGATGACAAATATCACAAGGATTGTTTTTGTTGATACGAAATTTAACATTATTATCATCTGAACTAGATGTTATAAAATCAAATGCAGGATGACCAAGACGCTTATGCCAAAGGCTTGACACAGAACATGATGAATCAACCCGGGTAGCTGCGGAAATTGAAAATGAAAAGTTGTAAAAATGTAACTAGTACACCCCGTCCTTAGGTTCACCCGCTCAAATCAGCATATGTGAAGCAAGGTTCTGAATAATGCACAATTTAGATGCTAGGATAATTTTGCTATTAAATTCATTAGTTAAGCAAACTAAGAAAATTAAATCGCATTTCAATCCAAGAACATATAAAACATTAGTAAGTTGAAAATTTGGATTGAGTGTAATTGTTCCTGCTTGCGTTGCGTTTTGCAATAATTCGTTTGGTAATTTTATAATATATGTATGAACCGAATTAAGTTTAGTAAAAAGATTAATATTACCCGTCGTATGGAAAGAGGCGCCGCTATCTAACATCCAATAATTCGATTCAAGACCTGACATAGATTCGTTCGATGTGGCATGAAAATGTTTAAATTTTTCAAGAAGGTCATTCTTGTGAATCAAAAAGGCTAGCTCCCACATTAGAGCTGTCTTGGCCCGTCAAAGACACAACGGCCATTGCAGAAGCAATGCTTGTTTGTACACCATTACTGTGAATCCCAGAAGAGCGATGCTGCTTTGCGCCCCGGAGATGTCGGTGGATTCGATCGACTAGCAGCGCCGGAGGATGAGTTTGTAGTCCCTTTCTCGTTGTTCCTCAATCGGGATATCCAACGATTTTGAAGCATTGATCCTTTGTGTGACCTTTTGTTACATTAGAAACATTGCAAGTGAGTTTTATCCATTTTACCTTGTGTGGATCGATTCGATGATCGCGCAACCAACACCATCGAATCAACTCGAGTTTCAGCCTCTTTGGTTGCGAGATGAGTGCATTCCTCCTGGATGGCCAGTGAGTACACCTTGTTCAGCGAAGGAAGATGTTCCTTTGATATCACATGAGATCGTAAAGTGTGGTACGAATCATCTAGACCGATTAGAAAATGATGAACTCTTTCATCGTCTCTTTCGGTGACAAGAATTTTCGAGCAGAGAGCACATATATTTATGGATGATGGAAGCGCAACACTCAGTTCGTCCCCAAGCCTGCGAAGTCTTCCGAAGTACACCGAAACAGACTGCCCTTGTTGACGGCATTGTCCTAAGTCGGCTCTCAGTTTGAGGATTTTTAGTCCATTGCCCACTGAGTAACGTTGTTCAATCTCAAGCCACAGATCGCGAGCCGTATCGAGATTGGATACCGACGAGCGAACCGACGAATCTGTGGTTTGTAAGATCCACCAACTAACATCGAGTTAACAGGACCCCCTGTTGAAAATTTGTTGGGTCTTCGTCTGGGCACTTGATTGATCCGTCAGTGAATCCAAGCTTTCGCATGGCTCGAAAAGTTTTCATCATGTTCCCTTTTCATTCGAAAAAATAGTTTTCACCTTTGAGGACCACCAAGATGAGAGAATTTTCGGGATGATCCAAATGATGAAGGTAATATGGGTTTGTTGTTTCAAGAGCAGGTATAAGTGTCATGCTCTCATGTGCTTGATAGCCTGATATCATGATAGATTTCATTGGATCAAAATTGACGTTGGGTTCATCGCACGTCCAAGTACATATGCGTGTTGGGCTCAAGTCCAACTCATAAGTCCAATAGGATTATCCCAATATTGTCGAGGTGAGAACTACATAATCCTCCACATTGGTCATACATAATCTTATTGGCCTAACTGCTATGAGAAGCATGAAATGCAACACAAAGCTCTACCCGCCGTACTAGAGAGGCCTTGATGGGAATTTCTCAAGTGTGGATTAATTCATATATGTCGTATATCATGTTGTAGGAAAGAGGTGATGAAATGTGTACAATGTAACTTCATTTTATTTAGTGCGACTATGTGCTCCTTTTGGGACTACGATGGACATTAATAATTAATAATAATAATAATAATAATAATAAATAATTCAAAATAGTATTAACTATCAAAATCCAATACACCAATTTTAAAAATTCAAACTATAATACATCTAAATGTGTTAAAATGAAATTTTTATAAAAAAAAAACTTAAATAATATATACTGACATGATTCCATCGCACGTCCACAAACTCACGTATTAAACTTATTATCCCAATATCCTCCACATAATCATACAAAATGGAAATTATTGGAATGGAAATTTGATCAAAATTGCAACATTTCTTTGGTAAACTTCATAATGAATAAACTACAAAAGTCATGAAAATTGGTCTAAAATCTACCAGAAACCTAATATTACCAAACAAATAATCTGATTTTCATTTCAATTTTGAGCTCTAATTTTCAAATCTTATTCTTAAATAAAAATAAATAATATAATAAATATAGTACTCCAATATATCAAAGCACAAGAGAGCAGCATATGTAGATCGTCTCAACATACTTGCTGACCTCAGCACATTGCTCTTCGAATGTCTTGTAACTCGTGTTACTCTCCTTTTCCTTACGCTTAACCTGCATTTAGATTTTAGGGCCAAAATACCAAAATTAACCACATGCATTACACGTACGTACATGGCTTGAAAAAAAGCACTCATACACATATATTATTCAGATTTTGATTAAGCTCAAGATGCATTTAGATTTAGGGTTGAGTCACATGCATCACACGTTCATGAACATGGCTTGAAAAAGAGATACAATCATATGACTCCTTAATTTGCTCAAGTTGATCATCATATAATTTCTTGATCTCATCAGCTGATTGTTTCTGAATATCATGGGCATTTTCCTCGGCTTTGTGACGAGCAGCTTTTTCATCATCCAGTTGCTTCTGCAGCATCTCATTTGTCTCCTTCAGCTTTGACTCAACCTGCACATACATATATATATAACCATCATATATAAGAAAACCATATTTCATTTCAATATATATATATATATATACACACACTAACACTAAAAATTATGAAAAACATAACTATACCATGCTCATCATTCTTTTGGCTAGTTCATCATTTGAACTCTGAATCTTCTCCATCAGCTCCTTGAGTTCTTGTTCTGAGTGCTCTTTTGCGGTCAGCTCCTCTATCTGCTGTTTATGTTTCAAATCCTTCTCCTGCAAATCACAATGATTTCAAATACTTGTGCTACTATAAACCACATTGATATTATGATATATAAAATACTCTCACCCTAATTTCAGAAAACATCTTGTCCGTATAAGGATGTCCGTCATTCTCCTCTATAACACTATCCACAAGGCTAAGAAGCATCTCAAGCTGCAAGCCTTTCTTGTTTTCATCTTCAGTCTTGTTATCAAACACAACCATTCGGTTCTTGCAAATTCCAAGAATTTTCTACACAAACAAGATGAATATAATAATAAACACATGCTGCAGCAAGAACTTTTCTGTAACAAACATGACAGTCACCTCAAGAGGTTTGGGGCAAAGATGTTGGAGAAAATCTTGCAGAGATTCACCGTCAAAACAATCCCCACCGGTAAAGACAACAATCATATAGTCAGTTATCTTAGGACCAAAAAATGCCTGTAAACTCTCAATAACAGCAGCTTCTTCATGAGTAAATCTCCCTTTAAGAGAAAACACTAATAACACTGCATGAATTCCATCCTTGGCCATAGTAACACATTTTAGAATCTTTTCCTGATAAACTCAGATCCAACATGGAAATCAAACAGTCCTGCAAATTAAACTGTCAATAGCAGTTCGATGACTTACATATTTTCCAAAAAATTCTAGCTAAATTACCAGGAGTATCGATGACATTGACAACTTCTCCATTTGCCAGTCTCCGAGTGCGACCTTCAGCACTGCTTGTTACACGCGAAAGCTCATTTTAGATTCGAATGTAGTTTGGAGGATACTGTTTCCTGTCGCACTTTTTGCCGTTTCCAGTACGACCCAATAGAACTAAAGTACGAGATCGCTATCAAGAGAAGGTAAGTACCAGCTATTCATATCTCCACCCATTTTTCTCAACAAACCTATAGATATGAAACAAAAGATAACAAAATCATTTACTGAATATGCACTTACTACTACAGTTTCTATGCATGTTAATAAAGAAAAAGACAAAACTAACCCATAAACTAGACAGAAAAGGGAAACATAGCATGAAAGCATCTGATGCAACTTCATGGTGAAGAGAAATATGTTTGATATTGATTAAATATGGTTATTCTCCTTGTTTCATACCTGAATCATCATTTTCATCAATAAGATTATTGATTTTGAGCATCATTGTTTGTTTCTATACAGATTACAGTTCAAGGTGAAAGAAGCAGCCTAGATTCATGAATATTCAGCAAAACATCTATGTTGTCTTCTGTTTTGATATAGTTCCCATTTGTTCCATGCAACATAGCGTAAGAGTAGCATACACAAGAGACAAGCTAGAACAATATAAATACTTCACAGATGATTATGTTATTAAAACTAACCCATAAACTAGACAGAAAAGGGAAACTTAGCACGAAAGCATCTGATGCAACTTCATGGTGAAGAGAAATATGTTTGATATTGATTAAATATGGTTATTCTCCTTGTATCATACTTGAATCATCATTTTTCATCAATAAGATTATTGATTTTGAGCATCGTTGTTTGTTTCTATACAGATTACAGTTCAAGGTGAAAGAAGCAGCCTAGATTCATGAATATTCAGCAAAACATCTATGTTGTCTTCTGTTTTGATATAGTTCCCATTTGTTCCATGCAACATAGCATAAGAGTAGCATATACAAGAGACAAGCTAGAACAATATAAATACTTCACAGATGATTTGTAAAAACCAACAAGTACTCAAATACAAAACGTTCGTGTTCAGTAGATTCAAAGTAACATACATATAAACATGAATCAATCAATGAAATCAAGATATCTACATCACCACTAGAAGAATTAGGAAAAAGGGGGAAAAAACCTCAAAGGAAGAACTGCAGAAGAACCAGTTGGTCACTGTAAGCGTGAAGAGGTAGAAGAAAGGAATTGCAGTTGGAGAAAACTCTGAAACACAACACAAAGGAGTTGAAGAGATGATTATTATGTTATTAAAGCTTGAAAAGAAACGCTTGGGTAAGCGTGAAAAGTTTGCATTGGAAAGCAGCAAATTTACTGTGCATATATATCCCTTCGTTTGCCGAATTTGCAGTGGCAGAAAATCTTCACTGCTCACCATCGTGTCATACAGTTATCCATAATGTCCCCTTATAATTGATTTTTTTTATTAGAATTATATATAGAACTTTCGTGATTATAATTATTGTTATTAAAAATTTATAATATTATTGTAATCATACATGCCCTCTAATGCCGGTTAGGAGGGATTCGTGTATAAGTGATATAGGAGATCTTAATTGCTCTGGTACTAAGATAGGTTTATTGCAGTTCTCCCTTTAACACCTATTGTAGTTAGGTATCGGATGGTCTCACATTCCAAATCCAACACATGTGCCACGTCAAATCGGTACATTTTAAAACCTTTTTATTTCTAAAATTAATTCATAATAAAAAGGATTTTGATGTATTAACGGTACACCATCTAATGTCACGAAAGTCTTAAGGATAAGTCATTATGATGAACAACAAAACGGAACAAAAAAAAACATTCAGTAGACCTGAAAGCAAAGAGATATACAAAAAAAAAATGAATGAGTCAATCAACAGAAAACAGATCGTATAGTATAACATTTGTCTTTAAAAAAATACAAAAAGAGTCTAGAGAACAATAGTGACACCTCAAACTTAAAACTTAAAACATGGCCTTCAGGATTAATCATTCACAATTTTACCACCCCTCGAAACAAACCATTTGAATTGTAAAAAAGACATGATCAAAACAGACCCCTGCAATTCTGCAAAAACACCGAATATTTATATTTTAACAAGTGAATAATTTTGAACAAGGAGTTGAAGAGAAAGCACAATGAATCCCTAAAAAGACTGAATATCAATTAACGTATTTATAATGTTTGATTTGAAATATTACGGTGAATTTCTTACTTTTTTTGCTTTTAAAAAAAGGAAGTTGTTTAAAGGGTAGAGCTAGTAACTTGTAAAAATAAAATAAATCAAAATCAAAATCAAAATTGTTATCATCCTTTTTCACCAAAATTTATAATCTCTCTCTTTTTTCTAATTAATATAAAGCCTTTTTTATCAATTGCTATCATCCATATTTTAATCTTACAACCCAAGTAATGAGTGGTCCAATTGGGGAAGAGATTAAGAAAAAGGACTATTTTTTTAATTAAAAATGACGGATTCAAATCAATTTTCTTTTGTTTTTCACTTAAATGAAAATAGCTTCAAAGTTTTGTAAATTATTATTTGGATAAGATTGAAATGTAACATTCTAAATGGGATTAAGAGTAAGGGTTAGGTTAACCTTTTTTTTTGTCTTCCGCGTCAAAAAATACAAATGGTTGAATCCTTCAGTCGACAAACAAAGAAATAGAAGAATCGACGTTAAATTAACGAGGAGTCAAGGATAACATAGGTGCAGGGGGACTGGGAAGTGAATCAAGGTGTCACCCATGGGCATGGCTTGATAATTCCTAACACCGAAATGAATTTGATTTTGGCGAGAGGCAAATTCAGCAATCCATGCAAAATAACTATTCTTTTAGTTTCGTTTTGAAACCCGAATGACAACTTTAATCCTCTTTTTGGTTCTCTTCTTTGTTTTCATTTAGAACGGGTCTTCAATCCCAATTTTAAAATGAGTTGGTTTTAATCGACTCGTTTACGACGTAGTTGTTTATATAGAGACTAAATATCAAGCATGTTTTATTAGAAGAGTAATAGCAAGTATATACACATACTACTATACTAGAGATTAAGCTGATGCAATCTTAACCCTAGTATAATATCCTAATATCTCTCTAACAATAGATTTAACCGAAGACTAGATAAGATCTCCGTAACTATTTAAATATATTGTTTACATTCCCCCTCAAGCACTACGAGGCTTTGTGAGATGTAGCTTGTGCAGAAGTAGAATAAATATGTGACGAGGTAGTGGCTTGGTTAGTATATCATCAAGTTGTTCCTAAGTAGAAACATAGCTAACACGGGAGGCAACCATTCTGGACCTGTCATGTACAAAGTGATAAGCCAAAGCTATGTGCTTCATTCGTGAATGAAAACCGGGTTTGCACTCAAACTTGTGGCTCCCAGGTTGTCACAATACACAACAGGGGGCAAACTTGGTGGTTGATGAAGTTATTGTAGGAGTTGTGTAATCCAAATGATCTATGAGGCTGTGTTTGCTACTACTTTGTACTCGGCTTCAGTTGAGGACCTAGCAATCGACTTTTGCTTCTGAGAACTCCAACTAATAGGAGTAGAGCCCATGTAAATGAGGTAGCCTGTAGTGGATACAAAGTCATCTCAATCACCAACCCAATCTGCATCACTGAATGCATGAAGAGAAGTTTGTGGTGAGGCCTGAATACGTATACCTAGATGAAGGGAGCCAGCTAAGTAACGTAACAGCCTCTTCAAAGCAACCTGGTGAGTAGTATTAGGAGCTTGCATGTACTGAGATAGCTTATTGACGGTGAATCCAATGTCAGGTCGAGTGAGATTCAAGTACTGAAGGCTGCCAACAAAAATACGATAATCTGTTGGGATGGAAGTTGATCCCCTTTTTCTTTACTTAATACATCAGTATGAGACATTGGAGTGAGAACCGACTTTGTTTCTTCCATTCCTGCTTTGATTAGAAAGATCCGTAACATACTTTCACTGTGATAGGAAAATCCCACCAGACATGGGCAACACTTCAACACCCAAGAAGTATGAGAGATTCCCAAGGTCTTTGAGAGAAAACTTGGAGGAGAGCATAGTAATTAACCAATTAAGCTAGCATTGAGTCAGAGATACCTGTTAGTTGTTGTTATGATGTCATCCATGTATACTAGCAAATACATAATGTCTTGGCCTCTTGAATACATGAACAATGAAGCATCAACCACTGAATTGTTGAAGCCAATATATAATAAGTATAGTCTGGGTTCATTATACCATGCTTGGGGTGCCTGTTTTAACCCGTATATTGCTTTTCTTAGGTTGCAAATGTGATTGGGGTCGAGCTTGGTCTATGAATCCGGTGGTTGAGACATGAACACGTCTTGATACAGTGTGTCTTGTAGAAACGCATTGTTTATGCCTAGCTGTCTTAGAGACCAACCTTTGGAGATTGTAAGAACTAGTACCACCTTACTGTAACAGGTTTATTCACTGAGCTAAACGTCTCGGTGTAATCAGAACCTAGTTTTTGATGAAAACCTTTTGCAACTAGTTTGGCCTTGTACTTGTCAATTGTTCCATCTAGAAGAAATTTGACCCTATAGATCCACTTGCACCCGACAACATTTAGTTTGGCTGATGGTTCAACAAGTTCCCACGCCTTATTAGAGCACAGCGCATCATACTCTTTCTACATAACATTCCTCCACTCGGGTAGTTTTAAAGCCTTGGTAATGGTTTTTGGTTTAGGAATAACTGGTAGGCTAGCAGTAAGGGTTAGCTTATGGATTGGCTTAAATATATTGTTGCGGGAGCGAGTTACAACTCCAGGCCTAGGCAATTGAGGCATGGGTAGTTTAGGTGCAGGTCGTAAGTCTGTAGGAGATGAAATGGGTGTGCTAACTAGATTGGAACATGAGGTTTCTGGACTTGATAATGTAGTAGGTAATGGCGACCCAGGCAAGGGATTGTCATGGCTATATGTTGATGTGGTGCTGGTAGATTTAGTTGTCGGTGGAATGATTGACAACCCAAAGGTAGCCCATTCAGAAGTTGCAGGAACAGAAGACACAATATGTGACTTCATGTGCATTATCGAAACTCGGTTTCAACAAAAACCGGACATGTCTGGAAGTGCAGACACGTTTTGTCTTAGGATCCAAACATTAGTATCCACTTTGAGATAGAGAATACCCAATGAAGACACAAGGAATTGATTTAGACTGAAGTTTATGATCGTTGTATGGTCTAAGCCAAGTGAAGCAAAGCATCCAAAACATTTCAACTTAGTGTAGTTTGGTGGCTGTTTTGTGAGCAATTGGAATGGTGAGTGATGATGAAGTGTAGAGGAGGGTAACCGATTGATTAGGTATGTTCCCAGGATTATGGCAATGGGCCAGTTATCAAGATGCATTCCTGAGTAAGTAAGTAAGGAAAGACTAGTTTCAACAACACGTCTATGCTTCCTTTCGGATAGACCATTGTGTTCTGGTGTGTGAGGAGGTGAGGTTAGGTGGGTTATACCATTGTCACCGAGAAAGGTTTGAGGGCAACGTATTCTCCACCATTATCAGAGTATAAATTTTTGATTTTTTGTTTGAAATAATTCTCAACCAACGATCTAAACCGAATGAAAATTGATTTAATTTCAGACTTGTACTTCATGGGATAAAGCTTGGCTTCTCTTACCATTGGAAGCATCATAGAGGTGCTCGCCGTGTGGGATTGACCACTGGTACAGTTGGGATGTTATGGAAAAGGCACCGAGAGACATCAGACAAGGCAGACACTTTCAGGCTTGAACCACCATCGCGAAGCCTTTAACGAAACCAAGATTGATGGGAAGCAAGTTTGGCGGCTTCAAGTCTCATTTCCTTACTCTAGCCGAGAGGAAACGAAATCTAGGCATACCCGACCAACCGCCAAGCCCGAACCAGGGAAGATTTTGTCTGGGCCAAAGCTTTGCATCGGGATCAAGATTAAACACCCAAATCTTGATTACAGATCTGGACAGTAAGTCAGATCTTTTCAAAAGCGGAGCATATATTCCGGTCAAGTTGCTTTGCGTTGGTGGCCTAGACATCCCGTAATCAAAGAGATACAAACTAGAGCAGCATATGTAGATCATCTCAACATGCATCACACGTACATGGGCTTTCATCAAGAGGGGTCAAGCTCGTCCAGTGAACAAAGATATTTTGAAAAGATCTGGGTGTTGAGATGATCTACATATGCTGAAAGCCCATGTATGCTCCGCTTTTAAAAAGATCTGACTTTAGATTTAGGGCGATACAAAGTTATATATTTAAGAGGGGTCGACATTTCTTCTTAATCCTAACCTGATTTGATTCAAATATCTTGTATCATGTACTCAGTTGTAGGAAAGAGTTGATGAAATGAGGTGAAGTGGAATCTTATAAGTCATCAAAAAGATGGAACTAATTATGTAAGGTAGATTTTAACTTTTTTAAAAATCTAATTAATATGTCAAAAAAAAAATGATTAAGTTTTTCCTAAAAAAACTTAAATAATATATAATATCAGGATTTCAACCTCAATTATCCAAGATGATAAATGACAATATTATTAAAAGTTCTTCAATTTCAATAATAATAAAGAGTGTGTTTGCCCGTTGGGTAACCATAACTTATTGAAATGAAATGAAACTTTTATTCCTAACTCATTTTATCCTCGATTGTTTATTAAGTTGAATAAAACCCACGTTTATAAGGCAAATATGTATAAAGAGTATGTTGGTTTGTTGTGTAATCATACAAAATTGAAAATGAAATGAAATTTGGAAATTATTGGAATGAAATTTGATTAAAATTTCAACATTTCATTGGTAAACTTCATAATGAATAAACTACAAAAGTCAAGAAAATTGATCTAAAATCTACCCCACAAATCGATTATTACCAAACAACTAATCTAATTTTCATTTCAATTTTGAGCTCTGATTTTCAAATCTTATTCTTAAATATATATAAAATAAAATAAAATAAAAACAATCCAAGATACCAAAGCACTAGAGCAGTGTAGATCATCTCAACATACTTGCTGACCTCAGCACATTGCTCTTCGAATGTCTTGTTACTCTCATCCTTTTGTTTACGCTTAACCTGCATTTAGATTTTAGGGCCAAAATACCAAAATGAGTGACATGCATCACACGTACATGGGCTTGAACAAAAATATACAATCATACCATATTTATAATTTCCTCAAGTTGATCATCATATAATTTCTTGATTTGATCTGTAACTTCACGTAAGTTCTTGTTTTATGGTCCTTTGCAAGCATTCGCCTCGTCTTTCTTGAGTACTGCCATTTTCTACAAATAAATACAAATCAAATTTATTCAAATAATAAAACAGTTATTATAAAATAAAGGAAAAATAACCCAAAATAATACCAACTATCAACATTGAACCGAAAATAATACGAACTTTACAAATTACTCGATACAAACTATCAATGTATTTACCAAAAATAACACGTCATACTTTTCCGGCAAAAATCCTAGCTCCGGCAATGACATGGCAACCGGAATGTTACATGTCATCAAATAAATGGATAAAATGTGTGATGTGGATTTTATTTTTTTTAAAATCAATTTAATAATATTAAAAATATTAAAAATAAAAATTTATTATTTTAAAAACTTTAAATCATAATTTTTTTAAAAAAATGTACAAATATTTTTTAAAAAAAATTTTTTATAATTTTTTTTAAAAATAAAGTTTGAACATTTTTTTAAAAATAGGTTGTAAAAAAATGTATAAATATTTATTTAAAAATATTTGTTTTTTATGAAATTTTTTATAAAAATTAAATTGTTGTAAATTTTTTTTTAAAAAAATCGTTTTGTTGTGAGATTTTTGAAAAATGTTTTTTAGGGTTTATTTTTATTATATATTTTAACTAATTTTTAATAAAATAATTTTTACAAAATTGGATTAAAAAAAAAATTTAGGGATTAGGTTAAAGATGAAATTTTTAAAAAAAATTATTTTTTTAGAATTTAAATTTTCATTTTATACAAAAGTCCGATAAAAAAATCTGATAAATTTTTTTTTCAAAACTTATAATTTAGAAAAATTAATTTTTTAATTATTATATTTTTTTGAAAAAATAAATCTTAAATAAATTTTTTATCTTTTTTACAAACCTATTTAAAAAATGTTCAAACTTTATTAAAAAAAAAATTTCCAAAAATTATTTTCAAAAACATATTTGTACAAAAATTTTTAAAAAATATTATTCAATTTTCAAAAATAATAAAATATTTTAAATATTTTAATATTATTAAATTAATTTTTTTAAAATAAAATCAACCTCACACATTTAATTTTTTTACTTGATGAAATGTAACATTTCGGCTGCCACATCATAGCCGAAGTTAGGTTTTTTGCTGGAAAAGTATGATGTATTATTTTTGGTAAATATATTTGATAGTTTGTATCACTCCTAGTAATTTTTAAAGTTAGTATTATTTTCGGTTCATATTTGATAGTTGATATTATTTTAGGTTACTATTTTTTAAAATGAATATGGGCAACAATAGTTACCTATACTTAATCAATGGATCGGAAAACTCATCAGAACCTCCGCCCATCGTAACAAAGACTTCATAAAACAAATGATCTGTAAGAAAATTGGATGCTCATACGAGTTTCGAAGTACAGAAGAAAGAGAGGAATACCCAAGGCAGCTGAAAGAGAAGTAAAGAGAAATATCAACTTACATATAATTTGGTATAGATATGATCTTCCATATATTAGAGGATCTTTCCCTGTAACTGACATTATCCCAAAAAATCTCTTTCAAGTTACATAAAAATTATTTACGTTAAATTTGTTTCGCTTCAATATATACTTATCTAGGTTAGATTTCTTTTTCTTTGGGAAATAGAATATATATTTTGAACTGCTCCTAAAGTATTCAAAAGTTCACTGTCAATAACAGCAACAAAACGCCATGATAAGAAAGCAAACCCTAAAGGGCTTTGTTCAACAAAAGAGTGGTGACGCATCACAGAATAACACATTTGTTCTTTCATAGCTTCGGCCAAACTCTCTCTCAATTTCCCCAGCTCATTCTCTGCTCGTACCGTTACAATTGCTAAGGATTTTTCGAGTTTCATGATCTTATCAGCTGATTGTTTCTGAATATAACGGGCATTTTCCTCGGCTCTGCGACGAGCAGCTTTTTCAGCATCC
This sequence comes from Fagopyrum tataricum, assembly GCA_002319775.1. Classification (NCBI taxonomy): domain Eukaryota; kingdom Viridiplantae; phylum Streptophyta; class Magnoliopsida; order Caryophyllales; family Polygonaceae; genus Fagopyrum; species Fagopyrum tataricum. The sequence goes on along the minus strand of CM008285.1, from coordinate 7,361,708 downwards.
AGTTGCTTCTGCAGCATCTCGTTTGTTTCCTTCAGCTTTGACTCAACCTGCACATATGTATATATAATCATCATATATAAGAAAACCATATTTCATTAATATATATATATATGTTCATATACTAACACTAAAAATTATGAAAAAATAACTATACCATGCTCATCATTCTCTTGGCTAGTTCATCATTTGAACTCTGAATCTTCTCCATCAGCTCCTTGAGTTCTTGTTCTGAGTGCTCTTTTGCGGTCAGCTCCTCTATCTTCTGTTTATGTTTCATTTCCTTCTCCTGCAAATCACAATGATTTCAAACACTTGTGATACTATAAACCACATTAAAATTATGATATATAAAATACTCACCCTAATTTCAGACAACATCTTGTCCGTATAAGGCTGTCCGCCATTCTCCGCTATAACACTATCCACAAGGCTAAGAAGCTTCTCAAGCTGCCAGGTTTTCATCTTCAGTCTTGTTATCAAACACAACCATTCGGTTCTTGCAAATTCCGAGAATTTTCTGCACAAATAAGAAGAATAGAATAATAAACACATGCTGCAGCAAGGAACTTGTCTGTAACAAACATGACAGTCACCTCAAGAGGCTTGGGGCAAAGATGTTGGACAAAATCTTGCAGAGATTCACTGTCAAAACAATCCCCACCGGTAAAGACAACAATGATATAGTCAGTTATCTTAGGACCAAAAAATGCCTGAAGACTCTCAATAACAGCAGCTTCTTCTTGAGTAAATCTCCCTTTAAGGGAAAACACTAATAACACTGCATGAATTCCATCCTTGGCCATAGTAACACATTTTAGAATCTCCTTTCTTATATCCTCAGGTCCAAGATGGAAATCAAACAGTCCTGCAAATTAAACTGTCAATAGCAGTTTAATAACTTACATATTTTCCAAAAAAGTCTAGCTAAATTACCAGGAGTATCGATGACATTGACAACTTCTCCATTTGCCAGTCTCCGAGTGCGACGTTCAGCACTGCTTGTTACACGCGAAAGCTCATTTTAGATTCGAATGTAGTTTGGCCGAGGATACTGTTTCCTGTCGCACTTTTGCCGTTTCCAGTACGACCCAGTAGAACTAAAGTACGAGATCCGCTATCAAGAGAAGGTAAGTACCAGCTATCCATATCTCCACCCATTTTCCTCAACAAACCTATAGATATGAAACAAAAGATAACAAAATCATTTACTGAATATGCACTTACTACTACAGTTTATATGCATGTTATTAGAGAAAAAGACAAAACTAACCCATAAACTAGACAGAAAATGGAAACTTAGCATAATAGCATCTGATGCAACTTCATGGTGAAGAGAAATATGTTTGAATCATCATTTTCATTAATAAGATTATTGATGTTGTCTTCTGTTTTGATATAGTTCCCATTTGTTCCATGCAACATAGTATAAGAGTAGCATATACAAGAGACAAGCTAGAACAATATAAATACTTCACAGATGATTTGTAAAAACCCAACAAGTACTCAGATACAAAACGTTCGTGTTCAGTAGATTCAAAGTAAGATACATAGAAACACGAATGAATCAATGAAATGAAGAATTATTACCTCACCGCTAGAAGAATTTGGGAAAGGGGGAAAAACCTCAAGGAAGAACTGCAAGAAGAACCAGTTGGTCACTGTAAGCGTGAAGAGGTAGAAGAAAGGAATTGGAGTTGGAGAAAATGAAGACGCTTGGGTAAAGCTTGAAAAGAAGACGCTTGGGTAAGCGTGAAAAGTTTGCATTGGAAAGCAGCAAATTTACTGTGCATATCCCTTCGTTTGCCGAATTTGCAGTGGCAGAAAATCTTCACTGCTCACCCATCGTGTCATGACGTTATCCGTAACGTTCAATTTTATTTGCGAATCTTATTTACGCCCCAAATTAATGGCGTCCGATAAAAAGATTGAGACGCACGCTACAGGCGTCTGGACCCGGTCGGCGGCTGAGACACACCCCTCCTGCATCTAACTTCTTTTCCCTGGCGGCTTCTTCTTTGGCGGCTGGAAGACGCTTTTCCTCTTTATTTTTTCGGGGCTCATATCTCCACCCATTATTGATGGGATGTAATATGATGTTTGTGAGATGATTCAAAGGGTTAATGTATCTACAATACGATAACCTCTTTTTTGTGATTTTTTAATGTTAATACACCTTAGGTTTGATTAGTTTTTTTTTTTGTAAATATAGTTATTAATTTTAGGGGTTTAAATTGATTTCGGATTTATGAGTTTCGGTCTTCGAGTTTATAAGTCTCGGTGTTTTTTCGGTTTGAGATTCGGTTTTTCAAGATTATGAGTTTTTTTTTTAGGATCGTTTGTTTTTTTCACAGTGTTAAACCAATTTAAAATTTGATTATTATTATTATTATTATTATTATTATTATTATTATTATTATTATTATTATTATTATTATTGTTATTGTTAGTATTATTTATTATTTTAATTGTTATTATCATTTTATTAGTATAACTTGTAATTAAAAATTAACGAAATTAAAATAATACAATTCGTTTAAAAATGATAATACAATTTGGAAAACAAAAAATCACACAAATCACATTAAATAGCGAAAAACGTAGTTCTTTCTACTCACTATATATTCTCCCGTTGCGTTGTGGTCGCGTACAAGATCAAGGTAATTTATTTAATTTTTTTCTTGGTTACATTTATTACCTATTAAATTTAACATTATGAAACAACAAATAATCCTAATAAAAATCAAAAACTCATAAAGTCGAAAATAAAAACTTAAATCGAAAACAATCCCAAAACTCATAAACTCGAAAACTCGTACAAAAAACTCGCTAAATTTAAAAACCGTAATTAAACCTCATAAAACTAAAACTAATAGTTAAAGGGGATGTAATTAAAAAAAAGATGCATTATCGCACGTATGGTGCTTTGATAACTAATTAAAAATAAAATAAAAAAAGGCATTATAAACGGCTGTTTAGGTTTGGCCGGTTCGGCCCGGTTTAGGTTTTCGATTTGTGTTTTTCCGGAAACCTAAACCGCGGTTTGAACCGGATGGTTTGGCCGGTTCAAACCGCCGGTTTTGTAAACACCCCGAATCCGTAGGACTCAAAGTGCTACTGGGCTAGGATCTCACAATGGACCCTGACCCTAGCCTGACAACAAGTTCACTGAATCTTATAACAAGGCACAGATAGATTAAAACAAAACATAAAACTGATATATATATATATATATATATATATATATATATATATATATATATATATATATATATATATATATATATATATATATATATATATACATCAAAAGGTAATACAAAGTATCGCTGAGTACAAATAAACCACACTGTACAACAAAAAGGTCTCATAACCCTGATAACGCCCCAGTGTACGGAGCCCTCAGCAGATCGCCCACCCTGGATCACTCTGCAGCTCTCCTATCCTGCAAAGGATCTACAACACGGTATAAAACTGTTAGCTAACCATACACATATATAAGAGATGCAGAGCACAAACACACATCAAATAATACTAAACACGTCAACATGATATCACACATTTACCCGGTTCATTATCTTTATAAAGTCCAGCAATCAACTCGTATATATATCCATATAAACATATGTGACATGAGGAATATTATAATCCTCGCCTCTGGGTCCAATAGCCAGCTGGAATGGTGCCTGGAACACCTCCCCGTGTACCCTAAGGGAATGGAGAGTACCCGAACCGTTTACCAGGTCTGGCCTGCCTACAGAGAACCTCCCAGACTCCCGGCGGGATTAAAGGGCAAGTTATCACGGCCCTATAATGGGCAAGCAATATACCATAGGTCGGTGACCATCATAACGCATGCTATAAAGCATATAACAAACACCACTCATGGCACACATCCAATATAGGGATGGCAACTAAGTAAGTTCTACGGACTTACCTCAACCTCGTAGTCGTCTCAACTCGATCAATCCTCAAACTGGTCCACTCCAAACCGGAGGACAACACGGCCTATAGAAGGGCATAACATATATATCAAACTCCTATCACACAAAGGGTCACACCTAGATCCAAGGGATCCATAAGGATCATATCCAACTCGTAAACCTCAAAGCCGTAACCGGCATATCTATATCATGATACTCATCAACATCCGATACCTAGCATGCTACTACCGCTCATACTAGGAAAGGAAAGGATCTACCTAACTCTAGGTAGATCGCAGGACAAGAGACGGCACGCTGCGTGACACAAGGCGATGCAGGGGCGGAGGCAAGAAACCCGCAGCGCGCGGCGAAACTCAGCCGCGGGCGCGGTTGACAAGGCTGCAGGCAAACGCTGGCGGCGGCGCGATTGGCGGCACGGCTTCCGCAGGGACGGCGGCTTCCAGGCGCGGGGGGCGGCGTCTGTGCAGAACGTGAACCCGCGATTCCTCTTCGGCTCTTCTCGTGATCAAATCACGTCTTTATCATTCCAGATTCACACACATGCATAAACATACACATTCCAACATTAAACCTACATTCAAACATCTAATCCTTAGCTAAGGAAGGAAGAACAAGGAAGAAGGAAGAGAAGAAGGAGAAGAAAGCTTACCACAGTTTGTGGCTTAACCAGGAATTGCTCACCACTAGCACCTCAGGTGGCTTCCAAGCTCAGCAACAACATCATACCACATCATCACCATCATCCACACACAAAGCCACACCAAAACTCTTCCAAACTCAAGAGAGATCAAGAACAAGATCAAGAAGGATAAAGGAGAAGCAAGGAGGACGTGAAAGCTAGATTGGAAAGTGAAGAAGGAAACCCTTTTGCTCAGCAAGGAAAAGAAAGAAGTAAGGCAAAGGGTAAAGTACGGGTCAAAGGAATCAACAAAATCGGCTGCAGCCGCTGGAAACCGCAGGGGCAGGTTTCCTGGCCGCAGGGGCGGAACAACAGATGAGCCGCAGCGGCGGCCTCACAGACCCGCGGGGCGGCTAAGGCTAAACTAGCTCCCAAAGACTAAGGTTCTTACAGGTTTGGGCCTCCGGCCTTATATTTTTTATTTTTATTTTTAAAAAAAATCTCAACGGCTATTTAAATAGCCGTTGGGCAAGAGCCGTTGGATTTCAATGGCCTCAACGACTCTTTTTTGAGCCGTTGGGTCCGGTTTTTTTATAAAAAAAAATAAAAAAAATAATTAATATCCCCCCCCCCCCCACACACACACACAAATTTTCCTAACTTCCTATAAATACTCATTCTCTCTTCCTCTACAAATCACACAATCTACAAACTCATCTTCTCTACTCTCCTAATCTCTTATTCTCGAATTCTCGATTCCTCTTATTCTCGTTATCTCGATTTCTCGTAATGGCAAACCCAAATGATCAAATTCCCTCTTCTCAATACTTTCCTAGCACCCAAGAGAGCGAAACACAAATGTCCGACAATCCCGATGTTACCGAAGTTCCACGAAGAAGTCTCCCCCCTCCGAAAATGCTTACATCCGAAATAATTTACGAAGCATTACACCAAGGGGGAGCCGGTGAACGATTATTGTCAAGTGGCATGCAACTATTGCCCGAAGGTGTACAAGTGGAAGGTGAAGGGCGGCTATGGGACATTGCAAAATCACATGGCAAACGTCCATCTGGAGAAGCTCGGGATTTTCACGGGGACAAACACAATTGTCCCACCGGGTTTGCATCTTCTACCTCTCATTCTCCTTTATTTACATATAATCATATTGAAGAAAGTTTAGGATTGACCGATGTTATTTGTTCACATTCCATTATCGTTTTCTTATGCCGAATATGAAGAAGTTTAGGGAATATAACACTAGATATCTTCAACCTTCTTTTTAAACAAACTTCTAGGAAAAACCGTTTCAAAATTAGTTACTAAATCTTACTTAAAAAAGAAAGAAATTTTTTTTATCGAATTTGGCTAGTTTTTGAACATCAAGTTTCAATTTGTAGTGATATTTGGAGTACACAATCACAACAACATTTTTACATGCGCATTACTTTACATTTTATTGATAACGCTATGTTTTTGCATAAATATGTTATTGGTTTTCGGCATTTTAATCAAAGACATAATGCACTAGGCATTGCAAGCATGATTAAAACGGTTTTACAAGAATATAATTTACAACATCGAATTTTTTCATATTCTTTTGATAATGCATCCGCAAATACCGTCGCCGTAAACCATTTAGTTGAGGATGCGGGACAATATATAAAAAAAAAGCCTTATACTCATCAAAGTGATGTGCCATGTCATATTTTTAATTATCAGCTTCCAATTGTGTTCAAGTCGGGCCGTCCCGACTTGTGCGGGCCTCTAAGCCTGCCCATGTCCACCCACGTAAAACTCGGGCGCGGATGACGGGTCGGCCCGCCCGCCTGAGTTATTTTCTTGTGTAGCTTGTTATTTTGTTCCCTAGATTTTGTTAGACAAAAACTACATAGATAAAACCTTAAACCTTTTTAATACAAACTTCCAAATTCCAATATATTGATACCGATACCTGTAAATATGTAACATTGCATGGTGCATTACAACTTACAAGTTACAAACAACAATAATAATAAAAAAACAGCTGAATAAAATCAACCAAGCAACGGTGGAAGAAAAAAATGTTAGGTTTAATAAAATATATTATGTAAAATAATTAGAATTATATATATATATATATATATATATATATATATACGGGCTAGCCCGCGGGCTAAAATAGCTACCCATACCCGTCCCATCAAAATCCGGGCCGGGCTCAAACGGGTCAAGCTCGTTGTCCGTACCCGTGTTTTTCCCGGGCGGGTCGGGCGGGCTGGACGGGCCGGCCCGAATTTGCGCAGGTCTAATACTAACCCCAATCAAACTTGTTATTGATCATATTTGGCATGACTCCGGTTTAAGAAGAAATTGGAGAAATTTATGTTTAAACAAAAATGTTCATCCTATTGCTTTTTCAAAAGATGTTGGAACTCGACTTACAAACTACTTTGTGAAGCCGTACGTTATAACGTTTTGTTAAAAGAATTTGCTTCAATTCATGTTCCTTGGTTAATTTTAGATGATGAAAATGTTTGGGAAACTTGTGCCCATATTTGTAATGTTTTAAAAACTTTTAATGATGCAACTAATACCATGAGTTGTGTTTACACTCCAACATCTCATAGATTTTTAGAAATTGCCGTTAATATTTCCGAAGCTTTTGTAAAATGTTTTAACATACCTTGTCTCACGGAATGTATGCTTGATATGAAAGATAAATGGCTTAAATATTATCAAGACATTCCCATGATTTATCTTGTAACCGCCATTTTTGATCCTAGACTTAAACTAGATGGTCTTTCCGCTTTATTGACTATTTATTATGATTGTTTGCGTGTAAACTTAACACAAGAAAACATTAATGTTCCTAACATTGTGCAACAAGTTAATACCGAAATTAGAAAATTACTTAGTACATTTGAATCTAGTGCTAGCTCTTCTTCTACTGCACCTAGTCCATCTCCCTCTTCTACTAGTTCATCTTCTTCTCTTTCACTTGCACAACAAGTTTTTGCTAGAAGAACAAAAACACCTAGACATTCATCTTCAAATGCGGAATATCAAGATTATCTTAACACTTGTTTTAATTTTGATGATAATGTTGATTTTGATATTTTGGATTGGTGGAAGAGATTAACTCCCAAATATCCAACCTTAGTTAAAATTGTACAACAAATCATGGCCATGCCCGCATCAACGGTTGCGGTGGAGCAAGCATTTAGCCGAGGCGGGAACATTCTCGGTCACAACTGAACTCAATTGAAGCCCGAGAAGTTGGAGATGCAAGTTTGTATTCAAGATTGGATAAGGGCGGCTAAGCGGAAACAACGGAATGCACCGGTGTACGACTCCAAATCGGATTCCAACTCCGAATACGCCGGCACTACTTCCGAGTCCGACATCGAAAGGTAAGCGGGATTAAAAAAAAAAAACTCGGAAGTCCGAAAAAAGGTAAGTCAAGATAAGAGAACTATGTGGGCTTTGATTCCTCTTAATCCCGAGAGGATACGTAGGCAACCGGGAAACCGGTTCAAGTCCTTTAATTTTTTCGAGTTTTTTTTGTTAAATTGAATTTATGTTTCTTTTATTTAATTGGTATAAATTTTAATTACTAGTTTTTATATACTAATTTTTTTTATAGTAATTTTTTTTATATAATATTAATTTTATTATTTTTTAACATTATTACTTTGTATTTAAAATTTTTTATTTTTTTTTAATTTTATTTTTTTAAACCGTGCTAAACCGGCAAACCGGCGGTTTGCCGGTTTCAAGGGCCCCGGTTCAGGTTTAGGTTTGGCCTTGGGCCAAACTTAAACCGCCGGTTTGCAAACCTAAACCGACGGTTTAGGTTGCAGCCCAAGCCTAATATGGTGCGTTAATACGAAGATTTGACAATCTAAATTTTAATAGTGTACCATTCAATGGGTGGAAGTAAGTTCCCTTTATTTTTATTAGGTTTATTTATAGAAGTTTTGTAATACAGATTTAGTAACTAGTAGCTAGTACAATAATCACTGTTATTGTTTATTAAAAAAATTAATATTATTGTAATCATACAAACCCTCTAGTACTAAGGTTAGGTACATCGGTTCCTCTCAAGCGTTTTTTTTCTTATAAAGAAAAGCGGTTTGAAAACATTAGACGAAATAAACATAAATAACCCGAAAGCAAAATAGGTTTTCAGGAGAAAGTAGGATGAATATGTAGTCAGTAGGAAGCGGCAAGCATCACGTTTGTTTTCGAAGGAAGTAAATAGGCAGGAAGTCTGGGGAGTAACTGTATACACCCCAGATTTGGACTCGCAACATAGACGTCAGGAGTCGATCAAAAATCCACGCCCCCTTCTCGACAAAACACTCGAAATGCCACAAAAACAAAAGCATCAAACAAAGAGGAAATCATTGCAAAAAGCGGGTGTCATGCCATAAAAAGTGTATAACTTTGAGAGTTAGTGAGTAAAGATTTAGAAGGATAAAGTTGTATGAATCAATTGAATGAAAACCTGTAAAATTGTACTGTGATTTCAACACCGATTGTAAATTAATTTACGGCAAATTAATTTTGGGGTTTGGGATAGAGACTTAAATTTATGGGAATCAAGAATTCACAAGAATCGTATATTGGGTATCATCAATTTCTCTCTACACCTCTTATTATGGTCCTCTTGTGTTATGGGTGGAATGGGTGATATGGTAGGTGCCAGTTTATTTTCAAAACTAATGTGTTTCAAAGGCTACCATTGATCATACATCGACCAATATAGAATCACTAGAGTCCATCCATTAGCTTGTTTTTCCCCATATTGTGTAATTTGAAGAGGTCGGTAAAATGGTCGGGAGTGTAATCCAAGCAAGACTTGAGTTTCCAATTGAATTTTGAAGCCTTAATTTACTACAGATTACAGTCTGAATTTTGTATTGCAAGAAATTGATCAAATAGCATTGGAATGCCTTGGTGTGGAATTCAAACAAATAGATAACGGATTAGGTTAATTTGTGAAGTTGGGTTCAAGTGCTAAACAAAAGCAAAACAGGTTGGTGTTGCTCATGAATCGCCATAGTTGGCATAGAGGAATCTTCTGAGAAAGAAACGACGATAGGAGTCGGTTAGACTGGTGGGACAACGAGTATGATCGGATAATTGCATCTGAAACAACTAGATATAAAGTGTTATGCTTTTTGGGTCAAATTTACAACTTCTTCATAGACAAATAAACAACATCAGATGAAAAATCACAACTTTTTTGGGTCGGATAGAATATGGGAATCAGATTCAAAGAAACTAGTGGGATCCAGTGGATCTAGTGAATTTGTGGCTACTGAGAAGCAAACACTCTAGATTAGAAAGAAGCCAGACCAGAAAAGAGAAGTCTCAAGGTCGGCGGAGCCAATAGCGGTCAACCTGTTTGATAGAATGTTGGTTTCTGTGAGTGAGATGCGAAATGGACAGACCTGAAAGAATCCAAACCAAAAATAATGCAGCCTCGAGGTTGGCGACACCAGTGGCGGCCAGCCTTGTCTGAAAGAGTGAGGGTTAACAACATATGTAAAAGAAAGAAGGTTAATAACCTTGTATGAAAGAAAGAAGGGCGCGGACGGTTGGCTGAGGGCGATGTCCGGTGGGCCGAGGTGGTGGTCGGTGGGTCGAGGAGGTGGCCGGTAAGCCGAATTGGTGGCTTGTAAGCCGAGGCTGGTGGTGCTGGGTTTTCTCCCTCACATGGAGAAGAAAGTTCTACTTCTCTCAAGCGTTGTTCGGAGCTCTCCCGAAGATGGTTGTTGAGTCGGGGTGTGTAATTGCTTGGGTTATATTGTTTTTGCTTCATTAGTGCACGTTACAGGTGTTCAGGCCTATAAACAGGCGAGATAAAAGATCGTGAAGTAGAAAGTCGATACAACATCAACGGATTTTACAGGCCTTGTCTACTTGGGGAGAGGTTGAGGGTGCTTCGAGTCTTGTGCGGACATTGTTAGACGGTTCTGAGCATAGGCCTTTTGTGAGGGTGGATTGTGACTCGGTGATGGAGTTGATCTAGACAAGAGCCCTAAAATCAAACAATGTCTTCGTAAGGTTTCAGATGGGCATTTTACAGCTATTGTTAAGGTTTTGTGTTCTTTTGGAGTTGCTTCTTATAGCGATGAGAATTTGAGGGTGTAAGTGGCTAATCACCCATACAAGCCTCCTCCTTTTAAGCCTTGCACTACCTTTCTTAAACCACCCTTCGTTGTTGATATCGATTTGACTTTTAAATGCATTAAGTCCTTTCCCAAGGGTACTTCTTGTGGTAGAGACGGCTTGGGGCCACAACACATCTTAGATGCCATGTGTGGTGAAGGTTTTGCAGTTGCCACGAGTCTTTTGAGAGCGATTACCTCAGTGGTTAATATGTGGTTGGGAGGTAGGTGTCCGTTGAGTTTACCTGAGTTTGTGGCTCCAACTCCTCTTATATTGTTGCTGATGCCTGACAATGGGGTTCGATCCATTGCAGTGGGTACTGTATGGAGACGTTTGGTGTCTAAAGTAACCATTAAGGGAGTATGTAAATATATGAGAAAATATCTTGGAGATTTTCAATTTGGAAGCGGTGTTTCAGATAGTGTAGAGGCTATTTTGCACAGTGCTAATAGGCTTTTGAGCTAGAGTTATGACGATTGTTCCTTGGCTATGCTGACAGTAGATTTTTCTAATGCCTTCAACCTAGTTGACATGTCTGTTTTGCTTAGGGAGGTTAGAGAGATGCCCATCTATCTCCTTATGGGTTGATTTATTGTATGGTAATGCTGCTCGGTTATACCTTGGAGATGGATGCATATGGTCGGCTACTAGTGTGCAGCAAGGGGACTCTTTGGGCCACTCCTTTTTTCTCTTGTCTTGCACCCGCTTCTACATAGGATCAGGGACAGTTGCAAGTCTTTCCTTCACACTTGGTATCTAGATGATGGTACGATTATTGGTTGGTCTGTGGAGGTGGCTAGAGCTCTTGATATCATTCGACAGCTTGGTCCGGGTTTAGGGATCGAGTTGGATGTTCACAAAACTGAGCTCTTTTGGCCTTCGTGTGATGGGTCGAAACTTAGAGATGGACTATTCCCACAAGACATTGCAAGGCCGGCGATGAGAGTTAAGTTGTTGGGTGGGGCAGTGAGTAGAGACGTGGGGATTATTAGAGAGCTTGTCATGAAAGAGAGCGATTAAGGCAATTGAGTTGATGCATCTTCTTCCATAGTTGAGAGACTCGTAGAGTGTTCTTGTATGGGTGTTTCTAAGGTGTATTTTGGCTTGAGGACTTGTCATCCGGAGCATTGGGAGAGTCCAACAGCTTATTTTGATGATGGACTCCGTGGATCGGTAGAGGAGATTATGGTGTGTGGGGGACCTTTCTTTGAGGATCTTTAGTGGCAGCTTGCTTCTTTGCCCCTTCGGTTTGGGGTTCTTGGGCTTTATTATGCTATAGAGGCTTCTTCTTTTGATTTTGTAGCCTCCGGGGCCTAGTCTTGGGACCTTCAGAACTACATTTTGCGGGACAAGGGAGTTGTGGATATAGGCTCTGAGTTTTGTGGAGCTTTGGGTAATCTTCAGGCTTCTATTCCTGATTTCGATCTTTTTGTTTCTACTGTCAAGAACACAGTCCACTGTAAAGCCCAACATGTATTGGCGAGTGCTCTTTTCGGTTAGATTGTACAAGAAATGAAAGTTTCCTTCGATTTGACCCCGAAAGTGGATAACCCATCAACAACCTCCAACTATAGGCCGATAAGCTTATGATCAACAATATACAAAATAATTGCCAAAATTTTGGCATGTAGACTGGGATGAGTCCTATCAAAACTAATTCACCCGCTACAAAGTGCTTTTACTAAAAATAGGGCAATGCACGACAACGTCCTTATAGCTCATGAAGTTTTTCATGAAGATCCAAGAAAGGAAAAAAAGGCTATATGGCCATTAAAATAGACTTGGAAAAAGCTTACGATAAGCTGGAATGGAATTTTATAAAAGAGATTCTCCAAAATTTTGGATTCAGTGAGAAATTTAGGAGTTGGATTAACGAATATATTACACTTGTCTCGCATTCGAATAATAAATGATTCTCCAACAAGTATCATTGTTCCCCAAAGAGAAATTCGACAAGGAGATCCGTTATCTCCACTCCTATTCAATTTGGGAGCTGATATTTTAGCCAGAAATATACAAAAATTAAACAGAGAGAACCCGAAGACCATCGGTTTTCCCATTACGAAAAAGGGCTCAATAAGCCCATTCCTAGCGTTTGCGGATGATATTATAATTTTTACTAAAGCAACAAACGGAAGCTAACAATAAGATTATGATAGTTCTTATTGATTACTGTAAAGTTTCGGGTCAAGTCATCTATTATCATAAATGCTCATTCCAAACATCCAACAACGAAGTACAATCCAATAAAAGGAGGATTTAATCACTTCTAGGCATTAACTCCTCTAACATTATCGAACAGTGTCTATGATGCCCTATTAAAAATAATAAATGGAAAGGTGAATAAAGACATTTTTAACTCTGTCATCCAAAAATCAAAGCATCAACTTACAAAATGGAAAGCAACTTCTCTTTCGCAAGAAGGAAGATCAACCTTAATAAAAGAAAACTTAAATGCAAAACCGAGTCATCTCATGCAGGCCTTTATGCTACCAACAAGTATCCACAACGAACCTGATAAAAATTAACGAGAATTACTTCTATAATAAAGGTCCAAACTTTCGGCCTCTCATCAGTTGGGAAAAAAATTGTAAACCAAGATCCTTTGGAGGTATTGGGATCAAAAAAGTTGAGGATATGAATAAAGCACTCCAAATGAAGCTAATATGGAAAATCGTGGCAGAATCTGAGAATGTATGGGTTAAAAATAATAGATGAAAAATACCTTCGAGGACAATGCATTTGGAATTATGAAGGTGGAAAAAAATACTTCTTGGCAATGGAAGAAATTGAACAAACTTAAAGAGAAATTTAATAAAGACCTAAGATGGCGAGTGGGAGACGGAAGAACAATAAATTTCTGGAAGGACAAGTGATTGCTAGAAAAAACACTAATTGAGTTAGCATTTGACAAATCCAACATAAACCATTTAGAGATGGTTAGTGCCTTTATCCCTGACGGAAATTGGATTCAACGTAATGTTAAACAACTAAGTACAACACTTCCAAGTGACATTATCAATAGAATCAAGATTTAAAATCTCCCTTTAAATAATATCAGAGATAGAATATACTGGCAGGCTAACATGGATGGTTGGTACTCGACAAAGTCGGCAATGGAAACAATACAACAACGGAAAAATGGTGTGACTAAAGACAAATCTTGGATTTGGAAAATGAACATAATGCATATATAAAGTCAAAAACTTCTTGTGGAAGTTGGCCCTAAACGGCATTCCAACAAAAGAAAATCTTGACAAACAAAGATTCCCGGTAGTAATGCACTGCGAATTTTGTAACCACCACACAGAGAGCGATAAGCACCTTTTCTTCGAGGGTCCCTGTACACATCAAGTCATATACAACGTTAAAATATCAGAATTAATGAATGAGTGCAATACCTCAACGCAAAATATTTATGACACTCTAATACAAATAAAAGAAGCATCATCCATGATAGAGCTTAGACAACTAGTTATGATTTGGTGGAACATTTGGATTGCCAGAAACCAAACTATTTTCCAAAATAAAAAAAACCTGCTCCAAATCTGAAACAAATTTGCTTTAAAACAAATTGAATGGGATGAAGTCAATACTAAACTGCTGACCACCAACTCTCCTCAAACAAAATCAAGAAGGAAACATAAGAACATCATATGGCACAAACCAAAAATAAATCTGTCAAACTTAAATTTAATGCACCAAGTAACAACAATAATCAATATGCGTTTGGTTTCATCATTCATAATAATTTTGGTTGTCCTTTGGCTACAAGAAAAAGAAGATGCAATGCTGAGTCGGTCCTAGAGGCAAAAAGTGTTTGCTTTTAGGGAGGGCCTAAAAAAGGTCACGCTGCTAAGGATCACATCAATCGAGATAGAAGGAGAAAACATGATGCTCATCAATGCAATAAACCGGTCTTAGAACCCCCTTGGGAGACGGATATGATCATCTCTCATATCTTTGGCTTGATCTCGAGCTTCACACGATCCAATGTCATTCACATCTTCAGGGAAATCAACACGGTAGTTGACAAGCTCGCCCTCCATGGTCATACTACTTCAACAGATGATGAGGAGCTACCAGATGATGTTGTTTACCTCATCCTAATGGATGTTGTAAGTCGGTCGGTCTCTAGGAGCTGACCCTTCTATTTTCCTTACGATAAAAAAAATATATATTATTAGTACAATCATGTTTTTTTAAGATTTTTCAATTCATAATATATAAACATTATAATATTTTAAACAAAAACCGCACAAACATTCCCGATTCCGTCCCAGTTTTATCTAGATCATTGTTCGTTGTTTTTACACCCCTATAAACCTTTATCAATAATGATAAAGACCTATAAGTTAGTAAAAACCACGGCATGCTTTAAATTTATAAAACTTGTAATAAATACCCAATTTGTAGCGAACCCACAGTGTATGGGTCAATCACAGTATGGATAAGTACTCCAAGGTCGATCTCAGGGACCAAGTGTTTGAATTGTGATTATGATCTAAGATAGAGTAAATCAAAGTAAAAGAATGAGGTTGGAAAAGAAGGGAAGAAAGATCAAAAAGGTTTTGAAGGATTTTGTAAATATCGCAATCAAATATCGGATTTGATTGAAAACCAATTAAAACAAACGAACGAAAGATTGATCAATAAAAGAGAACGCGGATTCCAAGGATTCAAGGTCATTATTTATACGCACGGACTCAGGACAACTATCAAAGGATCTATGGTTAACAAGTTTCAAGGAAGAACGTTTCTAAGCTGAAAGTCTATTACCGGGTAAGTCTCAAGACTATCTAGTTCCAAACCAACCACCTATTACCGGGTAAGTCTCAAGGAAGAGAGGTAGAAAATTCTAAACAACCAGACTACAAACTAAGGGGAAGGTAAACCATTACCGGGTAAATCTCAAGTATTACCATACTTAGTAAGGAATCTAAGCACACTCAACCTAGTAGAGGTTTTCACCTCTATTACCTATGATCAGTCTCTAAGGTATCTAAGAAGGGGTTTCACCGGGTAAGTCTCAACTCCAACTTAGGTTACTAGGTAGAAGGATTCTAACTAGGTTCAAGTCCTAACTAACCACTAGGATTCCAAAGCTATTCAAACCAAGCATAAAACATTATTCCATCATAGTCCAGGTATAAACAAATTCCTATTTACCTTGGAACCACAATAGTTCTAGCCAATAATCAGCATAACAAAAGCAATAATCAATTCAATGGAAGAATGCATTAAATAAGAAATAAAAGAGGGAATAAAGAAAGTACTCAACTTTATTAATAGGTAACCAGCAAAATGACAAATTCTTAGTATCGCGAAGCGTATCTGAATTGAATGAAATATAAAGACTGAATCTTTCCTAAAAACTCAATGTAGTTCAACAATGGTGACAATGGTGTAGAGCAAGGGAGAAGAAGAAGGTAAAGCGGCACTCTCAATAGAAGCTGTAGAATAGAATGAAGTGGAACCCTGGAAATCATTTATAGCTTCCCTTTTATACCCAACAACCTTCCACAGAACGGGCCGGGCCAAAACAGATCCGAGAAGAGCGAAATATTTTGGCGCACAGAAATCTCGGTCAAGAAATCTAGGGTGGAACCCGAGTTTCAAACGTCGGGGCCGAGATTGGCTTCGTGATCCAGCGCTGAGGAAATCTCGTCAGATCATCTCGGTCAAGTCTGAAAAATCTTGCCCGAGATGGCACAAATCTCGGCCGAGATTGGGACCGAGATGGATACCGAGATATCGCAACAGAAACTTCTCAACCCAACCGAGATAGGGAATCTCGGCCGAGATGGCTAGGATCTCGGCCGAGATCATGTGGATCTCGACCGAGATTGCTCTAATCTCGTGCGTTTCGTCTTGTTTGCTCATAGCTCGTATTTTCCTCCTTTCCCGTGCCTGTGTGATCGCTCCAAAGCGTCCATCCCGAGACTTGATTCTCAAATACATCGTTTTAGCTCCAAATCACGCCAAAATACCTACAAAGACACCAAAAGTGTGTAGACATCTATACTCGCAAAGTTGCACTAAATAAGTATAAAGAACACAAACTAAGGCTAAAACATGCACGAGGAAAAGGGAAAACTAACTTCAACTTTTTTAATAACCAACTATTAAACAATTTTACTAGCAATTTTTCCTCAATAAATATCATAGCAAGGAGAAAAACAATGTAATTAGTTTATTATGTTTATAAATATAAGTAAATAACTTCAAATTTAACCAAGGAAGAATGAAGAATTTAGTGGCGAGAATAGAAGCGAAAAATACAGAGAACAGTGTGTTTGGTTATGCTGTATTGCTGTGCTTGGTTAACGATTTGGTGAGGGGTGTGACAAGTGTGTTTCGTTAGGCTGTGTGATATGATTCTTAAAGAGAAACCTCTCATACTGGACCTCAACTTCAATTAACAAAAGAAATAAGTGCCAAGCAAAGGTTTTGAGCTATTCATTACTCAACACTTCTGACTGTACAAACTGCGGCCTTAGTAAATCTTACGGCATTTTGTAAGAAACTAAATCCAATTTTATATGTAAAAAAGTATATTAAGATCAGATCCAAATGTGTAATCAGAGCCTGAAGATGGCACATTAAGGTTTTTGCGCAATCTCCACAAATATTTTGTGGAGTGATTGTGGCTTGGAGAAGAACGGGCAGTGATCGCTTCCTTTTATCTTGAACACTTGCTCAGGTGGGTTTTCCCCTACCAGCTTTTCTTGAACATCCGGTGAAAGTGCACGGTCGTCTAACGTTTGAATGTAGAAACGTCGAGTGGAACCGTATTTCTCGGTAGTCAAGGAGAGCTTCTCCATAATCGGGCCTAACGGGATTGGTCTCATCAACACCATGGCCAGTGCAATATCCTACAAACAACAATTTGTTTTTTTTTACACCAAACAAGCCCTTAGCTGTTTCAATTTGGTTTTATCTTAGATGCACCTTTGAACAAGGCATTTTTCAGAAAACAGTTTTCTTACCTTTGTTGTGCTTTGGTTGAAATATAATGCTTTCATTTGGTCTTTCTCCAACATGAAACTAGTAGCAGGGTTCTCCCGGCCATTCCCGTGAATCAAGAACTTTGATCCCTGCATAAAGTCTTCAGCAGATCCCAGCTGCAGGGGAGAATTTAGTAATGTTATCAGAAATCAAGTTGGACAATATTCAGATACATATTGGCAACCTAATAGCTTACACAGATCCTGTCAATAAAATTAAGGGAAATTTCGGATGGTGCCCTTGTATTTTAGACTTTTTCGGATTATACCAAGGGTTTTTCAGTTTTCGGATGGTGTTTAGACTTTTCTGGATTATACCTTTTACCATCTATAAATTAACAAGTATTAACATTTTAAGAATATGAAAAGATAAATTATTCATACAAAATATTTTATATTATATATATATATATATATATATATATATATATATATATATATATATATATATATATATATATTATATATATATATATATATATATATATACACATTTAACAATATCTAGCAAATTATAATTATCTTTTTTTTTTCTTCTTCAAAATGTTAACTTATGAATGATACGAGGGTATATTACGGAAAATTATTAAGTTCAACGGCACCATCCGGAAACTGAAAAACTCACATAATCCGGAAAAGTTTAAACAAGGGGCACAATCCAAAATTGCCCTAAAATTAATTTGCATTTCAATGAGTTAGAAGGCACAATCATGACAAGAATTACCTCGTCTTTGAACACGTCAAAGGGTCTCTGTCCAGTAGCAACCATTGTACCGCAAATAAAAATTGTTTTGGAGATTTTCTCTGGGAAGTGCTCCATGCAATAAGATACGCATGCGCCTCCACATCCATGGCCAACCAATATGATCTGTTCATACAAGAACCCAGATTTGAGATAAAATCTTAAATTGAAAATAATGCTAATATGCAGAAAGCAAAGATCATAAGATGGCATCTTACTTTTTCATCATCACGCAAGTTTTTAATGTAAGAAATTAAGGGTTTTGCATACTCTTCTAAAGTACCAACTGAGTTCGTCTCTGTTGAATCAATTCCAGACCCGGAAAGATCTAAAGCAACCGCGGACAATCCTGCTTCTTCCAGTAATGCAATATTTTTGTACCAACACCATGCACCAAAGCCTTCACCGTGTACTAGCACGAATTTCCGTTCTTTAAGACTCTCTAAGAACCCTGCCCCCTGTACAACCACATTAAAGTAAAATATAGTTAAAATTGCAATTTTGGCTAAGCAATGTAACTTACTTCATAGATGCACAGAATGAGCAAACACTACAGATATTTTGAATTTATGGAATAAAGAAGTTTATAAAACAAGATGTGACAAACAGAATCAATAATATGAGAACTTTTGAGGCGCTCAACTTAGAAGCTTAACTTAATCAGCACACTGCATAAAGCCTATGTAGATAATAGATCTGATAGCATCAAAGGCGACAAAGATAAATCTCATCAAGAAAGGAAGTTATTGATTATAACTGAACCTTGTTGCTATTTCTGAGTATCGATTGATTTACCAGAAAGTCGCTTATAAGTTTTGTAGTTTTGGGGAAGTGAGAAAACAGTATAAAATGGTCTAGGCATCGAAGCAGGTTTTAAGAGGAAAATATATTGGTGGAAATCCAACATGTGAAAACAGATCACATCAAGCATCATTTTGAAGAATTATTGGTGACCAAACAGCTTGATAGTCTCTACAGAAGGCACCAAATAGCTTTGATTCATGACAAAGTACTTACAGCCAGCGATAATAGAAAAATACTCATCCTTACATGATAGTAAAACACAACTGGTCTTTGTATTCCTAAATCAACGATTGAATAACCCTAGTCCAAAATGTTCATTAATCTCTGTATTCAAAGCCATCACTAATACCAAAGCCGAAGTTATGCTCAATTATCCTTCTATGTTCAATTCACCAACCCAAATTCCTCATCTGTATCATTTGTTAGAGACATAGATAGAACGCCAGCAGGCTGTTTCTCACTTTGGAAGTGGAGATTTTTTTCACGGATGAAAACAGGAGGGTTAGGTGGGTCAGGTGATGGGTAGGTTTATGGGTGAAAATGTATCACCCAGTCACCAGAATTACCCATCACTCGGAGTTTCATCTGTATATTTGGTTCAGGTTATTTGAGTAGATCAGTCACCACTGGTGATTTCCAGTCCTTCAACTCCACAAAGAACTTGCAACACATGACTAACCAACTTCCCTTCTTAAGTATGCACGGTTCAATAATGCATCCCAGATTTCCCATATCTATAACCCCCAGATTCAGTGGTATGAATTACAGTAAATTGACGAGTACCAAATCAGAAGCATGAATCCAAACAAACAGAACTAAATACAGTTAACCCAGAAAAGTGGAGTGAATCTTCCTTCCAACAAAAGAATGTGGCAATTGAAGTGGTGGACCAAAGGAATCAAAATTTCAAAATTCATATATCCTCCCGAGGAGACATCAGACAAAAATACATAGTAAAGAACAAAAAAGACCCTAAAAGGATGGCCAGTGGAGAAAAGGCAAAGCTAAATTCACTTCAGAGTTCAGACCCTACTTTTTGAGTTTCCAATCAACAAAAAAGTACATATAAACTAATCATGAAGTGGAAAAGCGAAACAAAATCGAATTCAATTCAAAGAATCATTACCTGTTTGGAGTTAGAAAACGGATCGGAAAGTGCTCGACGACGACGAGAAGTAGTACCAACGCCACCAGCACCACCTCCGTTATTCATCCGACGAGACGACATCGATCCAGCATCAAATCTCTGAGACAACTGATGATGTTGAAGCGCCATTGCTAGGGCTTGTCTATGAATCGCCTCTTCATCTACTAGCAATTTCCTTTGAGATCTACCAAACCTCTTGCTCCTCGATCCATGCTCTTTACTTCGATTATCCTTCTTCGCCATACACATCAATCGATTCCCCATTTCTTCCCCCAACCCGCAAAACAAATTAGAATCAGACGAAGAAATATTAGATCGAGAAGGTGAATTTTGATTTGATTTCTAACTACTAGCACAATAATAGTGAGGCGGAAGAAGTAGAGAAGAACTCGTTGAATTTCGTTGACAGCTACAAGTAGAAAGATTGTTGCTGTTCATTGAATTTGTAGCCATGGAAGGAATATTTAAAGCATCCAAAAGAATGTAAAGACGTAAACGTAAACCAGAAAAACAGGGGTGACGGCCGAAATGAAGGAAAGGGATTACACTTCCTACCGAAAACAGCTATTTAATGCAATTTTATTGAATTTTTATGTGCTTTTTGAACTGCAAATATTCAGATATATTATCTCTGAAAATTGCAGAAATGCGCAAGAAATGTCTCAGATTCATAAATATACTTCGCAGCCTCAACTTACTTCATAGTTATTATTGCATATACTTACTCTGATCGCTAAAAAAACGTATTTTTACCCATTAATAAAATATAAAACAACCTTAATTTATAAAAATATATTAAATAAAAACCAATTTTACCACATTAAATATTTAGATCTATTATATTTGAAAACGAAACTTTAAAATGAATCAAAATCTAACGTTAAAACTACATATTTTACGATCGAAGAAAGTTGTATTTTATTGTAGATCAAATGTTTTCACAAGTACCTTTTAAATAATTGTTTTAAATGGATTTTCTTATATATTAAAAGAATAATTGAATTATCATAAAACAAAAAAGTTTCTTAACCATGTAACTTAATGCTCATGATTTATGAATGTCTTCGCTTATTGGTCGAACTCGGGAAGGTTTATCGAAGACTTTAATTTTTGGTTGAGAAACAATCCAATTTTAAGAACTTATCTTTTTTTACTTACGAGGGATCAACTTCACGCGGAATAGTCTCATCATTGGATCTAAGTCGTGACCAAGAGATGCGAGTCTATTAACAATAACCTCGACTTTCTTAAAAATATTTTACACTCTAACTTTGTGAGCCTTGAAGTTAAAATGGAGATGTCGGATTTAATAATGTCCGTTCACATAGCAGGTTCCACGGACACTTGATTAAATTATTTAATGAGCATAAGATAATCTCCTTTGTTTCAATGATCGCGGATCTTAAACACATGGCCTTATAGTTGCTCTCTCTTAGTCCATAAGGTTACGATGCTTATGAAAAATCATGGAAGTCTAAGCCTACGAGGATTTATGTTAGCTTACAAATATTTAACTTTTTTCTTATTTCACAAACTTTACGTAGCTTATGTTGGATATATATTATAAATATTAATTTCAAATAAAAAGATCAATATTTTAGTGATATTATATTTGTATAAGCTCTAATAAATTCAAATATTCGTCAAACTTTAAAAAATTGAAAATAAAATTGCTCAATCAACTACCTATTTCAACAATTCAAAAAACTTTAGTTTCATCTAACGCTAAGTTTTAACTACTTCTCCGATAAGCAAATCGTTTTCAAATAGATTACATCATTGTTTTCAAGAGAGACATATTTAGTAAGTTTTGAGTGTGGAAAGAAAATGTGAGAATGTAAAATCAAAGAAAAAAGTATGCAATTATTATGGTAGTTTAAAGGTGTATTTAATATTTTGCTGAAAATGAGGAGGAACCACATGGCAATTGGGCCCCTTCTAAGGCTTCTAGCTCGTAAGTAACCATCAATGCATAGTACATATAAATATATATACTATTTAATACCCGTATCCAAATATGGATCCTATTGTAATAAATTTTAAATTTACATTTTTCTTTAAATAAATTTATTTGGGATTCCATGTAGACCTGGGCATCCCGGGTCGAGTTCGGGCCGGACTCTCGTGAAAAATTTGTCTGTTGTTACGGGGAGGACTCGGGCCGAGTCCGAACTTTGGACCCAAGGTATTGTCTGTATTTGTACTGGGTGGGCCCCATTTTATACATATTTTTTTTAAAAACTAAAAATTATACATATTAAATATAAAATAAATAAAATTATAAAACATAATTCAAAGTACCTCAATGGTCGTAAACATTTGAACCTTATATAGAGGTATCATGTTTGATTTATACTATTCACATATATATATATTTTACATATTTAAATTAAAAATTAAATAAAACCGGGCTTTTAAGCTGGACTTAGCGACCCGGATGGACCTACACACTTGTCCGTACCTGCCCGGCGGGCTTAGCTGTCCGGTCGGACCTACCTCATGCGCCATGCCTGTCCGTTTTTGCGAGCGGACGGACTTGCCCGCATTTGCCCAGGTCTAGTTCCATGCAAGAAAACGGTATATGATGTTCCTTGATATTACAATGTCAATATTAAAGTATCAATAACTATTGTGTATAGTTAGCTGAACCGGGGTTTTTTTAATTGATTTACATAACCATATTGAGATTTTTGGGTTGATTATGGTTCACAAATTAATCAATTTTGGTTAATCAAAAAAATTATGGTATTTAAAATTATGGTTTTTTAGTGGAGTTAAATTAATTCATATTGCAGTCCTACTATCTTTTGGTAGATGACATCAAATTTGAATAAGATT
This sequence comes from Fagopyrum tataricum, assembly GCA_002319775.1. Lineage (NCBI taxonomy): Eukaryota > Viridiplantae > Streptophyta > Magnoliopsida > Caryophyllales > Polygonaceae > Fagopyrum > Fagopyrum tataricum. Next base: position 7,338,454 of record CM008285.1, on the reverse strand, counting down.
TGTTTGAACAATTAAGGTTAATCAACACAAACCAAAATTTATAGATTTTCGTTTTTTTTTCAATGGATGAATTCAAATCGTAAATTTTTATTTTTAAAAAAAAGAGGAAAATAAACTGTTAACCGAAAAAAATAGGCGAAGGTAACTTAATCAGTTTTTACGCACTCCCATGTTACCAAACACAAAACAAAATTATGTTCATCTCAATCATGCTACATAATACCTACACATCCTTTGTCTATGAAATTTGATTAACAAATCTAAAAGGTGAATATACATAATGAAAAATATATAACAATGATCAATGAGGAGGAGAAGTGAAAACCGTTGAAAAGGCGTAAATCTAGTCATGAAATGAACAAAGCTCTGGAACTCAGTCCCAAACCGGACAAAACCTTGAAATCCAGTCTCAAACGAACAAAGGAGAATGCCCGCTATTGCCATTCATCAATCCTAAACAAAAAAGTGAAAAGACATTAGAAACTGTATAACCCAAAAACGAACAAAGATGTAACTTGTAAGAACCAAAGAAAAGAAGGAGAAGATCGAGATCATACATATTGGACGTCGGACGGATGCTAAAACAAAGAAGAGTGAAGCGGATAATGGGGAAGGAAGGAGTTATTTTGGGCTTTTAAACCTTAACCCTAAGCAGAGAAGGACGGATTCGATTTTTTTTTTTCCGGCTTGAACTGAAAAATCGATTATAAACTGACAACAAACTGAAATTAAAAATAGCTCAACTGAATACCGGACATTAGCTTGTGGTTTTCGGTTTGGTTCAACCAAAACCGATCGGTTCGGAAAACGCCCGGGTGATGCTCAAACCTAACCACAATTAGCTTATAAATCTTGAGAATCAAAATTATACTTAACCGAATCATAAATGACCGAAATTGTGATTAGTCGAGTTTGAATAACCCTTGCTCCGTATAACGGTAGTTGGGTAGTAAGATGGTTCGAGAAAAGACACATGGAGGTGGACAATAAATAAATGAAGAAAAGAAAACGATTATTGTAACTTATATGGGGTAGGTTGATATATGTGGTGTAGAATATAGATTAGAATCCATCCAAAGTAAGCTTAGCATTAAGAATTATATTTAGCTAATTAGGCCCATTTGATATTGACATTAATATAGAAAATTAGTCATGAGTCATGACATGATGATATACTTAGAGCATGTCCCTTCAAAATATTGATTTCACTATATCACTATTTATTCTCCCATAATTAAATCCTTATCACTATATTAATTTTGTAAGATATCGATTCGAATAAGTTTTAACAAGTCAATACAGAATACAATCCGTCAATTCGGTTAGTTATCAAGTAGTGTATCATTAAAGTAGGGTCGGTGTTATAAGTTTTAACAAGTCAATACAGAATATAATCGCGTCAATTTAGTTTGTTATCAAGTAGTGTATCATTTAAGTAGGGTCTTATTAGAGATTTGATACACAACATGATATTTGGATAACAAATCAATTACCAAACAAGTGAAATCGGATAACAAATCAATTACCAAACAAATGATTTCACTCGTGACATTCTGAAATTATGGAATAAATGGAAAACGGTTAAAAAAAATTGTATCACTCGTAAAGCAATATTACTTTAATACTTTTTTATTTAGCTTCAACCTGAAAAAATTACTAGACTCGTAAAGCAATATTACTTTAATACTTTTTTATTTAGCTTCAACCTGAAAAAATTACTAGTCACTCATTCTCCGATTTGCTTATTCCGGTATCTTTTTTACTACCAAAGACGGGAGTAAAAAATACTGCAATCCCTCATTCACCGGAATTTTTGCTACCAAAGGCAGGAATAAGTTTGTGATTTCATAAATCATTTTCTAATTCCCTGGAAATTGTACCAAACGAGTCCTAACTGTGAGTTATAATATTCTGCAGTCTGAGAAAGACGGTGAGGAACAAGCATCCGAGTTCAAACTGGACAAAGCTCACAATAACAAAACTCGGTAACAGATCTACAAAAGAAGCAGAATTCCATAATCAAAAGGGAATAGAAAGTGATACAAGTTTTCATTTGACAAATTCCACATCCGAAAAGGAACAACTCAAATTTCATCCGGCATTTTACCATCTAACATCTCAGGCAAAACAAGAGAAAATTAAAACACCAGATTAAACATGGTTTATAGGACTAACTAAGATCCCAGAGATAACCGGCTTACCTTAGGATGATTATTACTATTGTTGAGGGTAGACGGCTGCAGGCTGTGAACCAACAGGAGCAGCAGAAGCAGTGGGGGCAGGAGCAGGGTACGCACCCGGTTGTTGAGGCACTGACTGATCATAGCTAGGTTGGTTTGTTGTTGGTTGAGCATATCCGCTTTGAGCTGCACCATAAGCCGATGGGTCTGCCTGAACTTGGTAACCGTAGCCATGTTGAGTTTGTGGGTATTGAGCATAAGCTGCCTGTGAGTATGCGGGTGCTTGCTGTTGTAACCCGGGTTGACTGTATCCTGCTACGGGTTGGGTAACAGCCTGTTGAGGATATCCAGGCATGGATGCAACAGCAGGTTGTGGTTGACCGTATGCGTCGTTAGTAGTTGCTGGAACGGATGCATAAGGATAGGGTTGCTGAGCTGGCATAGTCTGACCATAAGACTGTGCCCCTGAAACAGGAGCTTGGTAAGGAGGTTGACTAGCGGGATAGGACTGTGCGGGTGGAGCTCCTTGTGAGGGTACACTGTAAGGTTGAGGTGGATACTGTTGTTGTTGATTGGGGTATCCTTGACTGTCTTGGTAACTCGCGGGTTGAGAAGATCCGTGTGGGGGGCCGTATGGTGGTTGTTGTGGGGTGGCCTGGTTGTAGCCCTGTTGGGGTGGTGGCAATGTTTGTGATTGTGAGTAGGGAGGTTGGCCATAGTTGTAATTAGCCTGGGGATGAGGAGGGAGGTTTGAAGAGCCAGATGGCATGTGACTAGGATGAGGAGCCGATTGTGGGCCCCCTTGTCCGCTATAATAATTGTATCCTCCGCTAGGGTTATGTGGACCTTGCATTGGAGGCCTTTGCTCCCAACCTGAACCATAGCCGCCGCCTCCTCTTTGAGGTCCTTGTGAAGGATAGCCACCATATGGAGGATACTGCTGAGCTTGGGATGGGTAAGGACCTCCTCCACGCTGCTGCTGATAATCATAAGGTGTTGGTTGGGTGTTACGAGGGGCATGGGGGCCCCACTGAGGAAAGGCTCCAGGAGGACCGCGTGGACGATAAGCCTGTTGTTGACCATAGTTGCTCGAAGGAGTTGACTGTTTCACATTCTGGACAGATAAAAACCAGAGGAGAAGGTTAATGGAAAGAATTAACATTGCAAACAAGACAAGCTTGAGAATAGTTATTAAAAGGATGAGGTTCATGGATAAAAAGGAAAACAATAGCAATAATGAAATGAATCTGGAAAGAAGACATGAACCTCATTGAGCTGAGGATGAAAAGGTTAGTCACTTCCAAATTAGGGTTATTGTTACTTCATAATCACTCACATGCCTGAGTTGCCTTACCAACAGATATCAAGCGAAGACGGTGGAAAGCATTCATGAGGAAGATCAAGAAACATACATTGATATTTATAAGTGGGTGCAGTAACTGAAAAGGAGAATGTAGTTTCAACTTTTAATGCAGTGTGATCTTTTACAAAAGCATACCTCCAGACCGAAAACATGAATTCAAAGACCTAATGGTTGATCAGCTCCTAATTTGGAATGTGAAAATCTTCTTAAGCATATATGACAAAAAAAGAAAAGTGATCTTCAGAAAAATTAAAATAGGACTGATTGCTTATACAAGAAACCATTATGCTTAAAGTAAGTAAATCCTACACATACTTGTAACAGGTAGAACTGTAGAAGGCAGAAGAATGCTATGATATACAAATAATTATCCAGGCATTTTTCTGGGGACCTATATATAAGGTTAGTACTCAATGCCCAAAAACGTATAAATTGGTCTGAGACTGAATGTGCAATAGCAAGTTTCAACTTGAGCTGCAATCTTGTACTTATTTACTGAATACTGATATGTGAAAGTCAATGAGAACCACTAGTTTCGCAGGAAGCTCAAAGATTCAAATCTTAGGGCAACATAGGTCACGGGTTTAAATGGTATACTTCTGCTACAAATTACCATTTTTAGCTCTTGTATCTCAAAGCATCTTACCAACTAATAGAATCCAGCAATGTGTGAGCTAATGCCTGATATACCTCCTCTCTCCCGAAGATGAGAGTGAATAGTGGTTGTATATTGTTTCACCAAGAAAAGCAGTGCTGACCCATGTGTAAGGCAATAGCCACATCTGCATTTTTGAAGCCAACGAGTTCGAAAAAAGGACACTTTTCAAGAGGGGAAAAAACCATGGCAATTGACATCTGGACTGCATACAATATCTTCTTCATTGCATCAAGACATCGACGAATTTTGATTTGGCATGCTCTCATATAAGTTTATCGCCAATTCCATAATTCTTCCGACAATTCACTATGGTAAAATGCCCCTCAAAATATAGATTATCTCATAGTCATAGTCGCTCAAGCACAACATGATCATTAATGTGCAGAGAATTGACAAGGAAAATGATCTATCAATCAAACTAGTTTCCATTTATTAGGCTAAGGCTCAGACATGAACTTTTTCGAATATAGCAATTAAGACAATCTAGACAAGGAATTAGAACACTGCCACTTGAAAAACATATATATCATACCACTATCACAATAAATAAATAAACTTGTCACATAAAACATTTTTCACTTGCATGATATAGTATGACAAGAATTGTATTCAATTCGTGCAAATGTAACCAGAAACATATCAGGTCCATAAGACTTCTCATAGTGTGTGGATATAGTACCCATCAAATATCAAACAGTATACAATCCATAAACTAAACTTACACTAAAGAGCTATATATATATAACATGAAAACATTGGTACAGCATATCTATTCATAGGACCAAATTTCATGCATACAAAATAGTAGAACTGCACGATAAAACAACAGAATACCTGATTCATTGCTTCCTTTATGAGTTCCATGGCCATGTCGATTTGCTTCTTATCACCACTAATTCGTAGTGTCCTTTCTTTAGATTTGTCCCCGTCCGCAAGATGCTGTGGCAGCAACTGTGCCAGAAGAAAAAGGTAGACATTGCAAATCCATTTGGTTGAAGCAAGATGATAATTACTGCATAAACCTTTCAATATTTACATGCTAGCAGATTACCTGGATACGGGCTCCTGATCTTGTCTGTAGGTTTTTTATTGTATCTCCGCCTTTGCCAATTATTAAACCAACCTGAAGTGCCATATTGACAACTTAAATCCAGCAAAGGCATAGTAGTTCAAAGGAAGGGCACACACAACCCAGGTTTGTGACAAAAACTGAAACATGACATAATGCTACCTTCTCATTCGGTACTTGTATCTGTATTTGCTCCATAACTCCAGCAGCCAAAGCAAAACCTCTTGCCACAAGTGAAGGTGAACCACCAGCGTCAGCCTAACAGATGGAGAAACAAAACTAACGCACATGAGAAATTCATTTTATAAAAGCACAAGAGTAAATAAAAAGCACATCAACATTAAGTGAATATTCCAATACTCTTAATCACACCTCAGCCATAACTTCCTTAATCAACTTTTCTGCCTTGTTTATACTGTTCAATGTCCCTATAAGCTCCACAGGCCTAGTAGCAGCCCTGGGATCAGCGTCAGCATCCCTTGTAATTTGAATTTTTGCACCAGAGTTGTGCTGCAAATTACGTATTGTGTCTCCCGCCTTACCAATTAGTACCCCAACCTGCAAAACACCCAGCATAATCAGTGTACAGATCAAAAAAAATATTGAGGTGATTCTTATCACTTAACAAAAGACAACATGTTAAGATAACACATTGACCATCCTTCCATCAGCTACAATTAGTTTTTTTACAAGAAAATGACCTATCAAATCAATGCCTAGAGCAAAGACACAAGCAATGCAACAAAAAGTCCCAAACTTGCAAGGACCCTGTCCTTTTTCTCAAATGACCATGTTCGTAGGGAACATCTCAGAAACAGACAACCTATATCTTAGAAACCCATGGAGACGGACATGCATAATAAAATTCAGGAAAGTACATCTCAGAGTCTTCCCAATAGCTGATGTACACTATTCTAGCACAACAGCTTCAAGGTTTGCTGTTGAACTTGCACGTCAAGAGTGACCATCTTGAACAATGCTAAGAAAATGTAGCATAAATTGCAAATGAATAAAACTTCTCTATCATCACTGTTTCTCTGTATTCAAGCACACCTAGATGCAAACATTGTGCCTCCAGTTAATACTTTATTTATTCGGTTTGAGAATATCCCGCAAAGTATCATTGGCAACACTTTTATTGATTTAATATAAGGGCTTGACTCAATTTTCATTTCCAAAAAAAGCTAGATGGGCTGCCAAGGATTCTCTGGTTTGAACATTGAAATAGTCAACTAGACATACAGAAACAACTAAGACCCTCAAAAAACATTTCAGATAAAATTGCAAGCTCCTAAACAGGGTCAAAAGAGCACAAAAAAGATAATTTAAGAAGCGGTAAGCACCTTATTATTAGGGACCTCCAATCTTCGGGATATTGTTTGATCGCCAGATTCAGTGACATCTTGTTCGGATGAAGGTTTCGCCTCATCCTCTGATTGCTCAACTTCAGAAGGATTCAGTGGCATTTCGGCAACAGGCTGAGGGTCATTTTCAGAAGGTTTCACCTCATCCTCCGATTGCTCAACTTTTGAAGATGTCAGCTCAGCATCTTGTTGTAAATCAACTTTCTGCTCATTATCTTCTACAGAGATATCATCATTTCCCTTGCTGAGAGCTTCCTCAGAAACATTTTTATCTTCTTCCACAGCTTCGACATCTCTTTGAGGGTTGCTTTCCTCAGCTGCATCTCCCTTCCCGTTTTGATATCCATTTTCATCAGCTGTTCAAATCCACGGAATATTCAAATTAAAACAATGCAACTCCATGTAACTGTATAGCTAAACTACATAGGTTTGAAAACAAAGGAATAAAAAATGAGCATATAATCACCAGATATTCAGCAATATGATCAGTTCAAGATAATTAAGTGTATCCTGCTATAATAACAATTTAATTCGGGAAGACTGTGAGGACACAGCCAGTTTTGGTATCCATTTTTTCCAGCTCGTGAAATCCACACAATACTCGAATCAAAACTATGCAGATCCCAATGTAACTACACAGATGAACTCCAAATATTTGAAAACAAAGGAATAAAAAAGGAGCAAATAATCACAGGATATTTAACAACTACCATTTCAAGATAACCAATTTATCAGCAAAATAACAATATATTTCACAAAGACAGAAACGACACAAAACTCTTAGAACAGCCATTACTTGAGTCTGGACTGCATAAATGTGTGGGAGTAGATTATGAGTCATTATGTCCAAGACTCTAAGCATTGGGAAGCTATTTTAAACCAATAACATAAAACATTGATAGTACAATTTAAACAATTAAACCAAGTGTTATCCTATTCTCAAAGCTCATCAGCACCCTGTATGGGATTCATATTAACTTTTCCATACTGCCAGAGCATATGCTGATGCAGTGAATTCAAAAACAGAAGCACCGAAAACAACCTCTACTTGAGCAGAGACTGCATCAGACACATTAGGTTGAAAGATTGACAGAATAAAAAATAAAATGGACAAACCTAGCCAAGATGAAATTAGGGTAAAGTCGTTCAGCAGTATCACTACACACCACTACATAATTCCAAAAAACAAGGACATTATCTTCCTGGTTCCAAATCTCCCAACTTGAAATCTTGAATTTGGCATCACATCAAACAGCTAATCTCCCGTCATTCTTGTCCGCATTTCGATTTACACTCAGTCACGCATGCTAGCTTTCTAGTTTTCATATAAAGAAGGGCACCCACTACACCAGAACCTCCACCAGAACCTCGAGATTCTCATATTTTTAGGCTTTCAAATGTCCCAAAATTCAAAGAAAACATAACAAAATCAAACAAAATCAAGCAGAACATCAACAAAATGACCTAAAATCACGACCTTCATTCATATAGTTACATACACACACAGAAAACCACAAGAAAAAAAAATACAAGAGAGAGAACAAAAGACCTAAACCCTCATTCGAGGAATCATCGAAACGCGGGCGTTTAGCTTCAGATACGTCAGAAACTTCTTCAACCGGACACTGCTCCTCCACCTCCTCACCCTTATCTGGAGATGCCGACGGAGATTGATCAGTTGCTTCCGTTTCCAGATCATCCAGCTTTCGTTTGTGGTTATCCAAGGGAACGGGAGAACTCACCGCCACAACCTCTTCACCCACCATCCTGTCTGGATCTAAACTGTCCAAAATCTACAGAACTGGGGATAAAATCTACGGAGCTAAGGATAGAATGAGACCGGATTGGGGAATTTAGGGTTTAGGGTGGGATGAAGAAGAATATTGGGCGCGACTGAGTTAAGCAGTGACCAGAACCGCCAGGTTAGGGTTTTTATGGCAGTCGAGCTCTCTCACGTACCACTCAGTCTATAATCTTAATTTTATAAATGCAATTTTTTTACATATGCATTTTATTTATATTAATTTGTATAAAAGTTCATTATCTATATTAATTTATGTATGAATTTTGTGCATAAAACTTTTCCCTACATCTATGTTTATTTATAATATAGTTTTTTATTGTTATAAAAATAAATGCTAATACTTTATATAATTTAATATAAATAATTATATTTTTAGTCTTGACATTTTAATTAAAATAAAAAATATATAAATTATATAATATACCATTTTCATTATAAAAAAAAGGGGTTGGGGCTTGGGAGTAGTCACAGGCTCTTGTTTTTTTTAAATTCTATTTTTGAATGATGAAAAGGGTTTAGTTTGAATCGGTTTCTACAATTGATTTAACTTAGGGTGTTTTTTCGGGCTTGTTCCCCTAGAATTACTCTAGGTGAAGTTCTCAAGATCTCATTGAAAACATTAAAATCAGAAAAGGTAATTGAAAATAAAAAAGAGTTGGAGAGTGTTATATAAACTTAATCTAGCCATTGGATTATCATTTAATGGTTGAAATTCATTCAATTCTAGGTAAAGTTATTTTCAAGAACTTCACCGTAACTAGTGGTAGGTTTTAAAAAACACTAGTGTAAGTGTTTTGGAGTGTTTATAGGGAGTGTTCTATGTTTTTATAGTGTTGTGGTTTTTCAAAATACGTAGGAGTGTTTGGCTTTTGACTAGTATTTAGATAGAGTGTGTTTTGAAAAGACTGATTTGTACCTGCTAATAACCGAAATTACTTAGGTAACCAGGTATATTAACACACTTCTTCTCCCCTCACATCAGAAGACAAGTCACGTTGCTCTGCTGCTGAGAGCTTCGCCCATTCTCGAAGAAGATTCAAAGCAAGAACTCGCCGGTGTCGAAGATCCTCACTTGAGAACTAGATCTTGGTTTCTCATTCGGCCCAATCTCTCGCCTCATCTTCGAAGTCGATCTCTTCCAAGTAATTACTCGGTTTCTCTCACTTGTTTCTTCTCCTTCATCTGATGATCTCTTGTACGTGTTATACCATCTGAGAATTTGTTGGGCCTCTTGTTTTGTATAAATCGACACAGTGAACCCTAACTTTCCTAGGTAATTACTTGGTTTCTCATTCGGCCCAATCTCTCGCCTCATCTTCGAAGTCGATCTCTTCCGGTTAATTACTCGGTTTCTCCTACATGTTTCTTCTCCTTTATTTGATGATCTCTTGTATGTGTTATACCATCTAAGAATTTGTTAGGGCTCTTGTTTTGTATAAATCGACACATTTGTGTGACTTCAACATGTTGTTCACGTTTGTGTTGTATGGATGGGAAGGGTGTCCAAGAAGAGATTGAAGATTTTAGTTGTCATGTCATGTTACCCGGACCGCACACATATTGAAATTCATCTTGCTTGTTTTGCCCTCCACAATTTCATTCGCTTATATTCAGGCTACGGTGACTTGTTTGAAGATGATCAACAATCATTAATGTCAAAACATGATGATGGAGAAGATGTTGAGAACAACGTTGCCAATGATAGAGGAATGAGTTACATTCGTAATCATTTTGCTTCTACAATATGGAACGCAAGAAGGAATATGTAGTGGTCATGTTAAGTTTACTTTCGCACTTTTGTGAAACTAATATGTATGGTGATGCAATAAGGAATTAATACTAATAAAATCATCGCGTTCATCAATTAATGAGAGTCTACATTGTCATTTGCAATATTGAAGGATACATTCATGCATTTCTTAAGAGTCGGGTCTAATAGTACATAAAATACGTGAAAAGTACAATGCCGGTAAATAACCCATAAACAAATGCATTGAATTTTTCATTTGTCAATTTCTTGTGTTTGCTCTTTCGATTGATAAGTTTGCTCTTTGTTGCTTTCAAATCAGCGGCATTCTCCATTTCCCACATGAGTACTCTTTCATATAGATATTTCAATTGTTTGTTTTCTTTCCTTAAGTCATTCACGTATTCTCGTAATGTTGAGGATTGGAGAGTTTCATCAAAACAATACATGAACATCTCGTCTTCAATTGCATCATCCTTTGACATCGATGTTCCATGTCTCCAAACGTAGTAGTCGGGATCTCCGATGTTACAACTACAGTCATCCAACATATTTCTGCAATAAAAACCACACAAGGATCTCATATATAGCAACAATACAAACTAGAGATACCAAAAAGAAACCACATAATTGAACTTTGATTAAAGTCCCATGTTCAGACAGTCAAGCAAATATCAAGACTCGAGCACAACAAGCTCCACTAATATATTTTGTTGGAGAAGGAGGCATGGTATTTAGAAACATAAAGCTGACCATTTAGGTACCTTCTTGGCCAAAACACCATTTTTCATTTGGTTCTATCCTTTCGAAATAAAAACTTAAAAACAATAAAATGACATATTAGATCTCAAACCTACTGATAAAATAATCAAGCCACACAAAAAATATATCCAACTCCCACAAAGAGAAACACAGTCAGTTCTACCCACTCAACCAATATGCTAACAGTGAGTATGGTGGCTCCAACATTAGTTGACTCATCATGCAAACCAAGAAAGGTACATATCTAGCCATGTTTATTTTTGTATACAAATACTTATGTGGTATCAAATTTATTTCAAAATACCCAAATAAGCAGTTTCTAAGACTAGTTTGGTATTACAACCTTTCAAAGCTATATTAATTTATAACAATAATGTAAAAAAACCCACCAGTGCCACAAAATGGTTGGGACAAGAAAACAAAACAAAACAAAATAGAGAACAAGTTTCCGAATTACGCAAACAAAACTATACATAGTCACACACATGAACAAACAATTTGTACTCACCTCCAAGGCCTCAACAACCTTCTTTTGGTTACCCTTGAATGCAAGGCCCAACACCATCTTCACAAGGGAAATTACAAGTCTCTGAAATAATATGATCACTTTAATCAAAAGTGACATGATAAATTGCAAGTGAGAATGTCTTTTCAATAAATTTGATACCACATAGGTACTTCGTGGACCTTTTCAAACTTCCTAAACATGAATAGAGCTTCAGATTGAGACTTCTTAAACATGAATAGAGCTTCAAACTTCCTAAACATGAATAGAGGTGACATGATAACTCAGTTCTTCAGCTTCCTAAACATGAATAGAGCTTCAGAACTCTCATCCTCTCGATATCCGGCCTCCATAACTACTTCGTGGACCTTTTTAAATTATACAAGAGGTCATCATTTATCCTCAAGTACTCAACTAGTATCGAATTAGGGCAAAAAAAAGTCATCTTAATATTAAAGGAAAGCAATTTAATATGAATTTAAAGATGTGGCGATATGACTATCTAAGTGTGGACTAAGCAGTCTCCTCCTAAGTACTCAACTAGTATCGGATTTAGAAGAAAAGTCGGGGTAACAATTTGACTACCAATACAATATACTTACACAACTAGCAGTTAACTTGTTAAATCAACAATATAAGAACAAATGAAGGAAATGGAGGGGAGCCTAAACGACATATCAATAGGAGACATTGGACGCAAACGTCAAACTTGTAACAATGGAGGCATATAAGGTTTACCTAGAAGGGAAGAACTCCGGAAACCAGGGCTTGGAGGCAGAAGGTGTCATTCGCCGGAAACCAGGGAGGCGTATGGGGTTTAATAGCTAGGGTCTTTCACCGGAAACCAAAGGGTGTCGTTCGTCAAGGAGAGATACAACTAAGAATGGAGGCATGTAGGGTTATTAAATAGCTGGTGCATTTCATAAATATTATATATAGTAGGGATAAGAAGGTCATTTTCATTCCAAATCGAAAACTGTTGATTTTTTTGGGTTTCAGAAAACACTCTCCTTCAAACCGAGACTACAATGTTTATGTGTATGCCAAACACAAGATATAACATAAACACTCCGACACACTAGTGTTTTATAGTTGTCAAACACAACCTTAAAGCATTACGAATGAATACATGAAGTTCAAGATCGTTAAAAAGGTTATTGTGGGTTGTCGAGTGACTCTGTTAGGTCAATCGGTCAACAACTCACTTAGTTTCCTTGAAGATATGCTTAATATGGACTTACGAAATAAACGAAAATCCAGCATGGATCATGAATCGTGATATAATCAGTCCACCTCACGTACCCTAACCCCTCTCATCATGATTCTAACTCACCATACTTACCATGACCCCACCTAGAAAAAACAAGGCCAGAGAATACCTACCCAAAACCAACCCTCGAGATGGAATGCATAGAAAACTCTCCAGTTGTGTATCCCGTGGATCATGGTTGTGATCGTCCATTCCAGGCAATGACCCCCACCCTCATCAAAAAATAGGGAATCCAACTCATATCCCTTACTCACAAACTAATCCAGTACATGGCATGGCTATCAACATAAGAGGTTCATAGGAGCCCTAAAAACATCTAGTCAGCCAGTCAAACTGTCAATAATTTATTTATTTTTTAAAACAGTAAATAAAAATATATATATATATATCATTAACCTCAAGGTATTGGTGATCATGTGTCTCAAATTGATGCCCACACCATCTGCAACTAACGTCAACCTCAAGGAAAGGAAGTCGATCCCTAGTTACAAGTCTCTCAATCGTAGTAAGCCATAAAGTACAAATGTGTTTGGATGTGCCCTTCCCTCCCACACAATCTTATGCCAGTTAACGGTTTCCCCATGTGGCCGGAGTATCTCATAAGCATTCCTCACTTTGAATTTTACATTGACACACCATTATGACATTCACTTGAAGGGACAAGTCCATGCTTCCCGCCTTGACATACTACATCCCTTGTTGTTATAATGTTTTTGACTAACCCACAATCCTTTTTTTTAGCTATCCAATCTTTTGGCTCTACCACTTCAAGGTATTGGTGATGGATTCACATCTGCTATCTTTTCAATGCCAAAAATATTTGCACATAAACGCTTTATTCCAAGATCTAAGGTCCAAATTAAGGTTGATACCTCCTTCATTCTTCGGTAGGTATATTAATTAATTCCCATGCAACAAGCGGCCTTTCCAAAGAAAATTCCTATAAAGTCCTATCAACGAGTCTAAGACCGTAGGCGGGTCCGTCATCAACAAAATCCAAAAACTCTCCACTCCTCGAAGCACCGATTAAATGAGCTTGAGCCGTCCCGCGAACGTGAGATTATTCTTGTTCCTTGCGCTGATCTGGCCTTTGATTTTGTCAATCAATTGTGAGTAGTGTGCCACTCGAAGCTGATGCGAAGTGATTGAGATACCTATGCACTTAAATGGAAATTTACCCACCTCAAATCCGGTATACCCAATAACTACTTCAACCTCTCTTTTAGGGACAAAGGCTGGAAATATCGCCGACTTCCTTACACTAACAACTAATGCTAAAAAAATTTCAAAGTCATGCAAACAATTCATAAGGATAGAGATCGAAGGGAGGTCACCTCGACAAAAGAGAACCATGTTGTCGGCAAATGCAAGGTGAGAAATCCGAAGCTTGGAACAATAATGATGTAATTGGTATGGCGGCCCGGTTGTCCTAAGACGAACAAGATGCCAAAAGAGATCTAGTCCAATAACGAACAACAATGGTGAAAACGGATCACCTTGCCTAAGTCCACGTTTGTCTTGAAAATGTCCATGGATGCATTTGTTGATCTTCAGCGAGTAAGAGGTGGTACTAACACACTCCGTTACCCATGAGTCGAAAGTCTCCAGAAATCTAAGGAACTCAAGGGCGAATTTCATGAACTTCCAAGAAAAATCGAATCATAAGCTTTTGGTAGGTCCACTTTCATAAAACATATTATAGTTCCCCTCTTTACCTCATATATTCTAAGTAGCTCTAAAACCAAAGACAAATTGTTGGACATGTGCCTTCCTTTGACAAACGTGGACCGCACCGGATCGATTATCTCATTAAGGATAGGTGTAAGCCGGTTGGCAAGAATCTTCGAGATGATCTTATATACCACATTACAACATGATATTGGTCTAATGTGCTCCACTTTGGTGGGTGGAGAAGTCTTGGCAATGAGAGAAATTATCGCATGGTTAAGTTGCTTCAAGAGTTTCCCATTACGGAATAATTCTTTCACCGCAGAGCAAACCTCTCTTCCGATAATATCCCAAGTTGCTTTGAAGAAATAGGCCGAGAAACCATCGGGACCCGGTGCCTTCTCATTACCATTGCTCCAAAGTGCCTTCTTGATATCCGTGTTAGCCACACCCACCACAAGCGGGATATTATTTTCTTCAAAAAAAACATGGATCCTCGTGCAAACACTTCCATTGTTGGATTAACCTTGGCCTTCTCTATACCCAACAACCCTTTGTAGAAATTAATAAATCCAATCGTCAAACTTGGCCCTTTTGTTTCGGTTTTATCCATTTGTGTGTGTTTGGATGGTAACGGAATCTCATGTCATATTCATCATCATCCATATTCCTTTTCCCTATTCGCGTATTTGTTGTTTATGAAAGATATGGAATTATTAATCATTCCTCCATGATCATTTTGAAAAATAACATTGTTACTATAGTGCCAAATACCAAATTGTTGCGAGACAAGTGATCTCATTTGGTCTTATTGTAGAGTACGGTTTTTTAGCTTAACTTTGACGATTGGATTTAATTTGATCAATAGATGATATTAAGAGAACGTTTTTTTTAATATATTTTATGAGGGTAAAATGGAAAAGTTTACAACTTGTATAATGTACATTACTTTTTGCAACAAATAGGGAAGACAATCTCACTCGCATCCAATGGGTGCTAAAAACCCGTCCCGAAAAATGCAAAAACTTGTAAACATGCGTTGCCACTCAAGTGACGGGTGTGATACCATGTTTTCATGCTAGGTTTTTATGGCATTTTAGGCTTGGAACCGTATAACATAAACATTCGTACATTCCAATACGAGCATATATTGTCAATTGGATTTGTACATCCTTTGTGTTGTCTTGTAGGTGTGGTATGAAACATTAATGAGCTTAAAATGATCAAAATGTCCCAAAACCAGCCCTTGGTCAAAACCTAGTCAATGTCAAAGTTTTGAGAAGCGTAAAATGAAGCTAAGGATCAAGAACAAGTAGGGTGACATGCACTTAGAGATGTCAAGTATGGATGTTTAGAAGTACACAAAAGAACCATAAAGCAAAACAATGAAGGCCTATAGGGCACTTTGCACAATTTCCGTAAAACAATGATATATCGAAGCCTTGAAATAAATTAGAAGACCTACAAAATACTCAATTTAAAGGTATTTCAAAGGAACACAACGTTATAATTTGCACCGAGAGCTGAATCCTTATGTAACACCGGGCGTCGATCAAACCCCTCCACCTAAACCTCGACACAAAGCATTATTGCAGAACAAAACCAACCCTCTTTGGCTAACCTTAACAACCATTAAAACCCTAGGATAATCTCAATGTCGACAATCAACCACTAGAAAATCTACCCCATCATCGATGTGTCTCCGATAAACTCTTTCGTATCACCGAAGACCATTTCTAGCGAAGCTCCCTCCCTGGATTCTCCGACATATTAGAAGTATTATAATTTGGATGCCTCGTCTGGTACAAAGTAGACGTGGCGACACCAATATGGTGGCTGACAAGTGGGAACTACAAGACCAATTCTACCTCCGTGTGTCGAGATTTGATCGGAAGTTCACGAGGAATTCATATATGGCCTTAGATGTTATTGATGGAAGAGATCGAGAGCATGAATTGACTGTGAAACAAAATTATTTTTTTACATCAATAAATTCTTTCAATCAGTAACTTGTTTTTGGTAAATAAAAAGAAGAAGTGGTGAGGGATCTAACTTATTTCAGTGAAACAAAAAAGGTCTTAAACCAATCTATCTATTATATATAACTAAAGTTGGTTACGTTTTGCTGACATGACGTTCTAAGGTTTCAAGATTTCAGCCAAATCACCATATATTACTAAATTGCCATTTATTTAAATTATATATTTTTAAATTAATTTCTAATTTGATTTTCTAAATTAATAAAACAAACTCTTTTAGTTAAAAAAGTTTATTAAGATAAGATTCTAAATTTTTGTGTACGTAGGATTTAAATTCATAAATTTCTTTTCCTTTTTCTTAAATTATCTAATTTATAAAGTATTTTATTTATTTTTATAATTTTTTAATTAGTTCTAATATTTATATTTAAAATTTCTTGTTTTTAAGGTAATCGGATATTTTATTTATTTTATTAAATTTTAAATTACTTGAATTTTCTACTTTTGTTAGTTATTTTATAAATTTATTTTATTTGAAATTGTGATTGTCATGCGGGTTAGAGGTAGTTAGTTTTAGTTACAATATGTTGAAAATTTTGTGCTATTATATAATGATCTATTTATATATATATATATATATATATATATAGTATAACTTTGTGTACGATTGTTTTACTTCTCAAGTCGGTTATATATTCACAACATATACTTTTTTATCACATATGATATTCATTCCCTTTCAAAAGTTGGAGTATACCTACCTAGACCAATTTTTAGTCACGTACAACTTTATGTGGCAATTTCAAGAGTCACAAGTACGGATAGTTTGAGGATCATGATATGTGATCTTACAAGTAAGTCACAAAATACTACAAACAATGTTGTATTTAATGAAATATTTTAGAATATAATATAATGTGGTTATACTATTATTTTATTATTTGTTTTAATTTTTAACTCTTATTATCAATACACAAAATAAAAATAAGTTTAAAAATATATATTTTACAAATACCCGTGCACGGTACGGGTACTAAACTAGTTATCTTAATAAAGTTATTGATTCAAACTTCATGACCCCATTCTTCATTTACTCGTAAGTTTCATTAATCGCTATACTAGCTAACAAAAATTAATATCTACACCGTTACGAGTGAATGTTTACAAAGAAGATATATTAGGGGTGTGTTTAGTTGTAGCTTGTTGGAGGTTCTTTTTGCTTATTTTTCATGATGTTATAATTTATAGTGTGACTAGATTGTTAAAATAAATTGTGTGGTTCATTTAAGCTTATAAACCTTGAAATATAGCCTTCTTTTTCCAAGGTTATATGAGATACTTTATATTTTTTTAATTAAAAAAAATTCCAAAAAATACACAATTAAACACTAAATAACATATAATCTTAAATAACATCATTTAGATTAAAAACCTAAATATAATCTATAACCTCAAATAATTTAATTTTAATTAAAAATTCATAAATAAACCCATCTACAACTAAACACACCACATGTGATTGAAAAAATGCATAATATACTACATGATCACGAGAATCACCTTATTATGATTAACATATATTATAATACAATTCACTATTTATCTTATTAAAAATAGATATTTTCCATCATAACCAACATTAAAATCTCATACACAAATTGTTACTACAAACAAATATTGAAGTTGTTACAGTCTTGATGAACACAATTTGCTTATATATGAAATAGGATAATGTAAATAAGATAATGTCAAATATTCCTTTTTGTCGTTTTCTTTTCTACCCATCTCTTCAATCTAATGTTAGGCCCGGCCCATACATACTAAAGCCCATTTCAAAATGTGAAGGTCCATATGTGATGATATCATATTTTTATTTTTTTAAAACTTTGAACTATATATTAGTAGGAAATTAGTCGATATTTCTATAATTACGAGATTCCCACTTATCATCTCATTATAGTAAAAAATCAATAAATAATAATTCGAAACTAAACTTCAAATTTTAGTCCACTATTTTGTTTGTTAAGATTTGTTCCCGATCACGTTCTAACAAAAGAATTCAAATTTAATTTCAAAAAGAAAAATGAAACAAAATCAGCAAATTTAGATACTCAACTCAATCGTAACAAACCAAAATTTTCGGTATTTTCTAAAACTAAATTATATCTATAAATACCAAAGATCCACACATATCGAATCACAAATCAAATTCACAAATCAATCAAATTAGTCGATCAAGATGAAGTGTGTTGCATTGTGTTTGCTGGTGTTGTTCGCCACCTCCGCCCTAACCACAGACGCCGCCAATTTGAAGACAAAGGCACAAACCCCGGCGCCGGCCCCTGGTCCCGGCGAACAGGAGAAAGAAGCATGTATGTCATCGGTGATGAACAACATGATGACATGTGTGGATTTCATGCAGGTTGGAGGTACCCAGAAGAGACCCGACAAAGCATGTTGTACCGGTAGCCAAACTGTCATCAGCAGTGACCCTAACTGTCTTTGCCTCGCCCTGGCCGCCGCCCCGAGCTACGGAATTAGCATCAATATCACTAGAGCCGCCACTATCCCGGCTCTCTGTCACTTCAATGAGCCTCCTGCCCTCAAGAAATGCCTTGGTATGTGATTTCTCTCATTTGTGTTGATAGAACCCTAATTGATTTTGTTAATTAACTAGTTCATTTGTGTCAAAAAAAAACCCTTAATGCTAACAATTAGGGTTTTGAAATTGCAGCTGCGGCTTTGCCTCGATTGTATGAATAAGATTAGGTTTTTTTTTTAAAACCTTGATTAGGTTTTTAACCTCCCGTCAATTTTGGATCTAATAAGGAACTTTCTTAATTGAAGGAGTGAAAAAGCCGGAGATTTCACATAGTATTTTTAATCGACAAACAAAAATTAATTTGATTTATTTTGTTATCAAATGAGAAAATGGGTCAAATTCTATGGGTTTTGTTTTTAACCTTGATTAGGGTTGAACCTCGATTATATGAAATGTGAACCGTAGATGCATAACCTTAGGTTATTAACCTTGATCGTAAAAAATACAAACCCTAAATGCACAAGATTAGTCTCTTTTTTTTTAATATTAAAAAAAAAGAAGGTTTTTTTAGGTTATGAACCTTGATTATATAGAATGTGAGCACTTAATGTATAAGATTAGGTTTCTAACCTTGATTATATGAAATACAAGCCCATAATACCTAAGATTATGTCTTTAACCTTGAGATATGTATATAATGTGAGCACTTAATGCATAAGATTATGTTTTAACCTTGATCTTATGAAATTGCAGATGCGGCTTTGAAATCTCCACCACCACCAGCAAGCTCGCCCGGATCACAGATCCACCTGGGTGTACCGGCTCCTGCTCCAGCCAAGGCCGCATCCTCCGTGATTTCGGTTTCATATGTTTTGATGGCGGCCATTGCTCTCATAACTCTCTCCATCTAAGCACGAAAGAACTATTATTAGGGTTTTGCATTTAGTTTATGATCGCTAGCTAGGTTTCTCTTAGATTGCTTAGTTTGGTATTCTCGTTCTCTTTCTTTTTTTTGTTGGACATAAACGAGTTATTTTCGTTTTACTTTACCCTTGTTGTCTTCAATAACAGACCTCGTATTATATATCCTTCAGTAATAATACATGTTTTGTCACGTACGTTTTAGCACAAATTACTTAACCAATCACCTACGAAAACACACAAATTAGGACATACAAGTCATCCATCTAAACACGATAACTATCTTACGTTGTTGGGTTTGATTAACGTTACTTCACTTGAACTACAAAAGACCTTTTTTTTTTAAAATAAAAAAAATGCCCACATTTTGTAAAATACATAAATCACTCAAAATTGTTGTTTTGTCGCAGGTATATGTGAACTGACATGTGTTGTTTGTCAACTAACTTTCCGTCACGAGGCTCGGGTTTGGTTGCGAACTTCCTTGATTCTAATTGATACGAAGTGAAAAATGAAAATGTTACTCATAGATGATTACTATAAATCAACACGTTTAATTATCAACACTTAAACTACACTAATATTTTGTATACATTCCCGTGTTATCACAAGTGATTTACACTAATTCCTCATTTGGTTGTAACTCCGGAATAGAATAAATCTAGTCCACATACATGTGATTTTCATGCAAAATACACTTCGTATTCGTTTCTGAAATTCAAAACAAACGGACCCTAAATCTCTTTTAATGATTTTTGAAATACATAAGTTCCTACAAAAAAATTGTTGACCAAACTACCATAAACTTTATTATAGTATAATCTCTCTTATCTTGACCTTGAATATATACATTGTTCAATTTAAATGTAATGGTTTAATAAAACTAAACTAAATGTCAGTTTGGCAGCTACCTTAAAATTTATTATTTAATAAAATTGGTGTATTGTTGGTACCAATTTACTTATGTATAACTAGCGTGTATTACGACTGACTGACGTAAAACT
This sequence comes from Fagopyrum tataricum, assembly GCA_002319775.1. Taxonomy (NCBI): domain Eukaryota; kingdom Viridiplantae; phylum Streptophyta; class Magnoliopsida; order Caryophyllales; family Polygonaceae; genus Fagopyrum; species Fagopyrum tataricum. The sequence continues at coordinate 7,317,618 of CM008285.1, read as the reverse complement.
AAACTAACGTGTTAACATGCAATGCACAAATTTTATTTATATTTATATATTTTTTTGAACCTGACGCACAATTTTACTACACGTCGGATTGATATTAGTAAATTCGACAATAAACTTGTGATTTTTGTCGAATTTTGAAAAAATTTGAGAAACTTGTTGACAGGTTTAAGAGAAATTTTTTTTTAAAATTTTGGCAATTATATTAAATAAAAAATATCTCAAATATTTTTTTTTATGAATATTCGATTTTACATAACACTTCAACTAACTATTTTTAAAAAAAAGTTCATACACACCTATTCGGAACTACCAACTACCAAGGGTCCAAGACAACTACAAACATTAAAACCCAAACTTTTTTCATACCAAATACAACATAAATTTTGTTTCGTGAAATATTTCATTTTAAGAATTTATCGTTTAAATAGAATATAAACTATATACACTCTATGTAGCACTCTGTGTTCTAATATTCATTTGTTTGTTAATAGGCACCTTTTACCCTACTTAATCCTACTTTTTGGTTAATAACTAATTGAGATTAATTTAGGTAAAATATTCATTAGGTACGAAAATACGAATTGATGAATTGTACAAGATGATAAATAGAATATGAATTAAATGTTCAATTAAAAAAAAAAAAGAACTATCAGTCCTCACACTATGAATTAAGATGATATTATAATTAAAAAAAATAATACTTTTCGTGAAAAAAAATAAGTGTAGTTACTGTTTGGGATTAAGATGATATTATAATTAAAAAAAATGAATACTTTTCGTGAAAAAAAATAAGTGTAGTTACGGTTTGGGTGAATTTGTAAAGTGTGCATAAATTTACTAATGTTGTATTCAGTAAATTTTAAAAAGTTTGGGCGATTTTAAAGGCACGAAGGTAAAGTTCACGATTGCACGGTGTTTTCGATGACCGGAACCGTCACGGTTACGGTGTCACGGTTACGGTTTTCTTAGTCGTGAAAAGCTTTGAACTTGAGTTGAAAAATAGCCGTTGTAATTCGAACGTTAAGGTTATTGGTGGGATATATATTGAGAGTGATAGAGGAAGGAAGTGAATAAACCTTCACCCAAACTCTCAAAAAAAATTGGTAGTAGAAATGGTAACACAAGACGATGAAAAAACTATTGATGTAGTTCAATGATTCAAAATGTAGTCATCCGGGCGAATTTCTTTCACATTTTGAGGTAATAATTTTCTCGTAAGTTTATGATTATACCGATAAAAAGAATTCTTATTCTATTTACTTTCAATTAGGGTCTACCGATTTATTCTCGTGATGAAGGGACCGATTATACTCGTATGTTTGAAATTAACGGATATTTCTACGACCGAGAGACAATGGTTGATTGGGCTCGTTTCATGGGAGGAATTATGAATATGGTGTTTGTCACAAGTAGGACATGGAGAAATGAGAGTGGACTCGTTACGTTTCGGTTGACATGCGAACGTTTTAAATTCTCTCGGAAGAAGAAAGCTGTTGATCCAGATGTCAAGTCATCATCTAGGCGAGCACGTAAATCGATAAAAGATGGGTGTTCATTTGAGCTTGAGGGCGTAAAAAGCAGAATTGATAAATGGACGTTGCATGTTAATTGTGGAGTGCACAATCATACACTTCCCGAGAAGTTGAAGGGACATACATTTGTTGGCCGATTGACGCCGACACAGTTTCGGAAGGTCGGACGTGAACTCGGGTTGGGTTTCAAGCCGTGCAATATCTTGAAGTCACTACCGTTGGATGATCCCCACAATGTCACCTCCATAAGACAAGTATACAATTTTGGATTAAAGATCAAGATGTTACAAGCTGAAGGACGAGGTTCATTCCAACAAGCACTCCATAGTCTACAAAACCGTCATTACTATGTCAATGTGAGAAGACGTCCGCAGTCAGAGGAAATTTCAGATTTTTTCATCATGAATCCAGATTTCAGGCATTTCCTAAACTTATTTCCTTATGTCATCATAATGAACACGACATACAAGACGAACGAGTAAGTTTTAACATCCATTTTGTTTACAGTCTTTTCATATTACATGAACATTTTATTTTAGTTTAATTGGATATTAGAGTCTTGATTGTGCCTCAAAATCTATAGGTACAAGATGCCGTTGTTATAGATTGTCATAATCACTAGCATGAGGTTGACGTTCGCAATAACATTTGTCTTCATGGCTAAGGAAAACTCAAATCACTACAAGTGGGCATTAGGGAGGCTCTGACATGTGTGCGAAAATGTTATACCGGGGGTCATTGTGACGGATAGAGAGCTTGGGCTTATAAGTGCACTAGATGTCGTTTTTCTAGATGTGAAGCACATTTCATGTCAAGTGCAACATTAACCACAAAGCTTGGGCAGTGACACGATCCTAAGAAGTACGAGCGACATTTATATCACAATACAATGCTTTGTTTGAATCCCGATCCTCGGCGAGTTACGAGAGGTGTTTGGCTGAGATGAAAGTTACTTGGCAAAGTTACCCGAGGTTGATTGAGTATTTAGAGATCACATGGCTAATTCCATACAAGGAGACAATTATTCGCGCATGGTGCGACTTGTATTTTCATTTTGGCACAAGGATGACAAACGCGTAAGAACTCAATCCTATATTTATTATAAGTTTGTAGTATTAATTGTAAATTTATAGTAGTGCACTGATTCTACAATGATCCGTAGGTGTGAGTCCGCACACTCTTTGTTGAAGAGAACATTGCGTTATACTGTGCAAGGATTTAAATTGGTTGTGGGCAACATCGACTTGATGGTAGTCGATCAAATTGGAAAGATTGAAGCATCCATAAAGACTTCGCGCGAGAGAATGTTGTTGGATGTGCGAGTTCCAATATTTGATTTTCTCCGATACAAAGTAAGCAACGAGTGCTTCGAGTTATTGTTGCATATCTACGAAAAGGCGAAGAAAATTAAGAGCATAACAACATGTCAGGATTCATATTAGAGGGAAGCCCATGGATTGCCTTGTGTGCACGAGTTCTTCCTTGCTATTAGGGCTCGGGTGCCGATTCGTTTGGATCAAATCCATCCATATTGCAAGGAGCTACGATGGGGAAAAAATGAATCCAATCGTAGCAGATGATGTTGTCCACATTGATTCAAACATTGTGTCACTAAACAACTTCAAGGAGCGGTTGGACAACAATTTGTTGACCAAAGATCGGATTGAGCGGATGGCTTCGGCATATGAGGATATGATGAATCCGGGGATGACAAACATGAGAGAACCACAACAACAAGTAAGAACTAAAGGAAGACCACCGAAATATGGTTTGCGTTCAACAAGGAGAGTACCAAGTGGGTTCAAGCATGGTTCAGGGTCAACACATTCACGACCCCGTGATCGCCCACCAAAATAAGGCCAACAACCTCAAGTTAAGATTGAGGAGCCCAAACCAGGTCATTATGCTGAAGTTAAGGTCGAAGAGCCAGAACAAGAGGAACAAACTCCGTGCACTCAACCACGTGCCAATAAAGCTACCTCTCGACAGCTTAAGGTTTATCGTTTCAAGTATGGTCAGATGCAGAAGTTCATGAAACCGTTCATCCTACAAGTTGTAGATGTAAGAGGCGATTGACATTGTGGATTAGAGCCCTCGCTGTTGTATCTGGATATTCCAAGGAAGATTATTTGATCATAAGGAAGTAATTGACAATAGAGTTATACATGAAGAAGGATTTCTACAAAATTGTGAGTATCTCATTTCTTTCCTTAGTCATTTTTGTGCAATAATTGTGCGTATTTGTTTTGTTCCTTGATCTTCATTTGTTTCATGGCAATAGGCGTCGTAAAGATGGACTATTGATGAAATCCCGGAATCTATTTACTGGAGCGAGAATGTACCTTGCTGACCAGAAAATTGGTTTAAGTGTCCGATCCTTCCTTTGCTAGATGCAACATATTATCGTTGCGTTGTGGTAGTAATTGGTTCGTCTCCCGAGACCCGTTTACCTTAATTGATTGCAACGGTGGAGAATCAAGAGCCACCGACATAAATTCGTACAATAGCATGGGTCGACGACAATCACTTTGTAGCTATAAGTTTGTTTTCTCTATGAACTTGTTTCAAACGAGATTCTAGTGTTAGAGGGTGGACTAAGTGTAATGCCACATTTTTCATAGGTATGGCTCAAACCCGATTCACCATTACTGGGATTGTCCACTCCATGGAAACACAACCATCATTCAAGCGTGGATGAATGGGATATTCCTTTTTGTGATAGGAAGAAGATGTACGATGACCTACGCCGCAAAGAGTGTCCAAGACAAGTATTGATCTATGTAGACTATTTGTAATTGTTGGATGTGTTGTTCTATCCATGTGGACTCCTTTATCGTGTATTGTTCTTGTTTATTAAGTAATTGATGGACTTGTCGTTATATAGTACCTTCGTATTATGTGTTAAACCAAAATATAAGAACTAAATATGAAGTATATATATAAACCAACCAAAATACAAGAAATAAATCATATATATATATATATATACACCAACCGAAATGTCACAACACAATCCAAAATACAAGAACTAATTCGACTAATCATGTATGGGTTGCGACGCCCTAATCTGAGACTGTGCAACAGGAATCTGACGTGTCAAAGACTCGTCATAGATCTCCCTAATATCCTCATTAATAAATAACTCACCGCGTGCAAGAAGATCTCGGAGACGTGCATGTAGTATGTGTAGAAGCTGCAATGATACAAACATTTGTTAATACTTATTTTAGTATTTAACAAATCTAAAGACGAAATTTATTGAAGACGTACCCTAATATCTGAAACTTGAACTGGAGGAGGGCGCTCCGGTGGAGGAATCTGTACCGCCAAGGAGTGTAAAAAAAAAGGGTGCCATAGGTAATTGAACTAGTCCATGTAGTCTGCCAATACAATCCATGGATCAGGTGCCGGAATTTGACCAACTAGTGATACTTAGTTCGTGGCCTCGTGTCTAGTATCCCATTTGTCCTCTGAGGAATTATACCGGACTTTGTAACCTTTACCGGTCTCCGGACGAACCTCGAGGTACGGTGTGATCCTCTCTAGTGGGATGGTCTGCACAAATACAAACTAACGGAGAACCCAATCTAGCATGTATGGTTCGTCAATGTCGCCAATCCAGATCGTGCATCTGTAAGTAGATAACGCAAACTCGCCCTCAAAATCTAGAACTTTATCCCCATACGGCTCAGGGGTCTCGAATTAAGTATTTCAACTTAATTTAATTTAATGCGAAATAATTCAAAATAATGCGTTTTATGCATTATAATTCAAAATAATGCATAAAATGCATTATGTGAAGAACAATGGCTCCACAGTTACGGAAACCGTGGCCATCGAAGCCACTGTTCATCTTTCCCGAACGAACGCAGTTGATGGTGTTTGGGCTTCAATTTCGAACATCGATTCCGTTCTGGTCACTGCTAAACTAACCTATATTCTACGTGATTCAACCTAAACTACTCAATTCAAACCAAATTATAACAAAATTCAACCTAAAAACTCGTAATCGAAAAACCTGAAATTTACCTCCCTCGGATTGTATTTCCGCTTATGGAATGAGCGTCCTTCATCACCACCTTGATCCATTGTTGATTCCGGTCTCAATTTGGCTTAATTTCGGTTGATCGCCCTCCCCGCCGTTGTTTTCGATTGTTATTTCGAAACCCTACGGCCACTGGTTCTGAAACCGTGGCTTTGTAGGATTTCAAAAACTCCACGGTTTCAAGAAACGTGGTCGTCATGGTTCCGGAAACCGTGGATATAATTTCACGGTTACGGTTTCCGGAACCATGAAGGTTTTGGTTCCCGTAAACGTCGTGCAATTGTGAATTTTACGGCCATGTACTTACTCATTCCGAAAAAGTTTCGTAGAAGAAAGTAGCCTTTTAATGAAGTAATTTCAACACTACACCTTATTAACTCACACACTAATGTCTTTACACAAATAAATATATCACATTATTACATATGTCCTTACACAAGTAATTATTCATATTTTAAACATATTACACAAATGTCTTTACACAAGTAAATACTTACACGAATTTTTTAACGACAAGAAACGATTTAAAATACACTAATATTCGAGAATGATTTATATTATATTACGTATTCTAGCTACACAAACTTAATCATAACTACACATAATATTTTCAAAATACACATATACTAATTCTTACACAAAATTAAACCTAATTACCAAAATATATAGAAATGTTCTTATTAATCTACTCACCAATATATTCAGTTTTTGCCATAAAAACTATACAACCCATATTTTCTCATTGATTTTGAATAATTAAATTAAATATCTTTTCCATAATTTCACAATATATTCCGGATATTTTTTTTAACCTAAATCAGTGTAATTTTTATACATTACACAAATGTCTCTACCCAACTGAATACTTACACAGTATATTATATTACATAGTCTACACAAATGTCTCTACCCAACTGAATATTTACACAGTATATTATATTACATAGTCTACACAAACTTTATTTTAACTACACAAAAAATTTATAAAATAAACATATTAATATATTTACACGAAATTAAACTTAACTACACAAGACATATATAAATATTAAACATTTGATAATACAAATATTGAATCTACTCGTACATCCTAAAAATTTGTATGAATTAGGATATTATATTAGTACAATCATTGAATCTTTTATAATCATATTATATTAATATTTGGTTAATTTTGTTATTTACACAAAAGATCTTACAATATATACACAAAAATAATAATTATATCTTTACATATTGGTAAAAAGCCTAGAACCTATTAACCTGAAACAAACACATAAAGAACACATTTCCTCTTATTCCCTCCTATAGTTTTAGTTCATATTTTATATACTAACAATTCAATTTTTTTTGTTAAGGTGGTTAACATATTTTATATCAATTCGTGTTTTTTTTCACTATTCTAAAATTATGTGTGTGGAACACAAATTTTACTAGCACACTTTTCTTATAATATTTGTTGGTTCAAAAAATTTATATTAATAGTTCAAGCATTTTCTATTATTATTTTTTAATGGAGAATACGATATATTTTTAATTAATATAAAATTATTTACATCGAGCAAAAAACAAAATCGATCATCCTAAAAATTACGTATGAAGATCTAGGAGACACGTATAACATTATCATACAAGACCCACTGCATACTCTTGAGAATCTTGACCGCATCATGCGCAAGAAAACTAAACGTGTCAAAAGCAAACGGAATAAAAATACATATTGGTTTTCGATGCAAGTCCTTTCATGCTTTTTGCTTAGCCACCTTCTCATAGGTCATATTGAGGGACACTTTACCCACAACAAAAGACCCACTATCCAAACTAACCAGAAATGAGACCCCGTCAAATGAATACAAGCATGTTTTCCGCCAAACCATCCAAACACTAACACATCCGCCGGCCTCAACGTAGATTTTCCTTTACGCGTATCAATTAAGAAGGTTACATGCGTCTCCTTCTTAGCCGAAACTCCTACTCTCCTAAACACGTCACATAAAATATCACGAACCAAATCATGCCTATATTTGAAGTCGAGGAGATATTTACAATGAACCACATCCTTCCCAAAAGCATTCAAAGTCCTCCAACAATTGGACATAGGCCTCCTGCACTATTTTACCGAAAAGAACACCCGCCAAATCATGTTAAACTTTATTAGAGAGACAATGTTCATTAGATTAGCAATGTCGCATAAAACAACACGAACTAGCTGCCAAACTAGATTATTCATTTAATGTTTTATTTTGAACTAATAAAAAATATTTGTGAAAGTATATAACCATTAATACAAGTAATTTAAACTAATACAACAACAAAGACTTGAACGAATTTGCACAACAAATTTTAAACTAAAAATGTGTCGGTTAAAAAAAAAGAAGACACGTATCACTGTACCGAAATAATATGTTTCGTACCTGAATCTTGCTCAAAATTTTATATTAAAATATTCATTACTTTATCCACTAACCTCGTTACTTACTAAATATCCAATGAAAATCGACTTAGATGTTTAGACTTTTAGTAACTGTCCACATATATAGGATGACATTTAATAATATATAATTTAAAAACGGAATGACTAGTACGACGATAAAATTCACAAATGCACGGCGTTTATAGGAACGGTAGCCTTTACGGTCACGGTTTTCGGAACCGTGACGGCTACGGTTTCCGAAATCGTGATAAATTTACTTTGTAAATTTTACCAATATAGAGGAAAAAAATAAAAAAAATTCTCACGGTTACGTATTCCGTGACCGTGAAAATTTTTTATTTTATTTTTCGACCACGATAACAGGATTCGTGACCGTCTTACAATTGTGAAATTTTTATCGGTGACTTTAAAAAAAATGAAAATTCATAATTGAAGGGAATACATTGCAAGCCTAGAGCACCTTGTTGGCATGATATAGGCCTCTCTATCTCCATGAAATTAAATTTGGGCCAAATTATCAAAGTCTATCCATACAAGGGGCCCATAAGCAAATTAAAAAAAAAACAAAATCTCCCCAACAATCACCTCAAATTTATTTTCGAGTACTATCGGTCAGTCTACGGTCTATAGTATTTGTTCTTCTTTGACAAAAAAGAAGAAGTTAGTATATAAATTATTTTAAAATTAATTCCGTACTAATTATGCGTATGCGTTATATAGTGGAAGTCGTTTTGAGTGGAAACGAGTCATTTAATCACGGAGCCGGTGTGTGAAATGTAAACCGGACAATTACGTACCTGATTCTCGAAATAAAAATTAGAGTCTTGTATTTGGATTGCGGAATCATAATCAACTCCTTTTAGACTTACATTTTGGATTAAGATCTAACGCACATGTACGATTGAACGGATATATCGATCATATGGTCGAAAATTATTTCTTGTTCACGATTTTCTCTTTCGTAATTCATTGTCCCTCACGTGAACACAATGGTCTTACCCCGTTATACCATTTAACTTAAGTTAGACAATATATTACGCACTATATTTGTTTTATTTATTGTTAATTGAAACTATATTTTTCTTGTTCATTAGATTAGTAACATAACATTTACAAGTAATTTATTTAATATGAATTGATTAATAGTGAAAGTTAACTAACTACTTCTACTCTCTAGTCTCTACCTATATTTTTATAATAAAAAATCATTCTAAGTACATCTCTATCATCAGTCAACTACCCAAAAATTAAAGAATAAATTTATAATTGTTATATACCTTGAATATCACATCTCATAGGCTCGGTATAAAATCTGGTTTATATGCGTTTATAAGGGCCGGAAACGTCGCGACACCAATGATATAGTATGTGCACAATTTCGGTTAAATATTTAATCTTATAAGTTCGGATCAGTCTAATACTTAAACGTCAAGTATTAACTTTAATGATCCACGAATCTGTAACGTATTTATTTTTGTTCGTTGAATATCTTGTTCGTATAACATCATATTATAATTTAAGTTTAAGAAAATTACAAGAGCATGGGATATAGATCATAGATTGATCAATCTTAACCTAACCCCTCACTAAAATCCAGCTGCAGTGTGCAGGTGCCACCTACCCATAACCTTGTCTTGCATTTATGATCAACTTACCCCCTTTAAAATATAAATTATCTCTTATCAGCCACAAAAAATAAAATAAATTAAAAAAGTATATAATTCTATAATAAGTTGTAAAAAAAAGGACGAAATAGAATGTGGCTACTTGAATAAGATAACTATGGAGAAGGGTTGGTTGAGTTTGTCTACCAACCCACAGTCAACAAATACAAATAAGTATATAAAATAAATAAATAAAAACTCTACCTAAAATTCAGTAAAAATACAAAAAAGAAGGGTCCAAAATTGTTATTTTGTGTTCGTGAATTCACTTACACGACTTGCGTGTTCTAGTAGTTGAATTTTAAAACAAATATTAAGTAGAAATTATAATAGCATTAATTTATCATAATGTTTGAACTTAATCACTCCCGAAACTCTGGTTCATATGGATTTTAATTTTAAATAATACAATTATATTTTGTCAACGTTTTTGAAACTACGTTGGATGCAATAAATTTCATCAATTTTTTGTAAGATTTGACGGCTAAGTATAACTTGTTAACTCGTAACCCATTAGCTACATCTAAGTTGAATTTTCGTGTTGTTTTGTACTAATTACTTAAATAAAAGAAATCTTATGTATAAATATCAAATTGGTCATGCATGTTTTCCTTATTATATTAAATTCGATCAAATAGTACAAAAATACAACTCACCGAGTTGATGTCGAGCCTTGTTTGATGTGAGGTTTTCGATGCTTGGTTTTTTCTCTCGACATATTCCTCCACTGTTAAGGAGGAATGACCCATATATTCTATCTTAAAACTAATTAATACTAGTTTTAAAATAATCTAATTTGTAAACTTATTATCTCCCTCGTCTTTTTTCTTTATAAAAACCAATCATATAAAAGAATAAGTGATCCTTAAATATTTATATATATCATTTTTATAAAATTATTATTAATTCTGATTATAGGTGTGAATAATGATAAAATGCAAATTAAGTCCAAATCAGTTTTAATCATGTCAACCAAAAATGCATAATATACTCCTTTTGGTTTTAATTTTAATCCATTTTAAAAACAAAAATAAAACAATTTTCTACCAATCTACTAAAAAAGCCCTTAATATTCAATTTTTTCATGGTTTATTGTCACCTTTCATTCATTTTTATCTTGTTTGGTTGTAACTCTGAAAACGAAAACGGATTATAAATGAATTTAGTCCATATGTGTATCTTATTTTTAAAATCATTCCATGCGATTTCATACAAAATGCACTTGATTCCCGCCATTTTGTTACCTTACATGTATCAAAATTAATCAATTTATATTACAATTACTTCAAAACACAAAGAATATTCCTCAAAACTTCATGAATTAGGGTACATAACTAGATACGTTTTCATTTCGATTTCATTTACAGAGTTTAAACCAAAGTACCCTTAGTCTAATTATCCTCTCGAGTCTCGATACTATATTCGGATATTATTATCATTATTTTAATGGTCATACTAAGGCTAAAAGAGTAAAAGGAACCTAACTCAAAATTTTCCCTATTCTTGTAGTTTTGGCCACTCTAGAGAGAGAAAGTGAAAGAAAGGCTTTGAGAGTGAAGCAAAGATTGATTGAGAGATTCGAGTTAAGTGCGAAAGAGAGAGGAGAAGCAGAGAGGGTAGATGGGAAGTTGGCAGGTGCCACGTGCTGATCCAATTAAGAAGGGGCCGTTAATACCCAAGAAGAGAAACCCTCCTTCAACCCCCAAACCAACCCCTCCAACACTCTTACATATATGCACCAAATTCTTGCTCTACGTAATTCCAATTTAAATACCCACCATTCTTTTTCTTCAATTGCTTCATCAAATGTGTTGTACCAATTTATTACTCATTTGAGGACAATACTTTCAAGTTCTTTCCCCAATTAAGAAAAACACTGCTAAGCAAATCACGGTGTGTTTCCCGTTAATCTCTCTCTATCCAGATGAATTTCATGTCCTGTGTGCTCTTTTTGTGTCTTGAGTTTTCAGTTTGGTCACCTAATTGCACGTTATTCGCTGTAATTTCCTGTTTTATTAATTGTGTGTTTTGGGTTTATGCTCATTTCACTTTTCCTGGTGTTCTGATTGTGATCTCTTCATTCATTTTGGTAATTTGTTTGAGTGTTTTGCTTTTCGCTGTTCTCTTTTGGGTTGATCGTTAAGTGATCCTTTGTTGAAGTTCCTTTAATTTTGAGGATGATGAGGTTCAGCTTCCAGAATAAGTAAATGCTTTAATAGAGTGAGTACTGACTAGTAAATTATAAGCAGAAGTTTTAGGGTTGGCCTTCTTTACATAATTGTGTGTTTTTGTTGATTTCAGAAACCGATATCATACCTGTAGGGATTTTGGAGTTCTCATACCCAATTCCTCAAACCTAAATAAACAACTGTAACGTGTACCAAGTTCCAACTAGTTTGCTACCAAACCCGAACTGTGATCATGCCCAAATTTTAACCAAACACACTTTAACGAAATGTAGATCAGCCTTTTGGTTTCGAAAGAGATGATATAGTTGATTCGTTAGTGCCGAAACACTCAAAACTTGATAGAAAGTGGTAAATTTGCTCATCTTGGTTATTTCTAATTTCTATGCAGACACAGTTTGTAAGCTGTAAAGAGATCAGGAATGGCGGCTGCAGTTGCTTTTAGTAATAGTTACGTAAATGCAGCTGCTCCTATCAGGCAGCCTGCTTCATTGCCGATAGTGGACGAGTTCTGCTATGCCCTTGGAGGGAATAAGCCAATTCGTAGCATCCTGATTGCTAACAATGGAATGGCAGCTGTTAAGTTTATAAGAAGTATCAGGACATGGGCTTATGAAACATTTGGAACAGAAAAAGCCATATTGCTCGTGGCCATGGCTACTCCTGAAGACATGAGAATCAATGCAGAACATATCAGAATGGCTGATCAGTTTGTTGAAGTTCCCGGTGGGACAAACAACAATAATTATGCTAATGTCCAGTTGATTGTCGAGGTATTTGGCGTTGGTTATGATACGATCATGATCAATGGATAATGACTTTCAACTTTTAAGGCATGTAAGTGATAATGACTATTTTTGTAATGCTTCATCAGATGGCAGAAAGCACACATGTTGACGCAGTTTGGCCTGGGTGGGGTCATGCATCAGAGAACCCTGAGCTTCCTGATGCTTTGCTTGCAAAGGGAATTGTATTTCTGGGGCCCCCATCTGCGTCAATGGGAGCACTTGGAGATAAGATTGGTTCATCTTTGATTGCTCAAGCTGCAGAAGTGCCTACTCTTCCATGGAGCGGTTCTCATGTATGTACATCTCTTCTGTTATAATTATGGTTTGGAAACACGGTGGTTGCATCATTCTGTTCGATTGAATTACTTTTCAGGTGAAAGTTCCTGCAGAGAGTTGTCTTGATACAATTCCTGATGAAATTTACCAACAAGCTTGTGTTTTTACCACTGACGAAGCTATTGCTAGCTGTCAAGTTGTTGGTTACCCAGCAATGATCAAGGCATCATGGGGTGGTGGAGGCAAAGGCATTAGAAAGGTACTACTCACCAAATTTTTTTTTACTTGTTTGCAAATTACAAATGTGGAAATTTTTTTAGGTTCTCTTGTGCTTTATGTCAGTTGCTGTCGGATATTGTTTGCAGATACTTAAGCAAAGAATTATGGGGGGTGAAAATTATGGAGACTTATGCATATTTCTTCAACCCCACACCAATAGATTATGAGAATTATGGGGAATTATCAACCCAATACCAGTCTCAGTTTGTTAATACAAAATTTTATTTTGACCTTTCAGGTTCATAACGACGATGAGGTGAGGGCCTTGTTCAAGCAAGTGCAAGGTGAAGTTCCCGGGTCACCAATTTTCATAATGAAGGTGGCCTCGCAGGTGAGATTATCAAGTTTCTGCCATATTATAAACAGTATCCTGGTATTATGCCAACACTAACACTAGATATGAATTCCTTATGTAGAGCCGACACTTGGAAGTTCAGTTACTTTGTGACCAACATGGCAATGTTGCAGCCTTGCATAGTCGCGACTGTAGTGTTCAGAGGCGGCATCAAAAGGTAAACATTTCTCCAGGAAAACAAAAAATTGCAATAATTTTGTTTTATTTAATACTCCGCTTCTGGATCCCATTTAAGCAATATATCTGAAAATGAGTCCACTAAACCATATTCCATGAAACAGATCATTGAAGAGGGTCCTATAACTATAGCTCCTCCAGAGACAATAAAGAAATTAGAGCAGGCAGCTAGAAGGTTGGCTAAATGCGTTAGCTACGTAGGAGCAGCTACTGTTGAGTATTTATTTAGTATGGAGACCGGCGAGTACTATTTCCTAGAGCTCAACCCAAGGCTGCAGGTTTGTTACGTTCTTGCAATTTTCTTTTCACTACTGCATCTTTATATAAGGAAAGCTGATCAGCATATTGCATTGCATTTTGGTAACGTTGTCATAACAGGTGGAGCATCCTGTTACAGAGTGGATTGCAGAAGTAAATATACCAGCTGCCCAGGTTGCAGTTGGTATGGGAATTCCTCTTTGGCAAATTCCAGGTAAGTCACTATCAATTTTCAAATCACACTTTAAGGTATTGTTTATCTTCATGATTTGACATGATTGGTTGATTTGCATTACATCTCAGAAATTAGGAGATTCTACGGACAGGACAATGGCGCAGGCTATGATGCTTGGAGAAAAACATCAGTCAATGCAACCCCTTTTGATTTTGACAAGGCTGAATCTACAAGGCCAAAGGGTCATTGTATTGCCGTACGTGTGACCAGTGAGGACCCGGACGATGGTTTTAAGCCTACTAGTGGGAAAGTACAGGTTAGTTTTTTTACGCTCCAGGCATGTGGTAAACATAATATCTTGTTTGTTTTGTTTTTGGTGTTAATTTGTAACTGTTCTTTCAGGAGCTGAGTTTTAAAAGCAAACCAAACGTGTGGGCTTACTTCTCTGTCAAGGTACAGTTTCTGTTCATTTTGATCTTTTTTGCCTATGTATCAATAATCACGGCATCACCTCTCAACTTTATAGCTAAACTTTTTGCTTGCAGTCAGGAGGAGGGATTCATGAATTCTCAGATTCCCAATTTGGTAAGTAACAGCTTATTCGTATTGATATTACGCTGAAATGAAATAGAGTTTTAGTAGAGTGTGTTTGCCGATATTTATTTATAGGGCCATGATAAATGAGCTGGTTTTAGCTCCTAATTATACTGCATTCTATTGTTCATCTAACTAAATTTTGGTTACATTATCCTATGAATGAAAGTTTAGATATCATACGAAACTATCATGATAGCCATACAGTTCAATAAGTTATAAGTGATCTTAATTGTAAGACAGTGTAGTCTACTCAAACACTGACACTTATTTTGTAAATATGTATCAATAGCCATACTCATGAAAGCGAGTGATCTTCTTTCTAGGACATGTCTTTGCATTCGGAGAATCTAGAGCTTTGGCCATAGCAAATATGGTACTTGGTTTGAAAGAAGTACAGATTCGAGGAGAAATTAGAACCAATGTTGATTACACTATTGATCTTTTACACGTAAGTTTATTTGCTTTATTATCTTATTACTCTGTTAGCTGAAACTATTTCTTCTCATTAATGGTCATCAATTTTTTTTCCTTACAGGCTTCGGATTATAGAGACAATAAAATCCACACTGGATGGTTGGATAGCAGAATTGCTATGCGAGTAAGAGCAGAGAGACCTCCTTGGTACATCTCTGTGGTGGGAGGAGCTCTTTTTGTAAGCACAATTTCTTGACAACTTTACTTCTTATAGTTTAGTTTCATTTTCCTGCTGAAATATTGATGATATGATTTGCATATTCTCAGAAAGCATTTGCTAGAAGTGCAGCTATGGTATCGGAATATGTTGGTTATCTTGAGAAGGGTCAGATTCCCCCTAAGGTAAAGAGAACATGTGATATTAGGTATATTTAGGTGTTTCCCTTTTCAGTTTGCAGCCTATAACGCTGTAATTAATTTTTGCAGCACATTTCACTGGTGTACTCTGAAGTTTCTCTAAACATCGAAGGAAGCAAGTATACGGTATGCTTTTATTTCAGTACTATTTTTATATATTCTCTGATGATGGATAACTTGTGTATTCTTTAAATAACATGAAAGTGGTCTTCTAGATTAATATGGTAAGGGGTGGGCCTGGAAGCTACAGACTGAAAATGAACGAGTCAGAAATTGAAGCGGAAATTCACACTTTAAGAGATGGAGGTCTCTTGATGCAGGCAAGCTCTCTTTAAACTTGTGAAATTAAGATTTTAGGATCTTGGTATCGAAATTTTCTTATTAGGATATTAAGTGCTTTCCTAGAACAAAAAAGAAGCATCGGTATGTTGCATGTTTTTGTGGCTAGAAACTTTTTCTCACGATGAGCCCAACAAGGAAACCTTCTTGTTATCAGTTTAATTATCTTTCATCTAGCTTATGATTATGGTTCAACACGCCAATAATTCTGCCAACAAATGATTTCAGCCTAGCATTCAATTTTGAGAAGGGTTTTTATTCTGTATTGGTTTGTATCTACTCGAGTTCTTCTTTGCCTCTTTATGTTTTGTAATTTACAATGTACATTTTCTTGGCGGCACGACTAAGATTTAGTGCCTTACACATGTACTATTCTGCTTATTTTGGAATTAAATGTCAGTTACCAAAGCTTTTGATATTTGTATGACAGTTGGATGGAAACAGTCATGTGATATATGCTGAAGAAGAAGCTGCCGGAACTCGACTTCTCATTGATGGAAGGACCTGTTTGCTTCAGGTACCAATTTTTGACATTGAGCTTGATGTTTAAGGTTATTATTGGTGCTCTTTGTCACTAAGGTCATTTCTCCTCGTGCAGAATGATCATGATCCTTCCAAACTAATTGCCGAGACACCCTGCAAGCTGTTACGTTTCTTGGTCCCAGATGACAGTCATATTGATGCAGACACTCCGTATGCTGAAGTTGAGGTTATGAAGATGTGCATGCCACTTCTTTCACCTGCTTCTGGAATTGTACATTTTAAGTTGTCAGAAGGACAAGCCATGCAAGTAAGTTTTGACTAGTATTTTGCATGATATTCAAATTCTTGAAAGATAATAATTAACAAAATTTATACATGCTGTATAGGCTGGTGAGCTTATTGCAAGACTTGACCTTGATGACCCTTCTGCTGTAAGAAAAGCTGAACCCTTCAAAGGTAGCTTTCCAATCCTTGGCCCCCCCACTTCTATATCAGGAAAAGTTCATCAGAGGTGTGCTGCAAGTTTAAATGCTGCTCGTATGATTCTTGCGGGTTATGAGCACAACATTGATGAAGTAAATACTCTTTATCTTTTTCTATGCTCTTTACTGTAAAGTTGTATGCAAAAACTACTCTCGCATCGCTAACCTCATGAAATTGGATTTTAACTTATTATCAGGTAGTGCAAAGCTTGATACAGTGTCTTGATAATCCTGAGCTACCTCTCCTTCAATGGCAAGAGTGCATGTCAGTTCTCGCAAACCGTCTCCCCAAAGAACTTAGAATTGAAGTGAGTTGCTTTCTGTGTTGTCCTTTTGCTGTGATTGAAGTGGCTAATGTATTTATAAATATTATCTGATTCCGACGCTTATGTAACTCCGTTAATATGTCTATGTTTTCAGTTGGAATCAAAGTATAAGGGGTACGAGAAAGTACCGAGTGGCCAAAGTGTTGAGTTCCCAGCGAAACTGTTGCGGGGCATTCTTGAGGTATGTGCCTTACAGTTTGGTGATTTTGGAGCTTAATTTTATCTGGATGTTGTGATTTTGTTGCGGAATTTAATCTATTTCTTGTGGCAGGCTCATCTATCCTCTTGCCCTGAGAAGGAAAAAGGAGCACAAGAGAGGCTCATAGAACCATTACTGAGTCTGGTGAAGTCTTATGAAGGTGGAAGAGAGACTCATGCCCGTGTAATTGTTCAGTCACTTTTTGAGGAATATCTGTCGGTTGAAGAGATGTTCAGTGACAACATTCAGGTTAGTTTAACTTGATCCGAATGATTTTAAAATTAGTATTTCTGCATCCATCATACCAAGCTTCAACCTATCTTCTTCAATCATCACTTAATTATTCTTTTTTTAACAAAAATATCTACTCAATTCCATTCAATTGTTTATCAGGCTGATGTAATTGAGCGGCTGCGACAACAACACACGAAAGATTTACTCAAGGTTGTTGACATTGTACTTTCACACCAGGTATGGGAAATGAATACAGCTTCACGATGTGATCACTGAACTCCTTACGTTGCTTACTTCACTAAACCAGTGTCTTCTGCCTTAATGCAGGGTGTCAAGAATAAGAACAAGCTGATCCTTCGCTTCATGGAGCAACTCGTATACCCAAACCCTGCTGCGTACAGGGAGAAGCTCATTCGCTTCTCTCTACTGAATCATACAATCTATTCCGAGGTTGGTGATCCCCTTTAACCAGTTTGATTAGCTTGCAACCCAAATTAGTTGTCTTTTGTGTACTAAGATGCTCTCTTGATCCTGCAGCTGGCACTCAAAGCCAGTCAATTGCTGGAACAAACCAAATTGAGTGAACTACGATCCACCATAGCGAGAAGTCTTTCTGAGCTTGAGATGTTCACAGAAGATGGTGAACACATGGATACTCCCAAAAGGAAAAGTGCTATCAATGAACGAATGGAGGCTCTTGTAAGTGCGCCTTTGGCAGTTGAAGATGCACTTGTTGGTTTGTTTGATCACGGTGATCACACCTTACAGAGGCGTGTTCTGGAGACCTACATCCGTAGGCTATACCAGGTATTATGATTAGACCTTTTTAGTGGATGTGGTGCCCATTTTGTAGAAAATGGAAAAATCTAACTCCCTCTATTATTTATCAGCCTTATCTTGCAAAGGGAAGTGTTAGGATGCAGTGGCACAGATCTGGTCTTATCGCTGCATGGGAGTTCATGGAAGAGCATATAGAAAGGGCTAATGTGGCTGGCGATGATAAATCTCTGGTTGAGAAACACAGTGAAAAGAAATGGGGCGCCATGGTTATTATCAAATCTCTTCAGTTTCTACCGACAGTTCTTACCGCTGCCTTGAAGGAAACAGCTCATCACAATAATGAAACATCGAATGAATCTGCTGAAGCTTCTAGCCATGGCAATCTTTTCCATATTGCACTTGTGGGTGTCAATAATCAGATGAGTCTACTTCAGGACAGGTAATACAATTGGCCTTTATTTATTTATTTTTGATCATAAATACTGGGTCCGTGCGTCAAATTTTAGCAAAGCATCAGGTCTACTGTGTTTGCATAACACATTGTTTAACAAAGAAAGTTCACCGGCTATAATGAAAAATAGGGATGGATGGTGGATCATATTACACGGTTTTACATTCCATATAAAATAGCCTTGTATCTTTATAATTGATGATCAAAATCCACTAGGATCATCAGTTTCTCTGGGTTTAATAGTTCAGTTTTCTTTTGCCAAAGTACATTTAACTAATATAGATACCAATGAAATACTAATTTATTTCTGAACCTCCCCAATTTGACTGTTATACTTTCTGGGAAACTGCAGTGGTGACGAAGATCAAGCACAGGAGAGAATAAACAAGTTAGCCAAAATCCTTCGTGATCAAGAACTTAGTAAAACTCTTCGTGATGCTGGCATTAGGGTTATTAGTTGCATCATACAAAGGGATGAAGGGAGGTCCCCCATGAGACATTCCTTCTATTGGTCAGCAGAGAAACGCTATTATGACGAAGAGCCTTTGTTGCGTCATTTGGAACCTCCACTATCCATATACCTTGAATTGGTGAGTATTGATTTGTCTTGTATGTGACACATATTGCAGTTTTGCAAGTGACAAATACTAATATTATTTTGATATTTTCATCGGTTTAGGACAAGCTTAAAGGGTATGAAAACATGAAGTACACCCCTTCACGGGATCGTCAATGGCACCTCTACTCCGTGGCTGATAAGCCACAGCCTGTGCAGAGGATGTTCCTCAGGACACTCGTGAGGCAGCCTGTATCAGATGAGGGGTACCAAGGAGTTGAAATAGGAACAGTTCGTGCAAAGGGGCCCGTGAGTTTTACTTCAAAAAGCATATTGAGGTCCTTAACATCTGCCATGGAAGAGTTGGAACTTAATGCACACAATGCTACTCTCAGACCCGAGCATGCTCACATGTACCTGTACATTGTCAAGGAGCAGGCAATACACGATCTTGTTCCATACCACCGGTAATCATCTACTCTAATTATTCTAAAAACTTGTACCTGAGTATTTTGTATAGTCATTTTACCCTTTTTCCCTCCTGACCGAAGTTTGTGGCTCAACAGGGTAGTTGAGGTAGAGGAAGGACAAGAAGAGGCTACCGTCGAACAGATATTGGCAGAGCTTGCTCGTGAAATTCATGGTTATGTTGGTGTAAGAATGCACCGCTTAAATGTCTGCGAGTGGGAAGTGAAACTCTGGGTGGCCTCTGATGGACCAGCCAATGGTTCTTGGAGGGTTTTAGTCACTAATGTGACTGGTCAAACCTGTGTTGTACATGTAAGCTTCTCCTTTATGTTTTCTTCTCTAAATGTCTTTTTTTCCTTTGATAAACCCTTCCGCTAGTTTGTTATATCTAGAGAATAATCAAGGAGATCAAGCCAATAAATGCGTGGTTACTGTATGCCACTTACGTTGCTTCCTTCTAGGAAACTAACGTGTTTTCTTGATGATACATTTAAGGCTTATGTTTTACAAATTGCAAACTTGATCTTTGGAATATTATTTACAGGGAATATAGAAATAAGTTCAGGATAGTTATGATAACTAGAGGCCGGATGGTGTCAAAGGAGATCTGAACTCTACATTGTGTGATTATATGTACGCCGTGGTCCTGTTCTAACTACTGTTTTTTTGTTGTTGTTTTACAATGAAAATATCAGGTTTACAGAGAGTTGGAGGATAACAGTGCACACCAAATGGTTTACCATTCAGTAAATGCACAAGGCCCCCTTCATGGAAGACCTGTCAGTGGACAGTATCAGTCACTAGGAACCCTTGACCGTAAACGTCTTGTGGCCCGGAGAAGTAGCACAACTTACTGCTACGATTTTCCACTGGTAAATCTACATCTTTTTCTTTAACCGTTAATTGAATTCCATTAAAAATGAAAATAGCCTTTAATTCATTGTATTCGCAACCAAATTAACAGGCATTCGAGACTGCACTGGAACAATCATGGGCCTCAGGGCCAGGTGTTGAGAAACCAAAGGATAAGATCCTCGTAAAGGCAAAAGAGCTTGTATTTTCTGATCCGAAAGGTACCTGGGGAACTCCACTGATTCCCGTTGAACGACAGCCAGGATTGAACGATGTTGGTATGGTGGCGTGGTGCATTGAAATGTCAACCCCAGAGTTCCCGAATGGAAGGACAATACTGGTAGTATCAAATGATGTTACCTTCAAAGCTGGATCCTTTGGCCCAAGGGAAGATGCATTCTTCCATGCAGTTACTGACCTTGCGTGTGCTAAGAAGCTTCCTCTTATTTACTTGGCGGCCAATTCAGGAGCAAGACTTGGTGTTGCCGAGGAAGTGAAGTCATGCTTTAAGGTTGGTTGGCACGATGATGCAAGCCCAGAGCGTGGTTTCCAATATGTCTATTTGACCCCGGAAGATTACTCAAGGATTGGCTCATCTGTCATAGCACATGAATTGAAGCTTGAAAGTGGTGAATCAAGATGGGTCATAAACACTATTGTTGGAAAGGATGATGGACTTGGAGTTGAGAATTTATCAGGAAGTGGAGCCATTGCCAGTGCTTATTCTCGGGCCTACAAGGAAACGTTCACCTTAACTTATGTGACTGGAAGAACTGTGGGTATAGGTGCTTATCTTGCTCGGTTGGGGATGAGGTGTATACAAAGGCTTGATCAGCCGATTATTCTTACTGGTTTCTCGGCGCTCAACAAACTGCTTGGTAGAGAGGTTTATAGCTCACATATGCAACTTGGAGGACCAAAGATTATGGCAACAAATGGTGTCACCCATCTCACTGTTTCAGATGATCTTGAAGGTGTGGCTTCTGTTCTTAAATGGCTGAGCTATGTTCCGGCCTATATAGGTGGCAATCTTCCGATATCTCGTTCACTGGACCCACCTGAAAGACCAGTGGAATACCTTCCGGAAACTTCCTGTGATCCTCGCGCTGCAATTGCTGGAACTTTGGACAGCAATGGAAAATGGCTTGGTGGTATTTTCGACAAGGAGAGTTTTGTTGAAACACTTGAAGGCTGGGCGAGAACAGTTGTAACAGGAAGAGCAAAGCTTGGCGGAATTCCTGTAGGAGTGATAGCTGTTGAGACGCAAACGGTTATGCAGATCATTCCTGCTGACCCCGGTCAGCTAGATTCCCACGAGAGAGTTGTTCCTCAAGCAGGGCAGGTTTGGTTCCCGGATTCTGCAAGCAAGACAGCTCAAGCATTGATGGATTTCAACCGAGAAGAGCTTCCGCTCTTCATTCTCGCTAACTGGAGAGGCTTCTCCGGTGGGCAACGGGATCTTTTTGAAGGTATACTTCAGGCTGGCTCCACCATTGTTGAGAATCTTAGAACCTACAATCAACCCGTATTCGTTTACATCCCTATGATGGGCGAGCTCCGTGGTGGGGCCTGGGTTGTTGTTGACAGTAAAATCAACTCAGATCATATTGAAATGTATGCTGACCGTACAGCTAAAGGAAATGTGTTAGAGCCTGAAGGTATGATTGAGATTAAGTTTAGAATCAAGGAATTGCAAGAATGTATGGGAAGAATGGATCAACAGCTAATTACTCTCAAAGCAAAACTTCTAGAAGCAAAGAACAGCGGGTCTTATGGATCTGTCGAGTCCATAACGAAGCAAATAAAAGCCCGAGAAAAGCAGCTTCTGCCTGTATACACACAGATAGCAACTAAATTTGCAGAGTTGCATGACACTTCTCTGAGAATGGCTGCTAAAGGAGTTGTCAAAGATGTTCTTGACTGGGCTAATTCTCGAGCAGTCTTCTACAAGAGATTGCTTAGGAGGGTTAATGAGGAATCATTGATAAGGACTCTCAGATTCACGGCTGGCGAACAGCTATCTCATAAATCTGCTCGGGACTTGATCAAGCAATGGTTTTCGGCTTCCATTGTTGCGAAGGGTATTGAAGAAGCTTGGGAAGATGATGAAGCTTTCTTTAAATGGAAAGATGATTCTGCTAACTACGAAGAGAAGCTTGAGGAGTTGCGCGTGCAGAAGATACTTCTTCAGTTGACTGACATTTGCGGTTCTGCAACTGACTTGCAAGCATTGCCCCGTGGTCTTGCTGGCCTTCTTAACAAGGTAATTTTCATTCTATCAATTTTCTTGATTAGGTTTTAGTATAAGTGACAGGAGTTGATCGATTGTTTAAACAAAATGCAGGTTGATCCATCAAAACGTGCACAATTGATTGATGAACTACGAAAGGTGATTAACTGAGGACCTGCAAACCTTCATTTCGCTGCCACTAAAAAGAACAAGTTGACATTGTGGTGTAAATATAGGAATTCTTTTAAGCTACTTTTGCAGGACACTTTGATTTCTACATAAGCACCCTTAAATCTGCAAAACAAAATGCATCATTTTGATTCCCGAGTTGTTGTGATACTCTTAATAATGTCCTTTACTACTTGTCAGTGTTGTTGTATTTGTGTGAGACTCTTACGAATGAGCATTGTACTCCAGATTTGAAGCTGAATAAATGTTCTTCTGTTGAAGCTAATGTCTTTTGGCTTTGTTCTTGAGTTTTACTTTTGTACGTTGTTTGATTGCATATTTTGGCTCGATATATATTTGCAGTTGCATTAAGTATTGTTGGATGTGGTTCTTCTTGATTAAAAAAAGGAAAGATTTCCCATCTACCTAATATACTTGGATCCCTTCAATTTGATTCAACGATGGTAGCATTAGCACGTTTAAGGATAGAGAAGACAAGTTATCGTCTTTTAGAGATCAAAATAGTCCAACCATATCATCTTTATACAAATTTCTCCGGTTAGCAAAGTCTTTTCTCCAACCTCCATCAAAAACATAACTTTTACTTGCCCAAAACTTCAATCTGAGTTTAAAAACGTCATTAGTGTCATGATCCTTCACAACAACCTCGGGCCACTTTGTAAGTGAATCTTTTTATGTTCCTTCCGCATATTCCATGGATCACGATTCAACATCATAACTATTTATAGCAACAAATTCTTCTTCACTCTTAAGAACGACGGAAATACTAATCGACATCGTTGTCGTAGTAGAGAAACAAAATATACAATACCCACGTTGATTTGGTGTGGAAATAAAACCATCAAAGAAACTGCCTAAAGCCCTGTGCCACTTTTTAACATGCTATTCTCTGAGAATTACAATAAAATCATTCAGTGAAAAGAATGTTTTTTAGATTTTTTTCCTTCTTTAATCTATACTCCTTTAATATAATATCAATTCACTATCCTATCAATTAATTATATTAATATATCAATTTATTCCAGAATAAGTTGAACTAATTAATCTATTATTTTTTAAAAAAAATAGATCTATTAATCATATAATGATATTGACAAAATTTTATATTAAATTTTTTTTTGCTTATATATAAATTTCTAACATAACTAACCTTTTTTTTTTTCAAGATTAAATATTTTACATACAAATAAATTTAAATATAAGTATATAACTAGCAAATTTTGGGGACAAAAAAAGAAAAGACAATGAGTCAATGACTAATTTACTACTGGTATATCAAAATAATTACTACTCTAATCATTAAACTAAATCTAAGTTTTTTTTTTTGGTAGAAAAGGAGGGAACCTCCTAACGCAGAAGCGTATTTATTAAAAAGGAAAAGAACGTTCTGTTTATATTTTTAAATAAATTCAATAGTTATTTTAATGGACAAGTTTAATTTATTTTTGGAAACAAAATAAATTAAAAATCATAATTGTAAAAAAACGTTCTGTTTTGTATGATTTCCAAAGTTGAAAATACGTGCTTGGTTATTTCATGACCTAATCAACGCGCCGCCGCAAAATACGATCGATCGTAATTTTGGTGTTAACTAGTTAGTTGGTAGAGCAGATTTTCGTAATTAATATATAAAATTTCTATATTAGAAATTTATATATAAGATTTTCGTAATTAATACGTGCAGATTTTCGCAAAATACTTGGAAAAAAAACGTTCTGTTTGTTGTTAATTAGTTAAAAGTACGTGCAGATTTTCGTAATTAATATACGATCGATCGCAAAATACGTGCTCTACCAACTTCTCAAAACTGTTGATATCTTTTATCTGGACATGATGATCGATCAATTCTATATTTAAATCACATTGATTAATATATAAAATTTTCTAATCCTATCCCTAAATCAACTAACTAATTAACAACAAAAACAAACAGAAGAAGAAAAAAAAAAAAAAAAAACTTGAACCCTTTCAATTCGATTCAAGAATGACAGCATTACGACGTCCAAGGACCGAGAAGACGAAGTTATTGTCTATTACATTCCAAAAGATACCAACCTTGTCATCTTTCTGCAGATTTCTCCTCTTAACAAAATCGTTTCTCCATCCTCCAACGAAAACATAGCAATTGCTTGATTTCCAAAGCTTCAACGTCAATTCAAAAACCTCCTTAGTGTCATAGTCCTTCACAAAAACCCCGAGACCAGTTGGTGAGCGAATCTGTAGCCGTTTCGAAGGATCAAACCATGGAAGTATATGAGATTCAACTAATTTCTTGTTGATCAAAAGCCTACTTTGAAGATTCAAATCACTTTCTTTTAGTTCCTTCTCAATACTCCACGGATTCTGATTAGACATCATAATTAATGTTTTTGCAACAATTTCTTCATCGCTCTCTTCCTTATGAGTTGAGGAAGTTAAATCTCTTTTTAAATCACTTTCATGTTTGAGAACAAACGATATTCTAGCTTTTTTTGAATCAATTCTCCCAGTAATTTCGCGATAATTGTCCGACATTGTTATTGTAAAGCAAGAAATAATTATGAGATTTCTTGTCTTTGATTTTATATAAGAGATAGTCCTAATTAAGCTAGAATTCCAGTTAAAGATAGATGCTATCTTATCTTTTTTATAATATTTATACTTTTTATCTTGTAAATACAAGACAACCAAGTAACCAACAGGTTAATATAAAACTTTCTAAAAAAATCAAGAATAATTTAAAACTTTCTCATGATGCATACGAAACTAGGCAAACAGGTAAATTGAAAAAAAAATAAAATCTGATGCAATTTTCGATTGTGAAGCCCTGTCACGGAACACATATCACCGTTAAAAAAACAAAATCGTAATCTAATTTTTATCTTAATTATAGAAAAAGCTTATCTTATTTCATTATATTCTTTAACTCGATCTTTCTCTTTTTCCAACAATAGATAAATCTTCAAATTGAAATTAAGACTCAAATCTTTGTGGAATTGGATGTGAGAACCCAAAAACATATCTACACCGAACAATCGCTCCTGAACTCTGACCAAATGACTCCTAATTCAAAGATGACAAGCCAACTGAATTCTCAGCTATACAGCAACGGATTTTACAAAGACCCAAGACATAATCAAGGTTTTGGTACTGAAAGTCTCATATACACGTGGAAACTATCCAGTTCAATATGCAAATCAATACACACAAACACAAGCAAGGCTGATTTCTTAAAGCAATACATCTCTTCAACTCTTGAGAATTTTAAATCATACAAACTGAAAGCGCATGAGAAGCTTAACAGAATTGTACTTCTCTCCCTTTCGGCTATGGAGCGGAATAGCTCGAATACCTTCTCGAATCTCGGAAACAGGGAGACACGTCTGCCCGCCAAAGTCGTCTTTCTCGGACATGTCATACTCGTGGACCTCAATACGAAGCAAAGCGAGCTCGGGTACGGTTAGTGGGAACTCGAACTCTTCGTTCCAATTCGGTATCCAGTTGTCTTCTAGTGTCCTTGTTTTCTTCATTATAGTGTCAGCAGACACACCAGCAATTCCAACCTAAGATAGTTACATATACAAGGGTTTTAAGAGCAGTTTGTTACACATTTTCGAGGAAAACTCGATATGAGGGAAACAGTGTAACATACCCTAGTGTAAAAATCTGGTGGTGAATATGCATCAAAATGAGTATGTTCGAAATCAGTGTACCATCCTTCTCCCATATAAACAGTGATCTGAAGAGGCATTAAGGTTAAGATAAGATCATAAGACGGATGTTACCAAACACAATAAAACAAGTTAACAGCTGACTCACCTTTAAAGTCTTCTTCACAGGCAACTTTACTTTAGGCTCAAAGACCTCACCATTAGGACCACTCTCTAAGAGAAATTGAGGTTTTTTAACATAACCACAACCACCATTTGCTTTGAACATTCCTTGCATTAACCAAAGTGATCTTCCGTATCCCTGTAGAGTGTTTAACATATAAGAACCAGGTTAGTAAGTAGCAGATTAAAATTCTAACAGAGTTGCAACACTTTTTCTAATGAACTGATGGGCCTCACCTGCATATTAAATGCAACCATCTGAGCCCCGTGCATCCATCCAATCAAAGGGTTGTAATTTGAAGAGTTTATGCGTGTACCCTTTGGGTAAATTCTCAGCATATTCTGTTGTGTGAACCTATAGCAAGGACAAGGGTTGAGAAGAAACAACATTTACATCAAAGGCAAACAAGTTTCTGTCTCTTTTCTTCCAAACAAACAGGAAGCCAGTCTCTTCGTTTTCACCTATGCATCAGTTCAAGCTTTTCAATACAGCTTTGCAAACCTTATCTTTCTATTTTTCACATGAAAAACAAACTGTGGAAAAAAGATCAATTTGTAAATATTAGGAAATATACGAAAAACGAGTATCAGTTGGTATGAAACATTTGTGAGCATTTAACTCGGTGTCAAGGATTGACTGCTCAACCACAAGCATAACTTTGAATGAGAAGATGCATAACATATGAGTGTGGGGGAAACCATAGTATCGACCTTCTCCCATATAAATAACTACATGGAGAGTCATTAAGGGGAACATAAGGTTGTTCAAGGACAAACTACTTTCTTTGAGTCTGTTTGGAGACTACTTTTAGCAGCTTCTTGAAGCTTATCTAGCTTAAAAAGTATATGGAAAAGAGGATAAGCTAGGTGGTAGGTGTTTGGGAGCATACACTTGCACAAGCTCAAGGTAGCTTATTGTACCTTATACTTTGTAAATTTTGTAAGCCTGATGGAGTAGAGTATTAGCATATGGAGATTATCCCTAGAATCTAAACTTAAAAAATATCCAATAAGTTTCGCTCTTCCTAACACTTATTATCAAAAAAATAAGTTTGTTCATCAACTGCTAAATAAGCTTTGGATAACAGTAAGCTCCGGTTCCTATAAGCTACGTGCTCCCAAACTAACCCTTCATCTTCTACCAGCTTCCCTTCCCGATAAAGAGAAACCCTTCATTTCAATTGAGCATCAGTCGTGTCATTTTAAGAAGCTATGTGAATCATCTCGTTCTGTTATCTCCATTTTAAAAGAACTATATGAAAACACCCGGCAGTATTTAAAATCTACACAAGTTAATAATTTAGTACCAGTTTTGTGGCAAACTAGATTACCAATTCTCGTGTACATGTCTCACATTGATTGTGTCCAAATCCTAACAATAGGTTGATCAATGATCAGTTTTCTGGATTAAACCTATGCTAGCGAGTCCACATCACAATACTTACTAAACAGGATTCCAACAAAGTTGTTTCAATCATTACAACATCATTTTAGCCAACAAAGTTCAAGGCTTCAATGCGAAGAAGTTATTGGACTACAGGACAAGAACAAGTGCTACATATAAAATTCCAAGTAGTCAAAGGATCGTGATTAATCTAATAAACACTAGAACACCCAAGCTTCCGGCCATTCTTTTGACAAATTTTTTTATTCTTTATATTGAATTTTCTTATTTACAACAAATAACTTTCAATTGTTCAAATTTCTTCTAACCAAAAAAAAATGTTTAAATTTCCAACTAGTGTAATCCATAATCTTCATAATGTAATGCAATCTTTATATTGAAATTTCTACCTGATGTAATCCCTAATATTTAGATTAACAAAGTCAATTATACATTTTTAAAAACGATTATGAACGTATGGAAACTAACCTACCATAAACCTTGAATTATGTGATTAATAAAAGGATGATTATTATACCTGACAAGATCCTTCCCATGATGCACAGCAGCCTTTTCAAGCTGTTGCTCACTCAAGCTAAGACGCCTCACTTTATCTGGTTCCACTCTCAGAGCATCCTTTAGATCACCTTTTGGCTTACCAGCATGTATTGCGATTAGGCGCCTGTATTCTGGTGCTTCATGTGACTTGGAATCTACATCATCAGAATCTTCTTCGTCTTCATCATCTTCTTCGTCCAAAGTTTTTTCCTAGTTGAAATATTCAATAAAAGGGTATCAAACACTGCAAGCACTAAGTGAACTACGTAGCCTGCAGTAGACACGTTTGAAATCTCAATTTACCTTATTTTCAGAAAGTTGAGACTTCAGGTTAGGAACTTCCTTTCCCCAAGCTTCCTCATCTCCAATATCTTTACCTTTATGGGAATCATCCTTCATTTCTTTCGCCTCAAGGTATTCTTTAGGTGGTTTGGTCGATATGATAATCCGTTTCTTTAGTGAATCCGGGGATGGCAACTTTCTTAAACATTCATCATCAGGTAAATATAACAGGTCGCCAAATGTTTCTGTCAGCATCTGGAGAATATCGAAGTTGTTAAAAGAAGAAAAAGATATATTGTGAGTGATATATCAATTTCTAACTCACCTGAGCAACTTTAGCCTGCAGATTTGGGGTTAGGTGGTCCTCAAGAGTAACCACAACTGGATAATCAGATGCGTCAAAGGCATGCTCCTTTATGGACTTCAAGCATGTAATGAGCTCAACAGGTGTTGTAAGTGTCCTGCTCAAGTAATAAACTCTTAGATAACATATGCAACATACAAAGAATATCCATTTATCATTATATTTCATTTTAGAAAAATGCAACGAGTTTATCTTCATGTTTGAAACATATACACGTAGAGGATTCGTCAAAAGTATATGTCCAACTGATGGTATACCTTCCATGAAGCACATCTATATTATCCTTAGCTGAATTTGGCCATATATCCAACTCAATAACTCTTACACCTCTTTTCAGTGCCTGTATGATCGGAACATCACTGCAGTCGCTGCTTAGCTGATTCCCAGTTAGATATGAATTATGCCCAGTATAAATGAAGTAATGAGAGAGTGGGCAAGTCATATCTTGGTGAACCTGAAACAAAGAGAACAGCGATACAACAATTAATTGTCAAGGTAAATTAAGAACAGAGACAACATCACAATTAGCAACTTAAAAACCTAATAGAACTCTCCCAAAATAAGAGAGATGTACATCTGCTTCTCTGTTGTTAGTACATCCATGGACATTTGGAAATCCCTTCCCCCAAATTAATAGAACAAACTTTACCAAGACATATCCCAAAAACAATTGAAAACAGACTAGATCCGTCACCGTCATGAAATTCAGCAAGATCCAATAATAGTTCTACAAAAAATTTGCTAAAAATAGATCACCCTAATATAAAGAGTAAATCCAAAATACAAGCAAAATTAGGGAAGTCAACTAGCAAATAGATTAGTAGGTTACACCGAGGGAAGAAATTGGAGAGTTCCGATCACTGAAAAGGTACTTGAAGAATCCATCAAGATTAAGAGAACCGCGGTGCAAGACATGAAGATGCTTATAACCGTCGATTATGGAGCGAGCTTCAGTCACGGTAGCAGACGGTTCCTTCTGCTCATGAACAAGGAACCTCTGTAGTTGCTCAGCAGACATCATTCCGTTATCGGAATACTTATCAAACAAAGATTTGACATCGGTAGGGATCTCGGATGCCGTCAGCTTGAAACGCCGCTGACAGCAAAAGCAAACCCTATACGTCTGCTTCGACATTGATTGTTAGCACCAGATCTGACGATAGAGTGATGAAAATCTTTGTCCGAATCAGATAAACTGAAACGAAATCAATGGAATTCGAAGAAATGTTTCTTCGAATTTGTGCATAAATTCGAGGGTAGTTGTTGGGCAAGAGCAAGTAACTGATTAAAAAAAATATATCCAAGTCCTGTGTATCGCGTGTGGACGACGTGGGTCTCTAAGAAGAAAACCGAACTCATTGTTATGTTTGAAAATCGGGACGAACCTGTCCGGTTATAAACTTATAATTCATCTAATTTTTAGTATTATTTAATTTATTTTTAAATTTTAAATTATTGATTTTGTTTTAAAAGAATATATTCTACTCTTCAGTTAAAATATTTTTAATGAGTTGTTACTATTGATAAATATAAATTAAATAATATGAATACAAACTTAAGGAGAACGTGCAAACACAATTTGATAGTTAAGGAGATTGAGTCATATGTATGTATCAAACAACAATTAAAATGAAAATATTTTCTTGTTGACATTGATGGCCAGTTTGGTTTGAACGGAAATAAAATGGAAACGTATTTAGTTTATACGTATACCCATGTTCATGAAGTTTTTGTGAATTATTCCTTGTAGTTTGAAGTAATTGTTGTAGAAATTGATTAATTTTGATACCCTTATAGGGTAACAAAATGGGAGAAGAAAGTACATTTTGTATTAAATCACATGGAATGATTTCATGAACAAGGTACAAATGTGGACTAGATTCATTTCCAATTCGTTTTCGTTTCCGGAGTTACAACCAAACAGTAATTAAAATGAAAATATTTTCCTGTAGACATTGAATGTATTTCTATTCGAAAACACATCCGGAATTATTTATTAAAAATTATAAATTACTTATCAATTCATTTTTCATACCGGTGTAATTTTTTTCTTTGAAGATTTGAAGTCCATTATTTGTTCAGCAAGGAGGCATTCTTTCGGAATAAAGGTACGGAGCGTCGTCGTATTAACAGGTGTATTCTTCTTTTATTTTTATTTTTTTTCTTCTTATGGACACTTTTTTAATTCGAAATTTGTGAACTATTCGTTTAATTTTTAGTTTTATTAATTTAAATTAATTATGTTAATGGTTCTTACATTTTTACGATATATTTTTCATAAGTTCAAAACAAAATATAACTTAAAATATAAAATATTTGAACTAATACCATTATATATATGAACTGATAGTATAATAAAATTTAAACTAACAAATTCTATAATAAAAAGTACAATAAAAAAAATTTGTGTTTCATAGACAATATTTGGGTATAGTGTAAAAAGGACATGACTTGATAGTGTCAAGTGTGAACTAAATTAACAAGAACGTGGAACTGTTGTCAAGCATTATTTTTTCAATATTTTTTATTTTATTTTATTAAAATATCATCTTAGTTTATATTATGTGCACCAATATTTCATTTTAGGTTCATTTTCAAAAAATATAAACGTTTATTCATGTTCTATTAAATAATGATTCATATTTTAATAACATACTATTCATTTATTTACCTATACCTATTAAAAAATCAAATTATAATTTCCATCCTTATAAAAACCTAAAATATAGATATCAAGAAGTTAATATATTAATTATATGGATCGATTGAATTTTTTAGAAAAATGTGGTTCAGATTATGATTATACTTTTAGGGTTGTTTGATATTATATTATAACTTGTGGGTAATTTATGAAAATATATATTTTATAAATGGTGTTAGGTAATTTATGCTTGGGAAAATGGTGTTTGATGATCTGGCATAGTGGCATGGATGGATTGCGTCTGTCAATGTGTAAGAATAGACAGGTGAAAAGAATGGCACCACAAGTGAAGCTGGATAGACACGTGCAAGATCCATACAAAAATGTATAAAATAAGACCAATGGTTTTCTGCTAAACGTGAAAGGATGAGGGAGTTTTTTTAATATATCATTTTATTATGTTTAAATTAATATTTTAGAAAGAAAATAAAAGTTATTACGTTGGAAGTAAATAAAACATTTAAAATTACTATTCTCTAATAATAACTAGCGCACTATAATTTTACTTTTCCTCAAAATATGTATTTATAGACATTAAGAAGATATATGTTTGAGAAAATAAAATTAATAAACATTATTTAAAAACTAAAAATGTCTTGGGAGGGTTCGGTACTGAGTAAATCTTCCGGTACGACATTACAAAACATTTTTGTATGTCATTTTGTTCTTTTTCTTTTTTCTAAATCAGGCATTTTTTATTCAAATTTTTTTTTTATATTAGTTCAAATTATTGATTCATACATTTTTTTTTAAAAGTTTTTCATAAATTTAAAATAATGCATGAACTAAAAATATGAATGTTTGAACTAATAGAACACTCTATTTGAACTAATAGGTCTATTAGTATAAAATGTTTGAACCAATAAATATAAAGTGTACTAATAAAATTCGTGTTTCATAAACATCATTTAAAAATGAATAAAAACTTTTGAACTATAACTATAACAATAAAAATTTAAACTTTTATAATATTTGTTCAGAAGTTGAGTATCATTATTTCGAACATTGTGTTCCTGTTTGTTCAGACATTGTGTTTTATTAGTTTAAACATGTATAAGTTAAAAGTGCATAAAAACAAATCTAATAAATAGAACAAAAGAATACATAAACTAACGATACAAGTATTTGAACTGATAGTATATAAATGTTGAACAAATTGAATTAAAATTTTGAACTACAAAAAGTGATTGTGACAATCTTGTCTCATAAAATATATAAATCATTAGTACAAATAATTTGAAGTAGTTGAATAAAAAAATTGAAAGAAAAAATAAACGTCATAAGAAATTCATTGGCACCCCTTCTTAAAATTACAAAATTGTTATATCACTTGTTAAATTACAAAATTAGCATCACACCTCTAAAATTACCTGGACAATCAACAGGTTAAATTAATTGATAATTACTCGTAAGGAGAAAAAAAAGAAGAAAGAATATAAGGACCCGTTTGGTTTAAACTCCGGAAACGGAAACGGAATAGAAGCGAATTTAGTTCATACCTACACCCTTGTTCATGAAGTTGTTGAGAATCATTCTTTGTGGTTTGAACTAATTGTAGTAGAATTTGATTAGTTTTAATACCATGTAGGGTAACAAAGTAGGGAGAAACAAGTGCATTTTACATGAAACCAACCGGAATAATTCCATGAACAAAGTACATATGTGGACTAGATTCGTTTTTATTCCGTTTTCGTTTTCGGAATTACAACCAAACGGGGATAAGTGTTTATACTTGAACATCTTCCAAATTTCTTTGAGTACAACGCGAAAAAAAAAAAAGAATTAAAAATTAGGTATCGTCTTAATATGCCTTCCAATTAATAGTACCTAATTGAGCGTAGAGGTAGATGAGATATTCACTGAAAGAAGGTAGGAGTAGATGTGAGTAAAAGGGAAGAGTCAGACATCGCATTCAAAATTAGGATTAAATGAAGAAAATTAAATCTCGGAACCAATATAAAACGTTTAGGTAATGTGTAAAGTCTATCTAGATCGATTTGAACCGAGGTAGAAGTGGCGGTGGCTGTACTAGTAGGGCTAACGTGGACATGACACTTTGTCGAGTTGTTTCAAGTTAAAAAAATAAAGCTTGAGATTTATATGATTAAGTTTGACTCGTTTATAAATAAGTTGAGTTTAATATAAATATAAATTGTAACTGAATTTTATATTAGATTTGTTTAGAAATTGAAAGAGTTTGAAGCCAATCTAAGTAACTTTAGTTAATATAATAATACTATAATGTATTTTTCAGTTAAGGGATCAAGCTTTTAACATGCTTAAACTTGAATTATTTATAAATGAGCTGATCTCAAACATAAATTTTGTTTGTGATCAAAAATATGTTTATAAATGAGCAATAAGTAAGCTTTATTTTATTTAAAGGTACAAATTAGGTTCATTTTATTTATCTTTAAAGATTAATTAAAATGATAAATTGGTAATATGAAATTACTCAAGCCCAAAGTCAATTGTTTTAATAAAGGTCAAAAGGTCCAAGTGCTTTAATGAAGGCCCAAGTGTTTTAATAAAAGCTCGCGCCCGGATCCAATACACAAGTCCGCGCCAGGATCCAATACACAATTCCGCACTTGGATCCAATACACAAGCCCGCGCCAGGATCCAATACACAAATCCGCGCCAGGATCCAATACACAAGCCCGCGTCAGGGCCCAATACACAAGCCCGAGCCTGGGCCCAATACACAAGCTCGCGCCAAAGCCTAATGCACAAGCCCGCGTCAAAGCCAATACACAAGCCCGCGCCAGGATCCAATACACAAGCCCACGCCTGGATCCAATACACAAGCCTATGCTCGGGTCCAATACACAAGCCTACGCTCAGGCCCAATGCACAAGCCTACGCTCGAACCCAATACACAAGCCTATGTCCGGACCCAATACACAAGCCTACGCCCGAACCTAATAGACAAGCCTACGCCCGGGCCCAATACACAAGCCAACGCCCGGGCCCAATACACAAGCCTAGGACCGGACCCATTACACAAGCCTATGACCGGGCCCATTACACAAGCTTACGCTCGGGCCCAATACACAAGCCTAGGACCGGACCCATTACACAAGCCTATGACCGGGCCCATTACACAAGCTTACGCTCGGGCCCAATACACAAGCCTAGGACCGGGCCCATTACACAAGCTTAGGACCGGGCCCATTACACAAGCCCACGCCCACTCTAGTTACACAAGCCTAGGACCGGGCCTATTACACACATCTGTCAGCCAATCGTCCCATGACCAAAATGTCTCCAACAAAATAAAGAATTATCTTTAGTAATACATAGTTTCAAGATGTAACATTTCGAAAGCATAATAAGATCACAAATAACAATGCAAAAAGAATGACAAGCTTATGTACTTGACCGGTTACCCAAGTTCGGTTACCTAATATTAGTTTAAAAATGAGCCCGCTTGTATAGCTTGAAAAACAAATTAAACACAAATGGGTAACAAATGGGTAACGAACGAGTGGCACTGAAATGGAAACAACATATCACAACCAAACCTTTGAAATTGTATAACTGATGAAGCTAATTAAAAAGTTGTTTAATCAACAAAAGGCCAATAGCTTGCATAGCTTCTAACAACAAATTCCGATTCTCTACTATTCATTTCTAGTGAGAATCACCTTCAAATATATTGGAAACAGCCTGAATCATAAGCTACACCACATTATCATAAAATGCCAACTCAGACAATTTACATGTTCAAACTCATTCACACACATATCTACGTAGCTTTGTAGTGATGACAGTGTTTTGTACACTATTATCCTCCAATGGAGCGCATCCACGACGACATATGTGTGTTGCTCTGCATTTCAGTTCTTTTCTCACCATTGCTTCCACTACAAGGTTTCCATGACAATGTTTTTATACATCATGTGAGAAGGCAATCTATTAATCCATTCTGAAATAACTAAAACAATTTATCCTTTCTGAAATAGCTTGCATAGCTTCTAACAACAAATGCCATTTCCTGAACAAAAATATGCTATATGAGGAACTTTGGCAGACCTGAATAAGAACGAAGATGAACAAAAATATGCTATATAAGGAACTTTGACAGACCTGAATAAGAACGAAGATCAACCGACAACACCCATTAATAATGCATCGGCTACTTTGTTGCATTTTTCTCTTAACGGACATCAATCTCTCAGAAAAGCAAGATCTGATATTGTGACATTTCCCGTGATTGTCAAAATACACGAGTCGGGTGATTGGATTCTTTAACTGCATTTTAAAGAATAAGAACCAAGCATACAAATTACACAACTAAGAAAGTAAGACATGAATGAAAGAGGAAACATGTCGAGTCAAGTTTAGGAATCATAGGATATTATTGACTGCACTTTTCTTTTATTCTAATCAGGCCGTCACATACAACTTTGTTGATAAAATGTCAATAATATGCTTTTCCAGAAATCCCTACCATCATGTATTAAATAACGTCTTAAGTTACAAATGCATATCAAACTTGTATGAAAAATTAATCTACATGATCAAGCAACAACTTCTGCACAAATATCAATTGGAATCCAACACCAGATAAGAGCTACCAAATGCATACAATATTTAGGAATCTCAGAAGCTAACAACTACCATTTACAATAGTGATCACACAAGGCTTCATCTCAATCTTTTTTATTTTTTACATGTTATCAATTTAATTAGGAAACATTTTCACCATTTCATAAAAAATTTCCAACTTCATACAAAACTTGAAAATGAACAAACTGGAAAATGATTTCTAAAGATGGGGAGATTCCTGAAGAGAAAATTGAAAAATGGAGTATTTTGTCTAGATCCTCAATTGATAGAAGAAGTACAAGTGTGACCATCAGCTCGAGCTCTAAATTAACAAATTACACTACCTTTCAGCGCATTTGATGCAGGTGAACCTGAAATTGGTGGTGTTCCAAATCGATGGGCATAAAAAGAAGAACTACGGTGATTGATTCAAAAAAATAAAATAAAAATATTTTTAATTTACTTTTCTTTAATTTACTTTTTTAGTAAAAATATGAGGAAATATATTGTAGATCTTCAGTTGGGAGTTGGTATCTCAGATGGTGTAGAGGTTTTACATAGTGTTCACACGGTTTTGAGCGAGCGTCACTCTTATGCTTCTCTAGTTATGTTGACAGTTGATTTTTATAATGCCTTCAACATGGTTGATAGAACTGTTTTTCTTAGGGAAGTAAGGAAAATATGTCCTTATACCTCTTTATGGATTGATTTCTTGTATGGTCAAGCTGTCCGTTTGTATGGTGATAATTTTATTTGGTCGGCCACCGGTGTGCAACAAGGAAACCCTTTGTGGCCGCTTCTTTTTTCCCTTATCTTGCACCCACTTCTTCATCGGATTAGAGACATTTGTAAGCCTATTCTTCATGCTTGGTATCTTGATGATGGTATTATTATTGGCCGGACATAGGAAGTGGCTAGAGCGCTTGATATCATTAGAGAAGTTCCGCCCGAGTTTTGGCCTGAAGGTGAATGTTTGCAAGATTGAGCTTTTTTGGCTTTCGTGGCTTCGTGTGATGGATCAAAGCTTAGAGAAAGTTTATTCCCTCACGGCATTGCTAGGCCGGTTTTGGCCTTGAGGTGAATTTTCACCTTTGAACTCTTTTCTAAAACTAACACAAATATTGACAGTTGATTTAGTAAATACGGATCACTTTTATTTATACATCGGATTTTATACACCACGATTTTTTTAACATAAAAATCAACTAAAATATTAGGTATATATTCGTATTTATTCGAATTTGATTGACAAAATAATTTGTATCCGGAACTTTTTAAATACATATTAATTATGAAAAAAGAAAATAAACATTTGAAATGTAAAATTATTTTAAAAATAGATAATCTTAATGAATGGTTAGTATTATATGGTAAACCAAATTTAAAGTGTATAAAATATTTGACTAATTTTGCATGACAATTCTCATTTAGCATATATGATTTGTTAAAATAAATAGGAATTAAATGTAATAAATATTAGAGAATGACATTATGATGTGAAAATTTTCTTTTAGGAGATTTTATTTGTTAAAATAAATCAATATGAAAAAATCGATAGATTTTGAAATCAACAACGTGCAAGATATGTTGGACTAATTTTGTAACCATTTAATGTTAGTTTTTTCAAGAATCCGTTATGATTTTTTTGTTGTAATTTGAACTTTATTTACATCGAGTTAGAAGGTAGGCGGACAACAAGTTGTGCCGCTACTCCATTCTGGATAGCAAAATCGATCCTCCTAAAAACTACGTCTGAAGACTTGGGAGACACAACATTACCATGTAAGATCTGTTGCACCCTCTTGAGAATCTCGACAGCATCGGGCGTAAGAAAACCGAACGTGTCAAAAGCGAACAGAAGAAACACATGTTGGTTTTCAATGTAGACCCTTTCATGCTTAACCACCTCACAAATGCCGCGTTGAGGGTTGTTTACCCACAACAAAAGGCCCGCTATCCAAACTGACTAGAGGAGAAACCCTTGTCAAATCAATACAAATATGTTTTCCACCAACACGTCCTCCGGCCTCAAAATTGATCTCCCTTCCCGCGGATTAGTTAAGAAGGTCACATAAAACATCACGAACCAAATCATGCCTATATTTGAAGGCAGAGAATTCTGTTCAATGAATTGCATGCTCCCAAAAGCATCGAAAGCCCTCCGACAATTAGACATAGGACAAATCACACATCAGCCGGGAACAAAGAAATCGTAAGGCGATACTTAAGTATCGTACAATACTCAACTAGAATGCATTGTCCAATCCCCTCAATGGGTATGACAAGAAGGAAGTTTTGACTATGTGGTGACTGCAAACACTTAAAAATCGCTTTATGTGTAAGGGTCAAGCAAAAAGTGACTTCCATTGCATGCTTTGTTTTACCGAAAAGAGCACTCGTCACATTATGTTGGGTTTTAGGGGGACGGTGTTCTTGAGAGTAAAAGTAGAAGGATCGAAACTAGAAATAGAAGCATGAAGATTGTCCAACACTGCAAAAAGCTCAAAACCCATATCAACTACTCCACTATCCTGCTAGGGTTGTGCATCCAGTCCAGACCGGATTTAGACCGGTTCGGACCGAAATAAAATAAAATAAATATATTTTTGCAAAAAATTTTAAAAAACATATATTAACAAAAAAATATATAATTTTTATAAATATGTACATAATATATATGATTTTTAAAAAATATATAAAGTAAAATTGATAAAATAATAAAAATAATTAAATTTCGGTCCAAGCAGGTCTTTTTCAGTCCGGACTGGGACCGGAATTTCCAAAATCCATGGACTGTGGACCGGACCGGATTTGGTCCGGTCCTATTTTTTCACAAGATGTGATTTTGAATGATAAAAGATTGGGCTCTGTAGGCCACAAAAGTAAAATAAGAAGTTTTTCATAAGTGAGTATGAAACAAGTCTCAAACCAAATAGGCCAAGAAACATGGTGGATGCTGCCATTGAAAATCCCAAAAAAGACCCGCCACAAACTACAATATGCTCGATCGATCTACAAAGCCCAAAATCAAAAGTTAGGAAATCCATTTTAGTATATATATAGATATAGATATACAGTTTGACAACAAGCATGCTGTTGAAAACAAACTAAAACTTGAAAGTCCATTTTTTTTTGGTTAAATTGAAAGTCCATTTTTAGGAAGGTTAATATCAAATCTAAACAGGTCCGTTCAGTCGAAGGACAGAAGCAAATTCATAATTTTCACCCCGTAAACTTATAATTCCCGACTTTGTGCTGAAAATTTCATGGTACAACTTACACATAATGGATTTCACCTATTCTTTTGTTTTAGGAAGAGGTTCGTATGCATTATCTACTTGTAAAAAAATCTTTGCCAATATATATATATATATATATATATATCTACTAGTAAAAAATTTGCAAGTAGATATGCATACCAACGCAAAATCCGTTGACATTGAGGTCCTAGTCAACGGTGACACAACAAGTCAACGCATACAATGTACTTTCCCTTTCTTCATTTGCTACACAATCCTTTTGTCATTGGTCATCACTCTAGCGAAGGGAAGCCCCTTCTCATCATAACACACATTTAAGAGCGAGCCTTGATTACGTTACACACAAGTTCAAGAGCTCATCAACGTAGTAAAGATTAGATATCGCTCATCGAGTTTACACAGACCAAACGAGCGAGAACAAAAGCATACATCCAAAATATAACCGCCTTCGAGATGAAAGCAGTACGATAATCTACTACTACTTAACTACGACATACGTACGGTTGCCTACTCGGCTTAGAAATCCAAGTTCAAAACAATCTTAAGTTTAAGCGAGTAAACTCCCTCCGTTTTGGAGCATCATTGCATCTATCTCGTCACCGTCTTGGATGCCCAGCTGAAACGCAAAGAGAAGGCCGTGTAAGTCTTTTCCGGGTTGCGTAATTCTCAATATATATATGCATGTAGTTGTAAGGCAAAGGGAAGGGATTTCAACTTACGTCTTCAGCAGTATGATGTGGGAGAAAGTGACGTCCCTCGAATAAGAAGATAACGGAATTAAGGTCCTTGTTTTGGGCATCACAGTACGCATACATGGCTTTCCTCAGCGGGGCGGTTTTCATTATCCTGAAGGAAACTTCATTTTCAAACTACAAAACCCCAAGATTGCAATAGTAAGAAATCCTTGACTACATTTGAGACACTACCAAAGCTCGATTCTTAGTGTTATAAGAATCATACAAAATATTGATCAAAGATTCAAAGGTAGTTTTTTTGATACCTGATCCACGACTTTGAGGGTGATGTGGGAAGTGGATGCTGGTGTCGGCGGCGCCTTATCAGTGTTCTTGGTAATGGGAGATTGTTGTGGTGTTGACGGAATAGAATTGTTTCTGAAGCTAACGGCAGGTCCTTGTGCTTGGGCCGGCTGACTATTGTGTGGAATGGCATGTCCTTGTGCTTGCGGCCTATTGTTCTCGTAGGATGGAGCGGAGTTATTCGACATTGTCGGAGTTCTTGACCGCTTAGTAGCAGACTATCAATAAATCAACAAACAAAAGGAAAAACTGGTCTGCTTCACATCCATATCATGATACCAATACCAGATATTATTGATATTTCAGATATGAATACCAAACGGGGCCTAAACGAACATATATCTTCACAATATTAAGTAGTAAAACAAGCCTAATACAAACACATTTGTAAACTTGAGTTGAACTTGTCAAGCACATAATGAAGCCGGAAGAGAAATGGGACAAACCGAGCTAACGGATGCCATTGGAGGCTTGTTGTCTTCATCAACGTTAGGTACGGGCAAGGGCTCAACATGTGACTTGGTGTCTTGATCAAAAGCATCAGCCTCGTTTTCGTTCGAGTCGCTCACTCTCTTTCGCTTGTCCATCGTCTTCTATCTTGATCTTAGCACTTTTCTGATCAAAACAAATATAATTTCAACCCTAATCTTACAAATCTAATACAACATGCTGAAATTAAGCTACAAGCCTAAAAAACCCTAGAAAAGTAAAAAAAATAAAAAAACTGCTGATATAATATTATCCTGGGTTCCGGCGGCGGATAGGCCTTCTCCGGTGGACGAAGGGCTCCGTATTTCATATTTATGGTGGTGGTGACGGGTCTTGCTGGAGGACAAGGCGGAGTAACGGTGGTCGGAGAAAAAACTACCGATAATATGTTTTGTTGGTTTAGTGGGTAAGTTTTGCCGATTAAACTAAGTGATAAATTAAAGAGAATCTTTTTGATTATTTGTTGATTACTTTGGTCGGCCATGGAAGGAGAAGGGCGAAGAAGTGGAACAGCATAAAACCCTAAATAACTATCATTCAAGAACAAGTGAAAACAAAAACCAAACAGCAAGAAAATAGACAAGCGATTGAAAATGGAGATATGAAGGTGAATGAGAGCAGGAACTAACCAAGTGAAGAAGATAGTCGCAAGCAAACCAGAGAAGCCTGGGGAGAAGGAGGGGAAATGAACCGTCTTTTAGGATGCAGAGGTAAATTTATGGGAACTATAAATATTCTGAGATACTATTAGATTTTATGAATCTATTTATCATTGGCATGTCAACTATCTTACGGGGATTTGCTTTTCAAAGTTAGCTAAAAACAAAACAAAAGATTTGTTTGGTTTTTATAATAAATAAAAGAAATAGACTCACTCAATGCATGTTTTTTATATAATTATTTTGTTTTGAAAATAATACCATCAAATGAACCACGAGTCATTCGTGGGAAAGTAATCATCTAACGTTGGGTAATCTAGGAATACATCGAGAATGATCAACGGTTGCAACATGGAGTCCTGTAGGTTTATTATCTTGCTTAAACAAGAAAAAGTAATTACATATATATATACTAATACCATAACGATAAAACTAATTTAGACAAAGAAAAATATACACATAATATTATATAAAAGGAAACATATAATACATGGACTTATTCTTAACACTCCTTCGCAAGTTGGCATGTGAAGATTGAAAATGCCCAACAAATTGTGAAACTGTCTGTGACCGAGAGCCTTGGTAAGGAGATCCGCTAGCTGCTGGGATGTCCGAATATGCAACGTTCGAATTGTTCAGTTTTGGACTTCGTTGCGGACGACATAACAATCAATCTCTATATGCTTGGTACGCTCATGAAACGGGATTGGATGCAATGTGTAGTGCAGCTTGATTGTCACACCAGGGATTGATCGGTTTCGGATGTGGAATGTCAAGTGCAGTAAGGAGCGATTTGATCCACTTTAGTTCGCACGTAGTAGTAGTCATGGCTCTATATTCTGCTTCGGCGGAAGATCGTGATACCGTAGATTGCTTCTTTGTTTTTCATGAAATTGGAGACTCGCCCAAAAAAATATATAAACCAGTGAGTGATTTTCGAGTTAACGGACAGGAGGCGTAATCTGAATCGCAGTAAGCATTGATCTGTAAAGCACTCGAGTTTGAAAGAAGAATACCTTGTCCGGGACATCCCTTTAAGTATCGAAGAACTCGAGTAGCAGCCTGCCAATGGTTGACAGTTGGTTGTTGTAGAAACTGGGACAGAATGTGAACGGAATAAGTGAGATCTGGACGCGTAATGGTAAGGTAAATCAGGCGGCCCACCAGTCGACGGTAGGCTTCGGGGTCACTGTATGGAGCTGATTTGTCAAGTGATAGCGAGTGCCCAGGTTCGATCGGAAAGGAGGCTGGTCGCGACCCTAGATTTCCGGTCTCTGTAAGTATGTCCAGTGTGTATTTCCGCTGAGATAAAAACAAACCTTTTGGAGTAGTAATTACCTCAATACCAAGAAAAAATCGTAATTGTCCTAAATCTTTCATGTGGAAACAAGAGTTTAAATAATCTTTAAATCGAGAAATAGAACTTGGATTATTACCGGTGATTATTAGATCATCCACATAAACTAGTATATGAATTACAATACCTGGAAGTTTATAGGAAAATAAAGAATAGTCGGCATATGATTGTTGAAATCCGACTTACGTAAGGGTTGGCCGTAATTTTGCAAACCAGTTGCGGGGTGACTGTCTGAGTCCTTATATAGATTTGCGTAAGTGACAGACTTGGGAAGGATCCGATCCAGTGAAACCCGGTGGTAGTTTCATGTATACGTTTTCGTGCAAATCTCCGTGTAGAAATGCATTGTGGACATCCATCTGGTGAAGTTCCCAACGATGTATTGATGCTACTGCAAGTAAGAGTTTAACCGAGACGAGTTTAGCTACGGGAGCAAAAGTTTCTGTATAATCATGGCGCTCGATCGATCCATCTGCTTTCAGCTTTGTTTTGTACACCCACTTGGATCCAATTGCAGTTTGTCCAGGTATGAGTATCGTCAAGGACCATGTTTTGTTCTTCTGTAGTGCGTCAAACTCGGATGTCAGGGCATCTCGCCATGCTTTGTGTTTGACAACACTCTTATAAGATGTGGGATCACTAATATTGTTAGAAATAGCAGTATAACACATGTAATTAGGTGAAAAACGAGAATAGCTAAGATAATTAGAAAGAGGATACTTCACCTTGACTTTCTCAGATGTTGGAAGAAGTGAACCCGAGGGAGAGAATGATCGAGACAAAAAATTGCAATAATAATCACTGTATTTTGAATTGGGAACAGTTGTCCTTGTACTGCGTCGAAGGAGGGGAGGAGATGAACTTGCGGATTCGTTGACAGAAGGTAATGTCGTAGAGGAATTTGGAGAAGAAACATTTTGAGGGATCGTAGATGGTGACTTCTCAGACTGATGAGATGAATTAGACAAAGATTCGAAAATTTGGGGGTTATGCAAGGTAGGTGTTTGTGCACGCGGAAGATTAGAAGATGGTGAAGAAATTTCTATCGTATTCTCATTCATGGAAGGTATATATTGTTGATCCTGTATATTAGGTGAGAGAATAGCGAGATTTGGGGAAGAAG
Source organism: Fagopyrum tataricum (assembly GCA_002319775.1). Taxonomy (NCBI): domain Eukaryota; kingdom Viridiplantae; phylum Streptophyta; class Magnoliopsida; order Caryophyllales; family Polygonaceae; genus Fagopyrum; species Fagopyrum tataricum. The sequence continues at coordinate 7,272,855 of CM008285.1, read as the reverse complement.
GAGTTGTATCAGGATTAGGTATGAGCAATGAATTTGGTTGAGATAAATTAGACGTGTCACTAGAGATATGGGGGTCCCCACCTACGTTATTAGAATTGAAAGCAGTTAAGGTATTTGTATCAAAAATAGAAGGATGTGGGTTTTGAATAAAATTATTTTCTGAAATATTTTGTTTTACAAAAGGAAAAGAATTTTCATAAAACACCACATCCCGTGAAATAAAGTATGATTGAGTTTCAAAATCAAATAATCGCCAACCCTTTTGATTGAAAGGATAACCGAGAAAAATGCATTTTTGGCTTTTTGACGTAAATTTATTTGAATTTTTTGGAAGTTTGGCAGCATATGCTAGACAACCGAAAATACGAATATGATCATATGCGGGTTTTGTATTAAAAAACTTTTCGAAAGGGCTTATGTTATTTAGAATAGAAGTTGGAGTTCTATTAATTAAATAACAAGCTGTTAATATCGCATCTCCCCAAAAATATAACGGTAAATTTGATTGAAATAAAATTGCATGTGCCACATTAAGAATGTGACGGTGTTTTCGTTCAACCTTTCCATTTTGTTGAGGTGTATATGGACATGAAGTTTCGAACAAAATGCCCTTTTTCAAAAAAAATTGTTTTAAAACAAGAAACTCAAAACCATTATCGGAGCGAAATTTTTTAATGTGTTTATGAAATTGAGTTTTGACCATTTTATAAAAAAATTGTTGGATTCTCATATTAACCTCAGTTTTGTTTTTGATAAGAAATACCCAAGAAATCCTAGAAAAATCATCTACTAGTGTTAAAAAATATGATTCACCGCAAACAGATGGTATGCGATATGGGCCCCATAAATCACAATGTATAAGATCAAATTTATCATTCGATAAAGAAAAACTTGTTGGAAATGTAGATCGAGTTTGTTTTGCTCTATGACAAATATCGCAAGCTAAACGTTTGTTTGAAGATAAACTCATAGACTTAACACCGGGAAAATTACTTAAAGTTTGAAACGCTGGATGACCCAAACGTTGATGCCAAATTGAAGAAGTATCATGGGTGACATGAGCAATATTAATAAAAGATGACGAAAAATCGAAAAAACGCAACCAATAAACTCCGTCTCGTGGTTCACCCGCTCCAATCAGCATTCACGAAGCTAGGTCCTGAATCAAACATAATTTTGATGTTAAAAAAATATTGCATTTTAAATCATTTGTTAGGCATGCAACATATTTGAGATTGCAAGTAAGACCCGGAACATATATTATAGTTGATAGGATAAAGTTTGAATTAAGATATACTAATCCTGCTTGATTAGCCTTTTTAAGAACATTGTTAGGTAACTTAATTGTATAAGAACCAACAGTACGTATTTTTGAAAGTAATCGGATATTACCTGTCATGTGGAATGAGGCTCCACTATCTAGAATCCATGAGTTAGAGTTTATACCTGCTAAATTTTCATTTGAAGCTGCATGAAATGATTTGAATTTCTCCATCAAATCGGCCCACTGAGCATCTGATAAAGTAGTACCAACAACGGCCCTGTCCGATTGAGATAATGAATCTGGATCTGTAATTACAGCATGGGCTGTTTGGATTGCATTACTGGCGCCCATCGTTGCCCTGGATTTTGTTTGTGCAGAAGCTGAAGAGAACTTGGAAGCAGGTGCTGAATTCCCAGATTGTGAATCCGATGTTCCTTTCCCGTTGTTCCACCATTCCGGGTATCCCACAATCTTGAAGCATGAACTTTTTTCGCGTCCTGGTTTTTGGCAATGAGTACAAATTAGTTGAGATTTATCAGGCTTACCTTGATAAGATCGATTTGCATTTCGCGCAGCCATGGCAAGAGATTCACTTCGAGGATCGATTTCTCTTGTTGCAAGATTGCTGCACTCCTCCTGAATAGCTAAAGCGTAAACTTTGTTCAATTGGGTAGTTTTGCTTTGGATATCACATGCGATCTGAGCGTGTGATAACTGTCGTCCAAACCAATGAGAAATTGATGCACCCTTTCGTCATCTCTCTCGTTGGTTAGTATCTTAGAACATGGACCGCAGATCTCGTTGGTTGATGGAAGAGAAGTAGCTAACTCGTCCCAGAGACGACGAAGCCTTCCATAATACGCAGTTACATTTTGGCCCTGTTGTTTGCATTGAGCGATGTCTGCTCTCAGTTTGAGGATCTGAGGACCATTTCCAGTCGATTATCGCTGCTCAATATCCAACCACAGATCCCGAGCGGAATCTAGATCATCAACAGTAGCCCGTATCGATGAATCTAGAGTTTGCGAGATCCAACCGATGAGCATAAAATTCACTGTTTCCCAATGAATGTACATATCGTCTTCTTCGTCAGGTTTCTTCAAGCTTCCGTCAATGAAACCAATTTTTCGTTTAGCACGAAACGCGTGAAGCATGCTTCGCTTCCATTCCGTGTAGTTATTGCTTTTGAGGATTACCGAGCTAAGTGAGATGCCCGGATGATCCGAAGGGTGTAGGTAATAGGGATCGGTAATAGAAAGATTGGGTGCCATAGAATTGAACTTTGGCAGAGAAGAATATAACCGTAGGATAGAGAATAGATAGACTAGGTTATGAAGATAATATGAATCGGAATATGGATCGTAAATTTCACTAATACCATGTAGGAAATAGTGTTTATTATCTTGCTTAAACAAAGAAAAGTAATTACATATATATACACTAATACCATAACGGTAACACTAATTTAGGCAAAGAAGAATATACACATAATATTATATAAAAGGAAACATATAATACATGGACTTATTCTTAACAAGTCTTAGATCAATGGTTGCATTTCCTTAAAACGTGTTAATTGTTAACGTATTCTAAAAGTAAATGTGTAAAATTTAAGATATTTTTGGTGTATGAGATGAATGACATAATGTTACTAAAACTAGGACATGTTAGTTGTCATTTCAATATTTTTATAAAACTGAAAAAAATTAGGCGTCGTCACTTTCTAGAGATGCATCATTACATAACATCTGAATAAGGCTTACAACAGTTGTTGGGTTTGAATGAACGATCTTGACGAGTTTCTCGGACACACCATTAATTTCCTTAAACACATGAGCAAATGACACCTTAAACAAAATTAGTCAATAAAGAATAAATGTTTGATATAATCTAGTCAAACTTTCAAGACTGTTTTATGCATGATTAATAGAGTTGCTTGGGGTGAGATTAACACCCACAATTTCATGTTCATAATTGCCATATGGATTGATTTTTTATATTCTTTTTATGAGTGCAATTGCCTCGACACAAATGATTGTGTTCAAACCACATTGGTCGTCTCTAAATAATAAAGTGTTCGCCTCATGTTATCTAATGATAATTATAAACTAAAGGAGCATATTTCATCATCTAGTTATAATTGTCTGAATTCATTGAATATCTAAAATTGAAAGGATATGAGCCGAATATATAAGGTCGTGAATAGTCCGTCTCCGGTCCAAAATTTTAAAATTCAGTCCACTGATCCGGACCGGTTTCACATTCTAATTTTCGGTTTCGGTCCAGCTTGCTTGGATTTTCGAATAATCAATATATAAATTCAAGATCGCCACGTGTTTAGATGTTATTGGCAGCGACTGTCTTCCAAGAATCGTATGTCCAATGAAACAAACACTCCCTAGGATAGGCAGGTGGACTCCCACTCCAGTACTCCACTCCTCAGGTCCTCAGAGATAAGCCTTCATAGTTCATTCAAAATATCTCAAACCCTAGATTGTTGCTCTTCAATGTCAAATTGAGCAGATTTTGCATTCAATTAGATTTCCTACCACAAATTGTTGTTTTTCGATGACAATCCAGCAAATTTCTGCTTCCAATTAGATTATACATTGACCCAAGTGGAGTTCGTTACTGGTGATCGAAGATGAACATCCAAGCGGCTTTTCGAGGGAATTTGGCTCCCCTTTTAGATTGTACTACTTGCCGTCTTCTTGGCTTTCAACCGTTGGTTCCTCCTTGTGCTTCCAGTAGGAGCTTTCAATTTCCCAAGTGCAGGTCGCAAGCCTATTTTGTTTGTGTTTTGAACTTTTGATTTCACTGTACCCGCTTTGGAATTTTGATGAGTGTTTCTACCGTTTTGTTAGGTTGGTGATTCGGCCAAAGAGAGAGTTTCGTTGTAGGGTGATAGAGTCTGAGACTGAACCTGAAAACAATGAGGACGAGGTACTTGCTACATTTGCTTAATGTCTTCCTGCTTATGTTAGCTAAATATCGAGTTTTGCTGATTGCTCGATAAGATAGAACTTTCAAATTTTGTAATGGAAGACGATTTCACAATAGAATGGATATTGCATATATATAAAAGGTAAACCTCGTAATTTTGCTTTGTAGAAAGGAAGTTCAATTGCATGTATCTGAGAAGGGATGCAGTTATCCTTTTCCTTACATTGTCATAACACGAAATTGAAGTTAGTAAGGGATGACTTGGCATGGCTAACGAGGTTGCTCTGCTCCTTTGGATTGTTGTAGTTCAATCCTGCTGAAGTTGGACATGGATTGCCTGCTAAGCCTACCGGTTAGGGAGTGACTACTTATGAAAGATAATGAGAATGGATTGTATAAAAGGGAAAAGGTATACTAGTTCCACGACCACGAATATCAGTTGTTTAAGGGTCTGGGACTCCCTTTGTAGTCCATAAAAATTTTAGGATGGACAAGTGATTACACCGATCTTTTGTATGCACTAGGGCAACACATGACACCAGGGCATCTGTACTTTGTTTTAAAGTAGAATGCTACTGCTGGGCTTCAAGGAATTTCTACTCACTATTCTACTTGGGTGTCGTGACTAATGGGTCAATAAGATTAAAGAGAAACTCTTGAAAGTGATATCTTGTTAATGCTTGCCATGAACTATTTCCTTCATATCTCTCTGATGAACATTGGTTTCTCATGATTTGTGTCTTGAACTAATCCTTGGATGTTAAAATTTTAGGGGAAGGACACACATGAAGAAATCAAGGTCTCAAGCTCATCTGATTTTGACACACAGACAAGTTCAGATCTTGAACGAGTAATCACTCCCTTTGAGTCAAGTTCATACAGTCATCAGTTTTTTATAATTGTGTTTTCCCCATGAAGTAGTTTGATGTGTATTTCATGTATCTTAGGAAAATGAGCAAGTAGTCTCTGCCGACAATATTGATTCTACTCAAAATATCACGGCCAATACTAACGAGGATGAAGTATTGATTCAAGGGGGTGTTCAGGTGCTTCTCTGATATAGTTTTAACAACCATGTTCTTTGCATGTTTGCCTCCTGTGGCTGATGTTCACTATTCATCAGTTTATTGACTTTATTCTAATCGGTTACGGATGCATTTGATTAACTATTTTAGTGAATCTAATGATTCTGACTTTCTCTTTTCGAATAATATTCCTTGTTTATTTCTTTTTCTTTTCTTTTCTTTTTAATATGGAATGATTTATGTTCATAATGTCTATCGGAGTTTTTGGGCACTGCTCTAATTTTTCAAAGGTTTCATTACCTATATGAAACAGAAGATAAACACTGAATATGTCTTTTCAGATGTTCAAATGATCGGATCATTAATTATTTTTGACATTCTGTACTTAAGGCTTCTGTAGTTTAATATATCATCAATCCTTGTTTTGATAACTTTGACAAGTTAAGGGTGTCTGATATATAATGCCTTTGGCTACTAACTTTTTCAACTTCTGGAGTATAAAAACTGGTATGTACACTCAAAAATGATTATCTATCTCACATCTCTTACTTTGAGCCTTTTCATTTCTACAGGATGAAGATAACTCGGTGGTTGCTAGTGGCTCACCCCTGCCAGGTGTGAAGGTGATTATGATTTTAGCATGTCAGCATCATTAGGTTATTTTGTTGTTCCTTACCCTTTCATCTACTGGGTGATTTTGGTCAATGATTTGCCCAATTTCACAACAATCTCTTTTATGCTTAAGCAATCTTTGGTATTTTCCCAACTGTCTTTGATAGAGTATCAATCGGGAAACACACAAATGAACACACAAACTTACAAGAACACAGAAAGATAGAAAGAGAAACCAGAGCCAGAGTTGAAACCCATGGAGTTCACTCTCCTCTTTTTCACTCTTTGCTGTACTATTTGCAGCCCCAACAGTTCGATGAAACAGCTAGGATACCAAAGGCAACAATTGATATTCTCAAAGATCAGGTGTTTGGGTTCGATACATTCTTCGTGACAGGACAGGAGCCATACGAGGTTAGTTGTACATAAGAACTTTCTCTTGCTCGCATTGGAGATAGCTTAGGCCCAACCATCTTTCTTTCAGTTGTGCATATAAAAAGTCTTGCTACTTGTTTTCTTTTACGCAATACAATCATCTGTAACTGTAAGAAAGCTGAAAGTTGTCTTATTATGCAGTTTGCCAGAGGCCAGATTTTTTTTTTCTGTAGCAAAATTAATTTTTTAACACTTGCTGGTTCTCTCTGATGGTCAATGTACACAGCTTTTATGCACCCCCTTCTGAGAGTTTGCTTGAGCATACCATGATCACTTGCTTAGTGTTTATATTTCTTTTCCTTTGATAGGGTGGAGTTCTATTTAAAGGAAATTTGCGAGGGAAGTCTGATAAAAGTTATGATAAGATAGCAAAGAGGATGCAGGTATTGCCTTCAGAAGAGTACACAGAATCAATATATCAAATGGAGCCTATAAGTTTTATTTTGAAAAATTATAAGCACAACTCAACTCTTTTTATTGTGCACTACCAGAGCAGGAGATATTTTGGTATACTAAAATAAGACATCAATTACATGCAGGATAAATTTGGAGATGAATATAAGTTTTTCCTTCTAGTCAATCCTGAAGATGATAAACCTGTAGCAGTGGTTGTTCCCAGAAAAACATTACAGCCGGAGACTACAGGTAGGTGGTAGCTACTCATTTTCAACACTGCCCGTGCTTCTATGAGGATTGGCCATATATTGACCACTTCTGCACCTTGTCAGCTGTCCCTGAGTGGTTTGCTGCTGCTTCCTTTGGCTTGGTGACAATCTTTACCTTACTTCTCCGCAATGTTCCTGCACTACAGTCAAACTTATTGTATGTTCTTTCTGCTTTTGCCTTCAAGTCAGTTTCATTTAATTCAGCAAAATTTTCTTTTGTTACATTTAGGATTTGCACAAGTATTATAGCATTTGCATATTTGACACCAGTAGTCTTTGTAGAATTTGGAATTCAAATATACTATTCTTACATGTCAGGTCAACGTTTGATGACATTGACCTGCTGAAGAATGGGCTTCCCGGTGCTCTTGTTACTGCACTTATTTTAGGAGTTCACGAGATTGCACATTACATTGTTGCTAAGGATTGTGGTGTGAAGCTCGGTGTTCCCTACTTTGTTCCTAGTTGGCAGGTGAGAGGGAACTACTGTTCTATGTCTATCTTACATTGTTAGCAACACAAAATCTTCATGATGGCTTTGATGGAAAGAAGATTACACCTGTGCGTTTTGATGGCAGATAGGCTCCTTTGGTGCCATTACCAGAATTATAAACATCGTACCTAGACGTGAGGATCTTCTGAAAGTAGCTGTGGCCGGTCCACTTGCTGGCTTCGGCTTGGGTCTTATTCTTTTTCTATTAGGATTCATCATACCACCCAGTGATGGTATTGGCATAGTCGTCGATGCATCTGTTTTCCATGAATCGTTTCTTGCAGGTGGCATAGGTAAATAAAAATACACCATTTATATTCAAACAAAAATAAATTCAACCTGAAGCCTATGAAGTGATCACATTTCTTTTTGCATAATAGCTAAACTACTTCTTGGAGATGTTCTCAAGGAAGGAACACCAATATCAGTGAATCCTCTTGTTATATGGGCATGGGCCGGACTCCTTATCAACGCCATCAATAGCATCCCAGCCGGGGAGATTGATGGTGGCCGTATTTCGTTTGCTATATGGGGTAGAAAGGTATGCTACATTTCTCAGTCATTTTATTTTTAAAAATGAGAGAGATGAATAAACATGAAATTAACTATCAACTTGGCAGGCTGCAACTAGAATAACAGGGGCATCAATCGCGTTGCTCGGACTATCCTCCTTGTTCAACGACGTTGCATTCTACTGGGTAGCTCTGATTTTCTTCTTGCAACGAGGCCCGATTGCTCCTCTCTCAGAAGAAATAACTGATCCTGATAACAAGTATGTTGCTCTTGGGATCACAGTCTTGATTCTAGGCCTACTTGTTTGCTTGCCTTATCCCTTCATGTTCTCAAATGACACCATTACAACTTTGTAGCATAACAACGATGGTGTTCTCTCCCGCTACGCCATTTACACGAGAGTTTGCCCGCCGAGTAGGAAAATGTTGCACAAATAATTTCTGATAGAAATCTATAGCAGGAAGTTCATCTCTGTTTGAGTTGTGCTCATCTTATACTTCTAACTAGCTTCTCAAAATCCCCTATCCAAAACAAAGAGTTTCCTCGTCGGCTCTTTGACTGATTCTCATGGTTCCATATAGGCTTTCTTTTATTATTAGACTGATTCTCATGGTTCCATATAGGCTTTTTTTTATTTATTATGATACGTAATTATAAAATTAGTTAACTAAAACAATAATATAAAAGTTAACAACATCAAATATAAGGACAACGGTTCCAAATTTTACAATATTACTAGTTTATACTACCCGTTCCCTGTACAACTATTTGCTAATAAAAGTTTATAATTTTTGTATATTTATTATATTGAATATAATAAGTTAACGACCCAAGTATGAATAAGTCAACGGTTTACATACAAGTTCTCAACGTGTTATTATAATTTGTTATTATTATTTGATCACGATATGATATAACAAAATCTATGAAATTAGTAAAAAATATATTGCGAGAAAAACGGATTGAGTGTTGTAGAATGATAGAGGTGAACGAGGGCCGTTGCCTACCTTGAACATTTGCTTCAAGTCATCCACATTGTGTTTCACTGTCATGATCGATGACAACCATTATTGTAGATTTGACTCACTGGTATCAAGCATAAAACTAAAAGTTTAAAACTAAAAAAAGAATTTGGTTGGAATAGGTCAAAATTGAACCCGGTTATTTTTAGATCAAGTTTAAACCGTCCGGTCCTAGTTATTAGGACTTGTCTTGGGTTTAGGAAATTTCAAAGTTTTTTTGATTAGGTTCACTGAAATGACCCTAGATTTAGTTGGGATTGATATGGCTGTCTGCTTGAGGCTTTCGAAATTCATTTTGGCATTACCGACTTCATTATCTAGACATTTCAAGTAGTTTGTTTTTTTATTATTTTTATTTGTTTGCTGATGGTTATCTTATCTTAGTTCATTTATGAAGACATTTATTGTACCTACAAAAATGGAGATTATTATTAATGACCAGTGAGTGGCTATGGTGCAGAGACGAGTTATGGTACGACATTACGGAGTAATTTGGGACGTTGATTCACGCTACATTTATCATGTCATTTAATGATTTAAGAGAGGTGCGGTGACAATTTTATAATTTTTAGAAGTTACAAGAGCAATTTGTCATTTTGAATGTTTTTTTAAAGGGTAAATGCGGTGATATTTTTGTAATTTTCATGAAAAACTGTAACATTATTATCTCAGAATTTTAGTTCAACTTGTTCAAAAATATACACTGTCAATTCTGATATTTTATGTAGCTAGTTCACGTATTATTTTTTTTAATTTGGTAGTTATGTTTATATGCACTTTGTCACTTATACATGCTTTAACTAATAAAATACAAACAATATACAATATTCAAATTAATGATATCCAAATTTTAAACTAATATTATAAAGTTCATAATTTTAGTTCAATTAGTTCAAAAATATACACTATCAATTTTGATATTTTCTTTAGTTAGTGCACACATTATTTTGTTAAATTGGTAGTTATGTTTTCATGTACTTTTGTTACTTGTACATGTTTGAACTAATAAAAGACAATGTTTGAACTAACAATACACAATCAATTAATGATTACCCAAACTTTCAACTAATATTATACAAAGTTTATAATTTTAGTTCAATTCGTTCAAAAGTATACACTATTAGTTCTGATATTTTATATAGTTATTTCACATATTATTTTTTTCCAATTTAGTAGTTATGTTTTATGCACTTTTTTTGCTTAAACTAATAAAAAAAACAAATTTTGAACTACAATGCACAATGTTCGAACTAATGTTAACCAAAATTTGAGCTTATATTATAAAATTTGATGCTTTTATAGTTATGGTTTTTATAATCGAGCCTTCCATTAGTTCAAACGTTTTATATTATTATTTTATATATTATTTTGAACTTATGAACAAAATTTATAAAAATGTATGAATTAAATAATTTGAACCAAATTTACAAAAATTTAGAACAAAAAGTACCCGTTAGAAAAAGAAGAAAGGGAAGACAAAATGGAATAAAAAATTCAATTTTTTTTTATTAATTAAAAAATATTTGAACGAAAAATATATAAAAATTTTAAAATAAAAAAAAAGTGCTAAAAAATAAGAACTATGATATTGTTTTTGGCAAGGATGGCTAAAACACTAGTTGTAACACCCCAAATCCGTAGGACTCGGAGTGCTACTGGGCTAGGATCTCACAATGGATCTTGACCCTAGCCTGACAACAACTTCACTGAATCTTACAACAAGGCACTGATAGATGAAAACAAAACATGAAACTGATGTATATATATACCGATCAAAAGGTGATACAAGGTACTGCTGAGTACAAAAGTCAAAACATAAACCCGTACAATATAAATATCCCAACCACGATATCGTCCCCGTGTACGGAACCCTCAGCAGATCACCCCTCCGGATCACTTTGCAGTTCTCCTAACCTGCAAAGGATCTACAACACGGTATAAAACCGTTAGCTAAATATACACATATATAAGAAGATGCTAGAGCACAAACACACGTCAATAATATTAACACATCATCATGATATCACACATTTACCCGATTTATTATCTTTAATAGGTCCAACACTCAATCGTATAATAAATGTATATGAATATACATGACACGAGGAATGTATATATAACCCTCGCCTCTGCGTGCAATAGCTAGCTGGAGTGGTATCAGCGCACTTTCCCGTATACCATATGGAGTGGTAGGTGCCCTTCCCGTATACCAGAACTAACTAGCTTACAAAGAACTTCCCAGACTCCACTACGGGATGAAAGGTAAGTTGTCACAGCCACTACAATGGGCGGTCAATATAACATAGGTCGGTGACCATAATAACACATACTATAAAGCACATAACACACACCACTCAAGCATACATCCAATATAAGGATAGTAGCTAAGTAAGTCCTATGGACTTACCTCGATCTAAGAAGTAACTCAAGTACGATCAACTCTCCAACTGGTCCACTCCAAACTGGAGGACAACAGAGCCTATACAAGGCACACATACATATATATCACAATCCTATCACACAAAGGGTCACACCTAGACCCAAGGGATCCATAAGGGATCATATCCAACTCGTAGCCTCAAGGCCGTAACCGGCATATCTATATCATACTCGTCATAAACCGATACCTAGCATGGTACTAAGTTCCTCATACTAGAAAGGAAAGGAACTACCTAACTATAGGTAGTCCCGGGACAAGACGCACCTGCGTGAACGGAGGACGCAGGGGTGGAACGTAGAAAACCGCAGGCGCGGTGGCACTCAACCGCGAGGGCGGTGACAAGGATCGTTGGCAACGCAGGCACGGCGTGGGCGCTGCAGCACAAGGTCCGCAGGGGCGGTGACTTCTGGCCGCGGGGCGGCGACTTCTGGCCGCGGGGGCGGCGACAGTGCAGAACAAGATCTCGTGATTCTTCTTCGGCTCTTCACGTGATCAAATCACGTCCTTACCATTCCAAAACCACACACAACATGCACATACACAAACCAACCATCAATACCCTTAGCATACATATAATCCTAAGCTAGAAAGATTGAATCAAAGAAGAAGAGAAGGAGAAGAACAAGCACTCACCACTACTGAAGATCCTAGGCTGCAGGGAGGATCAACACACACCAAAGCTGGCTTCCAAGCACAGCCACAACAACCACTAGCATCATCATCAACCACCAAGTCACAACAAAACTCTTCCAAACCAAAGGAAACCAAGACAAGGACAAAGGAAGGTGAAGGAGAAACAAGAAGGACGTGGGAAGCTGAAGAAAGGAATGAAGATGGAACCCTTGCTCAGCAAGGTAAAACGAAGAGGTAAGGTGAAAGGTAAAGCACGGTCAAAAGAGTCAACAAAACCGGCTGCAGCCGCCGGAAACCGCAGGGGCGGTCCCATGAGCCACAGGGGCGGAGACCCTCAGGGGCGGCCAAAATGCCCGCGGTTGCGGAAAAGTCTAAACTCGGCCAAAGCCAATCTCGGCCATGGTCCGATCTCGGTCCGGAAGAGTAGGGTCTCACATCTCACCCCCCTAAAAACAAGTTTCGTCCCGAAACTTGCAAAGATCCTGAAAACACTCAGATTCAAAAGCCGAGGTAACACTCTCTATAACCTCAAACATAAGCATGGAGGGAATCATCAACTCCAGCAGTAAACTATACTATCCAGGGCCGAAAGGATAACCATCTCTAGCCAAACCATAAACATATCACAAGGCATAGAGGAAACACATCTCTAGCCGTATCATAACCATAACAGAAAGGCATGGAGGAAGTACACCCTTATAAACCTTTTTTCAATAATGATAAAGACCTATAAATTAGTGAAACAAGGAAGAGATAGTTTTAAATTTATAAACTGTAATAATTTCCTAAATAGCAACGAACCCACAGTGTATGGGTCAATCACAGTAAAGGTAAGTATTCCAGGGTTGATCTCAGGGACTGGGAGAATTAATATGCAATAATGATTATAAATAGAATAGATCTCAATTAAAGACAGGAGGTTGGAAAAGATAAGGGAAATAAATCAAAAAGGTTTTAAAAAGGTTTAAAGGACTCGCAATCAATTGTCACTATTGATTGAAAGTCAAAACAAATAAATAAAAAAGAAAACAAAGATAATCAAGTTAAAGGGAAGAAAATGGATTCCAATGGTTCAAGGTCATTGTTTATACATATAGATTCAAGTAGACTCATAAAGATATATGGTAGAAAAGCCACAGGGATGAACGTTTCTAGGCTGACAGTCTATTACCGGGTAAGTCTCAAGACTATCTAGTTCCAAACCAACTACCTATTACCGGGTAAGTCTCAAGGTAGAGAGGTAGGAAATTCTAAACAAACCAGACTACAAACTAAGGGAAAGGTAAACCATTACCGGGTAAGTCTCAGGTATTACCCTACTTAGAAAGGAATCTAAGCACATTCAACCAATAAAGGATAAACCTTTATTACCTATGGTCAGTCTCTCATGTATCTATGAAGGAATATCACTGGGAAAGTCTCAATTCCAACTTAGGTTACTAGCTAGAAGGATTCTAACTAGATTCAAGAACAAGCCAACCACTAGGATTTCAAGTAAGTCAAAGCCAAAACATAAAGCACAACATTCCATCATAATCAAAGGCATAAACAAATCCCTGTCAACCTTGGAACCACAAGGTTCTAGCCAATAACAATCATATCAAGTAAAGACAAATCAATAAATAATAAAGGGAATAAAAAGAACTTAACTTCAATAAACGGAAAACTCCAATATTGACAAAACTCGAATCCAACAAGGTCTTCCAAACAAACCTCAAGCAAAAGTATGAATCTTGAACTAAACTTATGAAGAACAATGAAGAAGAAGAAGGGGAGAAGAAGGGAGGCGGCTCCCCCTATGGGGTAACCTAACCCTAAAAAGAGACTAAAATCGAACCCTTAGAAATAACCTAGAGCTTCCCTTTTATAGGCAACAATCTTACAAAGGATGGACTGGGCCAAAACCGATCCAAAAATAAGATAAAATCGCCGAACAGAAAATCTCGGGCAAAAATCTCGATCAAAAATCTCGGTCAAAAAAATCTCGGTCAAAAATCTCGGCCGAGATCGGGACCGAGATTTCACAACAGAAACTTTCCAAATCGACCGAAATTATGGATCTCGGCCCGAGATCAGGCCATCTCGGTCTGGTCAGACCGAGATCAAGGCCGAGATGCCATCCCTTCGTTCCTTCGTGTCTTTAGCTCGATTCCTAGCCATTTTCCGTTCACGTACGCTCGCTCCAATGGGTCCACTTCGAGGCTTGATCCTCAAATACGTCGTTTTAGCTCCAAAATGTATCAAATCACCTACAAAGCCACAAATAGTGTGTGTAGACATCTATTCTTGCAAAGTAGAACTAAACAAGCATAAATGGCACAAACTAAGGCCAAAACATGAATGCGGAAAGGGAAATCTAACTATATGCATGAGTGTAACAGGTCGATAAATCATGTTATCAGAAAGAACCATCTCCAGCTAAATCCTAAACGTATCACAATAGCATGGAGGAAAGAACCATCTCAAGCTATAAACAGGAAATCATACTAGCATAACAAGATCTAATAAGATCATAATCACATCAAAGCTAGTATGAAATAAACACATCATAGCATATAAGCAGATAAGACTCACCAAACTAGTACTAAGATCTACTCAGTGATCCTACTGGTGCACCTATCTCGGCATAAAACTCTGGATAGTTCCTCTGGATACTATCCTCAGTCTCCCATGTAGCCACCTCAGGTCCTCGTCTCGACCACTGTATCCTCAACATAGGAATGTCCTTCAAACGCAGGCGTCTCATACCTCGCTTTAGGACTGCAATAGGATGCTCTACAAACGTGTGGTTCGGCTCAACCACCAAATCCTCATAACTCACAATGTGCCTCGGATCTGGTATGTACTCCCTCAGCTGAGACACATGAAATACAGGGTGAACACCTCTAATCTCGGAGGCAAGGCTAACCTGTAAGTTGCGCTCCCAACCCGATCCAGAATCTCGAACGGTCCGACATATCGGGGACTCAACTTCCCCTTAATGCCAAAACGCCTAACACCTCGTGTCGGGGACACTCTCAGCCACACATGGGCTCCAACCCTGAACTCTAGAGGTCTACGCCTCCTGTCAGCATAAGACTTCTGACGGCTCTGTGCAGTCAGCATACACTCTCTGATCAATGTTACCCGAGCCATATCATCCTGAATCTGATCAGGTGCTAAACCACTGACACTGCTCTGCTCATCCCAGCATAACGGGGTACGACATCTCTGTCCATACAGTGCCTCATATGGGGGTCATCCCAATAGATGCATGCCAGCTGTTGTTGTAGGAGAACTCAACAAGTGGGAGATGATCTGTCCACACATGTCCCCAATCCAACACACATGCTCGCAACATATCCTCCAGGGTCTGAATGGTCCTCTCTGACTGACCATCTGTCTGAGGATGGAACACAGTCGTGAAGTGTAAACTCGTCCCTAGGGCAGTCTGAATCTACTGCCAGAATCTCGAGGTAAATCGCCCATCTCTGTTTGAGACGATCGTCCTCGGTACACCATGGAGTCTCACTATCTGCCTAGTGTACTCCTCAGCTAATCTGCTCACCGGCCACGTCTCCCTGATAGGAATGAAACGTGCCGTCTTCGTTAATCTGTCTACTATGACCCAAATGACATCAAAACTCCGGCTCAACCTCAAGCCAGTCAAAAAATCCATGGTGACGTCCTCCCACTTCCTCTGTGGAACAGGAAGGGGATGGAGCTCACCTCCAGGTCGGAAATGCTCGATCTTGACCTGCTGGCAGGTCGCACACTGAGCTACAAATCTGGCTACATTGGACTTCAGCCCTCCCTACCAATATATACGTCTCAAGTCCTGATACATCTTACTCGTACCTGGATGTACAAAGTAAGGTGTACAGTGACCCTCCTGTAAAATCCTCTGCCTCAGCTCTATATCAGCAGGTACACAGACGCGACCGCGGTGCCTCAAAACTCCATCTGCTCCAAGCAGAAACTGGGGTGCCTCATCTCAAGACATCCTATCTCTTATCCTCTGTAAAGTCGAGCAAGTCTCCTGTTTCTATCGGATCTCATCCAACAGATCAAGACGAACCTCTAAAGTACGTAGCTGGGCATCCTCATCAGGAAACTGGATGTCCAACTCTAACCAGATTAGATCTCTCTGCAACTGATGCTGAACTGTCAGCCTCGCAATCGCCTGTTCTCGAGGCGTCTTCTTGCTCAGGGCGTCGGCGACAACGTTCGCCTTCACTGGATGGTACATGATCTCTAGATCAAAATCCTTGATCAGCTCGAGCCACCTACGCTGGCGGTTATTCAATTCCCGCTGCGTGAAAATATACTTCAGACTCTTATGGTCTGTGAAGATCTGACATGTGGCACCATACAGGTAATGTCTCCAGATCTTCAGTGCATGAACTACCGCTGCCAACTCCAGATCATGAGTCGGGTAGTTCTCCTCATACGTCTTCAATTGTCGAGACGCATAAGCAATAACTCTGCCTCGCTGCATCAAAACACATCCCAAGCCTAGCTTGGATGCATCACTATAAACCACAAAATTCTCAGTACCCTCTGGCTTTGCCAAAATAGGAGCAGAAGTCAAACGCCTCTTCAACTCCTCAAAACTCTACCTGCACTGATCAGACCACACAAATCTGGTAGTCTTCCTCAGCAAACTCGTCAGTGGACGGGCAATCACAAAAAAACCCTCCACGAAGCGTATGTAATAACCGGCTAGGCCAAGGAAACTACGTACTTCCTTGACGTTCGTCGGTGTCGTCCAAGCTTCTATTGCCTCTATCTTCGCTGGATCCACCTTGATCCCCTCAGCTGAAACCACATGACCCAGGAATGCTACCTTTGGCATCCAGAACTCACACTTAGAGAACTTAGCATAAAGTTCTCTATCCCGCAAAACCTGCAATACAGTCCTCAGATGTCCTGCATGCTCCTCTCAACTGTGAGAGTATACCAGAATGTCATCAATAAAAACCACCACAAACTGATCCAGGAAGTCGATGAAGATACTGTTCATCAACTCCATAAAGACGGCTGGGGCATTCGTAAGCCCAAATGGCATCACTACAAACTCGTAGTGGCCATATCTGGTCCGGAATGATGTCCTGTGCACATCCTGCTCCCTCACCCTCAGCCGGTGATACCCGGAACGCAGGTCAATCTTGGAGAACACAGTCGCTCCTTGTAGCTGATCTAACAAATCATCAATGCGCGGCAGTGGATACTTGTTCTTGATGGTCACCTTGTTCATCTCTCTGTAATCAATAAACAGTCTCAGCGATCCGTCCTTCTTCCGTACGAAGAGGACAGGTGCTCCCCAAGGGGACACGCTAGGGAGAATGAAGCCCTTCTCAGCCAACTCCTCGAGTTGCTTCTTCAGCTCCAGCATCTCGACAGGCGCCATCCGGTATGGGGCCTTCGAGATGGGTCTTGTACCAGGCTCTAACTCGATACTAAAATCCACACTCTTCTGAGGCGGCAAACTGGACAGCTCAGCAAAAACATCAATAAACTCACAAACAGCTGGAATGTCCTTTACAGCTTGACTCTCCCCCTCCTTCATGGCATAACACCAGAAGGCCTCGCAACCCTGTGCAATCAATCTAGCTTCCAGTATGGCGCTGATAACTGTGCCTATCTTTCCAAGGTCCCAACCTCGGAAAACCTCTATCTGGCGTAACTTGGTAGAGAGGGTAACAGTCCTCCTACCTACATCTAAGACTACAAAGTGTCTATCCATCCAGTCCATACCTAGGATGACTTCTTCATGCTCTAATGGCATGACAAAGAAGTCAACTAGTAACACACGGGTCCCTACAGAAATGGGACAACCGTGAATCTCACGGGTACCTCTGACCCTACCACCATCGGGTAACCCTATAATAAAGGGCATCCCCTCAACTGTATCTAAACCAAGACGCTCTACACAGGCATCAGAAATAAAAGAGTGCGTAGCACCAGTATCAAATAAAACTCTAACAGGTAAACCATGAATCAGAATGGTACCTGTAGCAGTAGGTGCAACTGGCTCCTCTGCACTCCTCAACTCGAAAACACGACCCTGTGGGCCTCTGGTATCAGTGGTGCCCCCACCACGACCTCTGCCTCTACTCGGCCCAGGAGTAGATCCCTGAGTCGTAGGGCGATCTGGGACCCTCTGCTGTCCCTGAGTCTGTTGCTGCTGAGGTGGCCTCTGCCCACCTTCCGCTGCACTAGCATGAGAAGAACCCTGCTGAGATGAAGCTCCGCCCTAGCGGCAATAAACAACTCGGTGACCTTGCCTACCATAGGTGTAGCAAGTCACCAATGGCCTCGTGCACTTTGGCCTCATATGCCCTGGATCTCTACAGTTAAAGCACTGACGTCCCTTCTCTACAACCGGCGCAGATGAAGGCTGACTCTGGCGTCTCTGACCACGCCAACCACTAGCAGAACCACTAGTACCACTGGTCTGCCTTGTACGCTGCCTCTTCTCAGACCCTCCGGTCTGAGAAGCTCTCCTCTGACTCGCCCGCTCTCGCTCATAGTCGGCGGCTCTATCCTGATAATCTGTGAGAGTCTCACAATGAAATCCCGCCATGTAGGTCCGGGTAGTATCCCTCAGTCGTCGGGAAAAGAGATAAACGTGCTAGTCAGCAGAAGGTGCAGCTGGTCCCAGCAATGCCAGCTCCTCCTGAAACCTCCTGATGGCCTCAGAGACTGGTATATCCTCAAACCCAGCCTCCACAATATCTCGCAGTTTCTCCCTCCTCAGAGAGGCAGGGCAGAAACGCTCTCTAATCATCGTCTTCATCTGATCATAACTGGTAACCTGGTCCCGTACTGATCTTCACCAGTGCTGTGCCAAGTCCCGGAATAAAGTCTGAACCAACTCGATCTGTATGTCAGCTGGACATCGAATAGACTCCAAAGCTGAGTCTACATGCCCGATCCAGAGCTCAACCTCTAACCCCACCTTCCCAGTGAAAGGGGGTACACCCATCTAATGGAATGCCTTCAACCAAGTATCTGGTCTAGGCCCTCTATGCTCCTCCGGTGCTCTGGCAATCTCAGCAGCAGGTACCTGTACAGCTGGTACCTGAGTAACGGTGTGGGACCTCTCAGATGGTCCCTCATGTGCCTGTAAATCTAGGGCACGTCTACCGGCTCTGGCAGCCTCCTCAACACGTCTGATATATGCATGAAACTCTGATCTACCCATAGAGACGCGATCAGAATCACCAGACTAGGCTCTCTGTGCCCCCTGTCTCTCAGCTGCCCCGTTCCCAGTCTCAGGAACGACGCTCTCAACAACCTCCTCATGTATCTCTCCCACATGTGAACCGTCAACAAGAGTCCTACCCCGTCCTCTACCTAGAGGGGGTCTACCTCTACCTCGTCTTGCTGCAGGTAAGGCTCTAGTCTGAACCATCTACAGAAGACGTAAACCTATCTTAGAAGGCTATATATTTGCCATATGTATAGATATATCACAAATCAATCACAACAGAATATCTATATATATTTATACTGTCGAGATCTTCAGAGGGGCGATGGTTCACGTACACGATAACCGAAAACATTTGTACTCATTTCAAAACCAAAATCTTTTGAAAAGTCAGACCCCTTTCGGGTTCTGTTTATTTATCTATTCGAACTTTATTGCAGATTACTAGTGCCATTGTTGTCAACCTGGGCTCTGATACCAACTTTGTAACAGCCCAAATCCGTAGGACTCGGAGTGCTACTAGGCTAGGATCTTACAATGGATCCTGACCCTAGCCTGACAACAACTTCACTGAATCTTACAAAAAGGCACTGATAGATGAAAACAAAACATGAAACTGATGTATATATATACCGATCAAAAGGTGATACAAGGTACTGCTGAGTACAAAAGTCAAAACATAAACCCGTACAATATAAATATCCCAACCACGATATCGTCCCCGTGTACGGAACCCTCAGCAGATCACCCCTCCGGATCACTTTGCAGTTCTCCTAACCTGCAAAGGATCTACAACACGGTATAAAACTGTTAGCTAACTATACACATATATAAGAAGATGCTAGAGCACAAACACACGTCAATAATATTAACACATCATCATGATATCACACATTTACCCAATTTATTATCTTTAATAGGTCCAACACTCAATCGTATAATAAATGTATATGAATATACATGACACGAGGAATGTATATATAACCCTCGCCTCTGCGTGCAATAGCTAGCTGGAGTGGTATCAGCGCACTTTCCCGTATACCATATGGAGTGGTAGGTGCCCTTCCTGTATACCATAACTAACTAGCTTACAAAGAACTTCCCAGACTCCACTACGGGATGAAAGGTAAGTTGTCACAGCCACTACAATGGGCGGTCAATATAACATAGGTCGGTGACCATAATAACACATGCTATAAAGCACATAACACACACCACTCAAGCATACATCCAATATAAGGATAGTAGCTAAGTAAGTCCTATGGACTTACCTCGATCTAAGAAGTAACTCAAGTACGATCAACTCTCCAACTGGTCCACTCCAAACTGGAGGACAACAGAGCCTATACAAGGCACACATACATATATATCACAATCCTATCACACAAAGGGTCACACCTAGACCCAAGGGATCCATAAGGGATCATATCCAACTCGTAGCCTCAAGGCCGTAACCGGCATATCTATATCATACTCGTCATAAACCGATACCTAGCATGGTACTAAGTTCCTCATACTAGAAAGGAAAGGAACTACCTAACTATAGGTAGTCCCGGGACAAGACGCACCTGCGTGAACGGAGGACGCAGGGGCGGAACGTAGGAAACCGCAGGCGCGGTGGCACTCAACCACGAGGGCGGTGACAAGGATCGTTGGCAACGCAGGCACGACGCTGGCACGACGCGGGCGCTGCGGCACAAGGTCCGCAGGGGTGGTGACTTCTGGCCGCGGGGCGGCGACAATGCAGAACAAGATCTCGTGATTCTTCTTCGGCTCTTCACGTGATCAAATCACGTCCTTACCATTCCAAAACCACACACAACATGCACATACACAAACCAACCATCAATACCCTTAGCATACATATAATCCTAAGCTAGAAAGATTGAATCAAAGAAGAAGAGAAGGAGAAGAACAAGCACTCACCACTACTGAAGATCCTAGGCTGCAGGGAGGATCAACACACACCAAAGCTGGCTTCCAAGCACAGCCACAACAACCACTAGCATCATCATCAACCACCAAGCCACAACAAAACTCTTCCAAACCAAAGGAAACCAAGACAAGGACAAAGGAAGGTGAAGGAGAAACAAGAAGGACGTGGGAAGCTGAAGAAAGGAATGAAGATGGAACCCTTGCTCAGCAAGGTAAAACGAAGAGGTAAGGTGAAAGGTAAATCACGGTCAAAAGAGTCAACAAAACCGGCTGCAGCCGCTGGAAACCGCAGGGGCGGTCCCATGAGCCGCAGGGGCGGCCAAAATGCCCACGGTTGCGGAATAGTCTAAACTCGGCCATGGTCTGATCTCGGTCCGGAAGAGTAGGGGTCTCACACTAGTGTCAGGGTTCAGAAGTGTTTTTGGGGAGTGTTTGTGGTAAATACTGATGTCTAATGTTTTGAAAATACTAATGAGTGTTTGTCTGGCAACTGAATTAACACTAGTGTTATGAAGTCTCGTGCATATCACATAGGTTGTGTATTGGATAGGGTCTCTACATTTTTTTTAAATTTTTTCTCAACAAGAGGACGGCATAAGAGTAGGACGACAAGGCGAGCATATTTTGTGCGGGGAGCATATTTTTGAACGTGATCATCAAATTGTACGTAAACACAACATCTAATGGCTTTTTAGTAGCCAATTTAAACATAAATTAGTTCAATTTTCAATTTGCGCTGTTCTGCCAGACTTGTTTACTAACAACATAAATCCTCAAAACAGCAGAAAGCTTCATAAGATCATGCATTCCACTCAATTTCACACATAAACAGTGGTAGAAAGCAAACCAAAACAATGTTTACTGTATTATCATTGACAGACAAACCCTAACATCGACGGAACCGTAATTGTTAGAGAGGATAAGAAACGAAGGAATGAAGAAGTACCTAGACAACGTTGATAATATCGAGAGCGATTGGGTGTTCTTCGTTGGTCTCATATTTGTGCTTATTGACTTCCGATTCCTTTGGTTGTGTTGAGAGGTGAGAAAATGTTTATTTTATGACAGGTAAACTCGTAAATGTTGTTAAATAATAGGGGTAATAGGATCATTTTCATTGAACGAACGCTAGTGTTTGATAGATTACCCTTGCTTAGAGGAAGGCTTTAAAAACACTATAAAAAACACTAATCACTAGTGTTTCAAGGATCCAAACACCCGTTAACATAACAAACTCGCCCAAACACTCCGAAACACTAATGTTTCTTCCCTTCCAAACACAACTTTAATAAAAATATGAAACATTAGCACAAACAATTTGAGTTAACGGATTCTCACTACACCTTTTAATAATTACAAAATTGTCACCCCTTCGTAACCGGTTAAAACAATTTCAAAGGATAAAATTATTGCGCTGTCCAGAAATTATTAAATGAGATAGACTAATCGGGACCGTTTGATCAAATACATTAACGGTGGAAAATGCTCCGTAATAATGTATTCGTATATTTGTTCCGTAACTGAAACAATTCGTTATTTCTTTAATGATATATGTTTTCGTTCATTTGTTTCACGTGGGATATATTGAAATGAACCCTACATATAATGGTGGCTAAGAAAGCCCTTATATAAATGATGTAAATGTGTCAAGTATGTATAGATCAACGAATTTCAGTTTCAGATTTTTAAAATTTTTTTAGTTGTTTAGCTTAATGTTGTGGTTAGGATCCTCCCCCAATTACATATCAGATATCAATCAATGTAGTAATTTAATGCTTCGTAACATCTTTATCGCATGACGGTTCATTTTAAATCCTTTATGTTAAACAGCATCCTAGAATCTTTAAATTTAAATTGTTTCTGATATTTTTATTTATTTTTAATTCAAAAGTATTTTTAAAACTTTCTTCTCCGTGTCAAAATTCATCCAAGTTTTTTCAATTATTTTTGTTATATATAAATTTACAAAGTTACTACTCGCGCGACGAAAAATTACTAACTCGACTATAGAAGAGGATTCCCAAACTGAGACGGAAGCGAATTCTGCATCCACCCCAATCTGGGACGAAAGCGCATTCCGCATCCGTCCCACGTTGTCAATGGTTAAATCTGGGCGGAAGAGCATTCCGAATATGCCCCAAATAACATCACTATAAATTTATTAAATAATCACTTAACTCCCTATATTTAAGCAAAATGTACAAATAAAAATCTAAATTCATCTTAATTTGTGGAGTTGGGGCAAAAAATGTGTTAACTTGAATCTATTCCCTAATATACTTCTCTTCACTCGTCACCTTGGTAAATCTTGACATATATTTTTATTTTTATAAGAAGAAATGGTTAAAAAAAACTCATAGTTAATGGGATGCAGATGCTCCAAGGGTCCATTGGATTATAACTAGGTATGACGATAGGTTGGATTATGGGTCATGGGTGAACGTACTACTTCTATCACTTGCGTTGTCGCCTAAAATCTTCATCCGATATGTCACCGACCCATGGCGTTTGTCACCCATCCATGCGCGGTTGATTGATGGATCGAGTTTTTTCTAGATGAAATTTAATATGTTTTTTTAAAACTAATATGCAACCAAAATTTTTGACAAACTGAATTTATGCAAGTTTCAATTCATTTTAAGCATTAGAACCCGTTTAGAATGGAAATATAAATCCAAAATATCTTACGTAGTTCCAAAATATAAAATGATACGAAAGTGAAAAAAAAATGAACGAAAGTGAATTTATGCAAGTTTCAATTCATTTTAAGCATTAGAACCCGTTTGGGACTGGCATGTTCCGATGAAGAAATGAAGGCTTGTATATATCCCGCCCATATATATATTTTTTGGCAGAACGGGTTTGGGACGGGACTTCTATTTTCATCCCGTCGGGATTAATGGAATGAAACCAAAAGTTAATTCATATTACCAAGTAATACAAAAATAAAAAATAAAAAATCTCCGGTCCGAAACTGGTCCACCGGTGTTTCTCGGTCCCGAGGGATTAGAAATCCAGAATATTATTGCCCGTAGACTGGACCATAAAAATCCGGTCCGATCCGGATTAATTCTGCACGTCACTGTACGTAGGCACGTATTGAATCACTATAAATATGAATATATATCTTCTCATGCATTCTCATCACAATTCAGAAACTTGCTTGAATTCTCCCTTTCTTACTCCTTTGATCGAGGCCACGCGACAAGTCTCTGTTGAATATATTCAACCTGCGCCTTAGTTTCGCCGATGAAGATAATCGAAGTAAGTTGCAGTACGTGTTGCACACACGTACACACAATATATTTATATATTTAAGTTATTGATATATAACCGATAGTTATGTGTTATTAGCTCAAAATAATAAATTTATGTGTTTCACTAAAAAGGACATATTTACACTATAATCCGTATGTTAGTTCTAGACTTCTCGTTATTATTATATGTATAGTTTTATTAGTTTAATACTTTTTTAACTAATGCATATTAATAAGTTATTATTATAGTTATTATTATAATTATTATTACGCACCTTAGTGTAATAATATAAATGATATAAAAAATAGAACGACTGCAAAAATTTGTGATAGATTATATTGATTAAAGATCTGTATGATTTAAATATTTATTTATTTATTTTGTTTATAAATGTGAAAATTTTGTGAGATCGTTGAATGTATATTTTTTCTATTATAATAAATTTTACATAAACAATTTGCAAGGATATACACAATATTGAAAGAAGGTCGATGGAAGAGTCATCGGAGGAGCCACTGGACCCCGGAGAAGCTGTATTTTTCTTTGGAGGAGGTTCAGTCCACATGGTTATAATGTTCGGTTTTGAATGTCCGATCGATATTGAAAGTTTTAGAGCAAATTTTCCGCTCACTCTTCTCAAGCATCCCCGATTCTCTAGCGTTTTGGTATAGTTCATCATCTTCGTGCTAAAAGTATTTCACTATTTCAATATAACCACACTGATACATATAAGGAATTTCACGACGTTTGAAAAACGACATGAAACACCTTTGACAACATTCTTAAACGCCTCCACAAATGCCATCTATTGGAACACTAACACCGTTAATGGAAGGGACTTTCCATGACGTATATTAATCGCCGTTGAAAGTCCCTTCCATGACGTTTACAAAAGTGACCACTTTTGTAAATTTATATGAGATCAGGTTCAATAATCTTCAAACTTGTTAAGATCGATTATAATCAACTTTACAGGTCGGCGATGTATGGAGAGGGTTAAAATGGGTCCAAATCCCACATGTGAACATCGACATGGATGATCATATCATAGTTCCAATCTTTGACGATAACTCCTTTGAACCGGATAAATATGTTGAGGATTACCTTTACAATCTCACCAAAAAACCGATGGATATGTCAAAACCATTATGGGAATTCCATGTTCTTAACCTAAAGACTTCTAAAGCTGACTCCATGGGCATATTTCGGATTCACCACTCTATTGGGGATGGCTTGTCTCTTGTTTCGCTCCTACTTGCTTATTCTCGCCAAGTCTCCACTCCAAATGCTCTCCCAACGATTCCCACTTCGAAGAAGAATAAGGAGAATGAGTTCAAGAGCTTCAAATTGGTGGTTTGGTGGTGGTTACAAGTGATTTGGAACACGATATCGGGAATTTTAATGTTCTTAGCCACATCTATGTTCTTGAAAGATTCAAATGTGTTGGCCCCTCACCAGAATAAAGTCAAGCCAAGGAGAACTGTTCATAGGATTATCAGTTTGAATGATATGAAGCTAATAAAAAATACAATGAATGTTGTAAGTTTCTTTACTTTTCCATCTTCATTTTTATTCATAAATCAAAACATTATATTACATTTTTGAACTATCAGTCGATTGAAATTGCAGACCATCAACGATGTTGCTCTTGGAATCATAGAAGCTGGATTATCCAAAAACCTCTGCAGGAGATTCCGTAAGTGAACTTTGTTAATCTTATAGTGAACTAATTACTTACGTACATAATCACATGCATTATCAATCACTCTGCAAGATGGGAAGAAGGAAGATAAATCGAAGAACTTTCTTCAAAATATACGGATGAGAATCGGGCTTCTGTTCAACGTGAGACCATTTGCAGGAATTCAAGTGAGTAATTAGGGCTCACTGGGATAAATTGTTCAACATCATATAAATAAATGTGCAGTCTAGTATATAAATTCACTGAATTGATTTAGTATAAATTTATTGGACTTGTGTGTTGAGTTCAACCGGCTGCACTTGAGAAGAAGTGGAGGTAAAGTTGTCCATTATCTCAATGGAACTGGGAGTTGAGTTCGAACCTAACACTCATATACGTTCGAACGTGTGACGAAACTCCCGTCAAAATCTCACACTTAAGGGTTCAATTTCTTGGTCATATCAAACAAACCCATAATTCTACGTACTCAAATTAGCTAAACGTACATATACTTCTTGGTACGTGAATACATGCAGAGCTTTGACGATATGATGAACAAGGCCAAAATGGGTGGATGGGGGAATAAGTTCGGTATTGTACTATTTCCCCTCTCGATCCGATTATCGGATGATCAATTGGATTATGTTCGCAAAGCTAAGGCCAAATGTGACCGGAAGAAACGATCCCTTGAAGCTCAATACAATTTCAAAATCGGAGACGTGGCCATTAAACTATTTGGAACTAAGGTTCACTCTTCTCCTATGTATTAAACGTATTAAAACTTAACTTACGTTAAGGACAAAAGTTGGAGAAATTGTATACTTATTCTTCTAGATTGATCATACTTATATGCCTTAAATTTTTTGGACAAAACAACGTTAGATCGGAGCTATCTTTTCGTTAAAAGCTTTGGAGCATATATCAATCCTCGTCTCAAATGTGCCTGGACCATCGGAGGCAATAAGTTTATTTGGCCATCCAATAACGTTCATCGCCCCCACTGCAGACGGACTTCCACAAGTGAGTTTTGGTGTACTTCTACCTGTATATGATTGGATCTAGTGGTCGAATTTTGGTGTCCTCAAACTCGATTCTTTTTATAAAGCGAGTCGAGTTTAAATTTAATTCAGTTTAAAATGTGTCGTATTAAAGTGAACAATATCGAATCGAGCTTTTTTGAGTCAATTAAGTTGCTCCTTTAATATGACATCCCTGAAAAGTCGAATGAGTTGAGTCTTGACCTGCTTAAACTCTACTCGTTTATAAGTATGTCAAGTCAAAGTTTTAACAAAAATTAAAATGTGCTCATATATATGGGCCATATGGCTTGTTTTGTTGGAGATAGCAAGTTCTCATATAAAGTTGTGAGATTCTGAGCCTAGTATATAAGTTCGGTGGGATACTCCTCTTGTCAACTAATTTTAAGGTGGAACTCCATTGAGCTTATGTGTTGGGTTTGAGCCTAATGTCCTTGTGCGCTTCTATGCACGTGACACCGCTCTACAATCTACAACCCGATGGTATATATTGCCTCTAATCGCTTTGTTGATCCTAATTTCTCCAAGTATCATTTAGGTTTGTTCACTGGTTGCACTTGCGGGGACATGTGATTCCGAGTCTAGCTAGTATATAAGTTCAGTGAATTGCTACTCCTATTTTCAATTGGTTTTTAGTAGGATGAAACCTCACTAAACTTATGTGTTGGTTTAGAGCTAACACGCATGTGCGCTCATACGCACACGACTCACTTCTACAATCCGAGTCGAACTAACTCGTTTAGTTAGTGAACGAAATCAAAACGAGTCCGAGTAACTCGACTCATAAAACATTGAATTCCTCATTGGATTGTAATTATAATCTGATAATCAACTTCCTAAAAATTTAGATTTGAACCAATATATTTTTCTTACTTTCTATAAAATTTTAAATCCGATAAATTATACTTACATAGCTCAATCCCTACAGATTTAATTAACCCTCTCTATTTATGTTTAACCAAACAAACGCTTGTCTTTAATTTACAGCCGTTGGTGATTCATCTCCTAAGCTACACAAACAAGATAAGCATTGTTGTATCAGTTCGTGAAGATGCAGTGGTTGATGCTCATCAACTGTGCGATGACATCGTCGACTCTTTCGCACTTCTCAAAGATGCAATCGGCGAATAATTTACGAAAGTCCATCTACACTAGCTTGATCATCTATTATTAAGTATCATACAAGGCTTCAGTACAATTTTACATTTCAATAAATGAATTATCTAACATATTCAGCTCAATGATAATACTTAGTCTTATGTATTTGCTTTAAAGGGGTTTGCTTGCTTGGATATGGATCTTATATTGTATCAAGTTACCGTAAGTTTCCTCTAAAACATAAAATATTATTCAGGTTTCGATTTCTCATTACAATTTGTCCAGTTGAGAGTGTTTTCACGGTGGCGAAGAAGCTTGTAAGCTTTAGCAGTGGAGAAGATCGATTCCACCGGAGCTCGTATATAATTGTGATGAGGTTGTTAGGAGACCTTCCGTCGAGGAGAGTATCATGAATATTTAGAATCATCTTCATAGTGTAGCTATAGGAGTTGCTCGGAGGGCAGTTTCAAATGCAGTAACGTTTAAGAACGTTGGAATTTCATTCAGCTGCACCAAATATTGTCAGCAGTCGAGTCAAGCTTGAGAATAAATCTAGCAATACAGGTTTTGTTCCATGAAAGAATCTCTTATAATCGTTTATTTGTTAGGAGACCTGCCGTCGAGGAGAGTATCATGAATATTCAGAATCATCTTCATAGTGTAGCTATAGAAGTTGCTCGGAGGGCAGTTCCAAATGGAGTAACGTTTAAGAACGTTGGAACTTCATTCAGTTGCACCAAATATTGTCAGCAGTCGAGTCAAGCTCTAGAATAAATCTAGCAATACATGTTTTGTTCCATGAAAAAATCTTTTCTAGTCTCCGTCTAGATTATTGAAATGATTTATATGAGTGAAATAATCTTTTATAATCCCAATGTTATTCGTAAAATTAATCTCTTATAATCTACATCTAGATTAATCTTCTAAAAAACCTACGGCTTTTACAAAACACACCCTAAATTGTTGCATGATAAATTAGATTTGATTCTATCAATACTCTTCAAGTCGGAGGTGAGTGAGGAACAACTCTAAACTGCTTGGACAAAAGACAACCGAATCGAAAAGGGACAAGAGCCTTGATCATGATGTCAGTTAACAGATCCAATGAACAAATAACTTTCACAGGGAGTATGATTTATTGAATTTAACTGACCAAAGTAAATAGAAGGAAAGATGACCAAGACGCCATGTGTAGAACAATCTGATTGAGAGTTGCAGAATGATAGAGGTGATTGAGGGCCATTGTCTAAATCGAACATTTGCTTCAAACCATCCCACATTTGCTTTCACCGTGGGAAGATATAAGACAGATGGTCGAAGAACGGGATCGATGACAACCACTATTCATTCTACAAGGACGATAATATGAGCTGACACTGGTGATCTTACCGGTATCAAAAATAAAACTAAAAGTTTAAAACTAAACAAGAATTTAGTTGGAATGAGTCAAGATTGAACCCGATCTTTATTAGATCAAACTTAAACCTACCGATCCTAGTTACTAGGACTTTGCTTTAAGAGATTTCAAAGTTTAGTTTTAGTTGGGTTATTGAATGAGACCCTAGATTTCAAAGTTTAGTTTTATGAGGACAATATTTGCCTTAAAAATGGTGATTATTCTTATATCTTCATTCATTTCTTTCGATATATTGAAATGAAACCTACATTATTGTTGTTAGAAAGACCTTTATAAAGTTATTTAGAGAAAATTGGAGGGTGTGTTCAACCTCACTAATTTAATTTAATTTAATTTTTATCATACTTATTAATTATATTAAGAACTTATCCTCTTTCTAATTTAAGAAAGGAAAAATAAATAAATAAAAAGTTAGTGAAAAAGAGAGAAACACTAAAATTTATCATTACAAAGGATCAATTATGTATAGATCAACGAATTTTGGTTTAAGATTATTTTTGTTTTTATAGTTTTAGTTGTTTAGCTTTATTTTATTTGGGGAGAAGTTGTTTAGCTTTAATGTTGTGGTGGGGGCTCCTCTACAAATTATTATGTACTATCAAATATCAATCAATGTAGTAATTTATTGCCTTCGTAACATCTTATCAATTGGGATTTCATGACAGTTCATTTTTAATAACGTTATATAAGAGTCCGTATGATTATAACGAAGGATAATGATATATCGGATGATGCGGGAATGCACTACTTTTAATATCGGATGATGCGGGAATGCACTACTTTTAATATCGGATGATGCGTGAATGCACTACTTTTATTATTTGAACTGTCAACTAAAATCTCCTCTACCGACTTGTAGCTTTTGTCCGCCATACATGGGGGATGGATTGAATGATCGGGTTTTATTCCATATGAAATTTAATCTGTTTTTTAAAAGTAATGTTCAACCAAAATTTTTAAATGACTGAATTTATGCAAGCTAAATTAAATATACGATTCAATTCATTTTAAGGCTAACCCCTAACATGTTTGGAAGGAATATAAATCCGAAATATCTTACATAGTTTAAAAAAATAAAATTATACAAAAATAAAAAAAGTAAAAATCATTAAACCAAATAGCATTATACAAAGTTAGCTTCAACTCCATAAGAACTTCAAAGTTAATGTGCTCTATTCGACTTGTTCTCTTTAATACATGATAAGTTTTTAATGTAAAAAATAACAAGAAATCATTTATTCAATTCACAAGCTAAAGATTATGTATACCAAGAATTTTGGATAGTATTACGTAGTTTATGACATAAAAAATGGGGAGATCTAACGGTTAGATGTAAAACTATAAGGTTGTAAAGTTAGGACCAAAAACAATTTTGTTAAGAGTTATACAATTTGGCTAAGTGTTGGAACTTGATGTGTATAATGGGAATTTTAGAAATTTTCATGAATCTTATGAATGGATAATTAGGCATGTTGATCATTGGAATTACTGAATTAGGAGTAGGCATGGTATAGTTGGAATAGGAATTTTTAGGACTTAGTAGAGGGTATATATTCGAGGTGGAAGTAGGGTACTCGACTTGTTTTCTTAAGGAGCCTTATTAGGGGTTTTGACCTCGGTTGATGATCCACTTTAACTCTCACAACCGTTATGGATCTATTAGAGTCTTAATATATGGTTGGGCCGTAGAGAGAGACTTAGAACTATTTTGGACCTTTTTGGAGATTTAGGAAATTCATGGGAAAAATGGCAATTTTCCTACAAGTTAGGTTTCTTATTCTTTCATTTTCAAAAATCTCCTTGCCAATCGATAAACATTTTTGAAGTTACCTAAGTAGTAGAAACATATTATTAAGAAGTTGTTCCGTCTTGACCAGGCTTGTGAGGTCAGATACTTACGGATCGAGATTTAGTGACACTAGGATCTCGACCGGATCAAATCAGGTGAGTCCCTTGGACTTGCTGAGCTAATTTTTCTTATGTCAAAGTATATTATTATGGTGGTGTATGTCTTGGTTGAATTAAAATATAACTTGACTAGAACGAACGTACTTTTATTTTTAAGACCCAAGTGTATGTATAACGGGTCGTGACATTACTGCCCAACGTTGAACTACAACTGGGAGGCTCTCCGCAACTAGCCCATACAATGTATACGGTGAGATGCATTAAACCACTCTTGTTCGTATACGGGGACGGAGGCGAAAGAAAGTTGGAGGATCTTCGTGGCACACAATTAAGTTGAATAAATAGATTGGAATCACCTAATCAAAGATAATAACCATGACCTTGTGTGAGCATGCTGAGGTGTTTACTCATTTGCATTAATTGTGTGTATGTGCCATAGTATGTTATTGATATTATAATTGTTAGCTAACGGTTTATACCGTTTTTGTAGACTTTGTAGGTTAGGTGACTACCGAGTGACCCAAAGCGGGGTAGTCAGTTTGGTTTTCCTACTAGTTATTACGGGCTTGGGTTTTTCTTTGGTGATAAAGACTCGGTGGTTATCTTTGAATTTTATCATATTTTATGCATGGACGACGGACATATCTCGTCGTTGACTATTTCACTATTTTTAAGGATTTTATTCGGTTTATTATTTATGACTTGTTGTAAGATCCAGTGAGGTTTTTGTCAAACTAAGGTTGAGACCTATTATGAAGTCCTAGCCGGTGACATCCTGAGTTCAAAAAATTCATGGTGTTATTCTTCTTCTTCTTCCCCTTTCCTCAACTGATAAAAAATAAAAACAAAAGCAACTTTTAATATATGAAGTCGTTGAAGATTTTCAAGCAAATTAGAGTAAACTGGTGAACTTTACCGAGCAAAAACAATGGAATAAAATCAACAACAAAGAAGATAAGATAAGAGATCGTATTACAAGAATAGAGAGATTAGTGTCCTTCCCACTCAACACGTAACCCATTGGTTTCAAAAAAAATAAAAACAACAACAACGATATCGTATTTAATATGATATTTGTTCAAAATTTTTTGACAAAATCTAATCAAATAACAAAAGTGTTCAAATATCAAAATTAACTCCTTTGTCGATTTACATCATAAATCGAATTTTCTTTTTTTTTTTCATAACAAAAATGAATATACTGTACTAGAATGATTTTGATTGACCTAGGCAAATGCAAGAAACTGGAGAGTACAACAACTTTAAATTTGAGCGTTGAGACATCACAATCTCACATTTCACGCTTGTACTCATGTGACACCCGGTTCGAAACCGACGAATTAAGGCCAAAAAAAGACGTGAACCTAAATGTTGTACGAAATGATAGTCGGTCCAATTTTATTTTTCGAAAATATAGATTTGGTTTTATTTACACTCAGTTGGACTCGTGACAATGTTTTAGGAAGTGTGCGTACATTATAGAAATATTATAATTAAAAAATTTATATAATACAGGTCAACACAAACTTATAATGAAAATCGTTCAATAACTTCTAAGAACTAATTACAAACTAATATTACGAAACGTATGTATATGTATATATATAGATATTATTAGAAAATTTTCGTTTGGTACCCTTGAGGTTTCGACTTTTTTGGTTGGTGATCATAAAATTTTGTTTTTACGTTTAGTGTTCTTAGGGTTTAGTTTTATTTTTTGGGTGCCAATTTTTATCCAAAATCGTTAATTTTTTCACTTTCCGTCAGTTTGTTATTAAAAAAGGAAATGAAAATAAAAGAAAAGGAAAGAAAAATAGACATAGTCAGTATTCACTGGATTGTTTCTTCCCAAGAGGAGAGGGCAACACTTGTTCAGTCTTCATCCACTTCCGGCGAGGAGGGTGTTGCTAGTGACATAGTTGCAAGGCCTCTGGAAAGGAGGGCGTCGCGTGTGACAACTGACTTTATCCACGTCTGGAGGCAAAACTGCAAGGCCTTTGGTTCTCTTTTAAACCCATGCAATTAAAATTAGGGTTTGGATTTTAGATGTTTCTATCTGATTTAGTTTGAAAAGCATGTGTCGTTTTTAATTACATTCTCTTTGAATGGTTTGTTTACGTTTCTAATTCGGCGAGAAGGGCGTCTAGTTCTGATTTTTCTCTTCGACCAAATGTGCATATACTGTTGAACAAATTGCATATATAGTTAAAAGAAAGTACATAAAAACTTTAACAAATTAAATATACAGTTAAACAAATTACATAAATTTTTAACAAATTACATAAATACTTTAACAAATTTCATATACAGTTGAATAAATTACATAAATACTTTAACAAATTAAATATATAGTTGAACAAATTACATAAATCTTTAACAAATTACATAAATATTTTAACAAATTGCATATACAGTTAAAACAAATTACATATGAACTAGTAAAACAAATAATATGAACAAAGAGTGCTCTTTCAACAAAAGCCTTCTTCTTCCATCGCAACACTCATATGAACTGTTAGTACAAACAGTTTAAACTAAATTAAACAAAAATATGAACTATTAGAACAAACAATATGAACGAATAGCGTTCTTTCAACAAAAACCCTTCTTCTTTCAATGTAACATTCATATGAATTGTTAGTCCAAACAATTTGAACTAAATTTAACAAAAATATAAACTATTAGAATAAACAATATGAACTACTTTAACAAATTGCATATACAATCATGACAAATTAAATAAGAATTGTTAATTAGTACAAACAACTTGATCTAAATTGAACAAAAATATGAACTAAAGAGAAAAAGGTGAATACAAATTACATAAATTTTATGATAATCGTAAGATTAAGTGTTATAGAAACAATCAATTGGTTTTAAATCCAAAAATTTTAGACGTGTGTTCTAAACACGATCGAATGTGTTGTGGAGTAGTGTGATCCAAGAATTGTTAATTAGTGGACTATATGCAGGGTCGTCCAATGAATTTTGGAAGCCTTGTGTCAACGTGATTTTTTAAATAAAATTTTAAATTTATGTTTTATTAGGAAAAAACAATTTTAGAAATTATGTTTTATCAAGAAAAAAACAAAAACAAATTTTTTTTTTTTATAGTAAAAATACATGAAATAATGCAACAAAAAGTAAAACAAAACCTTTCTTAACTTTAAAATACTTTTTAGGAGAAAAAAATAAATAAAAAAAAATAAAAAATTATAAACATGTATTTAAAAATAAAAAATAAAAGACCATAGTAGAAAGGAGGATTTATGTTTCATTAGGTTCTTTTTTTAGAAATTATGTTTAATGAAAAAACGAAAAGAAAAAGAAACTAAACATACTTTTTTTTTTCATAATAAAAATGCATGAAATAATGAAGATAAAAAGTAAAATAAAACTGTTATTATAAGAGGGAATAGAAATTAATTGGTTAGTCACTGCATATTTCTTAAACTGTGTTGCAGGCATAATTTCCTCTCCTCTGGCTGTAATCTCACTTGTACTCTGGATTGGCTCTTGAAGTACAAATGTATTATAGTTTTTTGGCACCACTCGGCTATTTGGTGTATTGGGCTACTTGGTGTGATCGTAATCATGTAATTTTTGAATATAATGATGTATTGGTATGTTAAGATCTGTAATAGTATAACTTGTTGGGCATTAAGATATAAATGGTGTTTTATTAGTCTCAATTTTATTGAGGGGTTATCAAGCGTGAATGGTTTTTTCCTGGGCTTTTGTTTTGGCAATGAACTTGATTATTATCCTCTCTGTTTGGATTGGATTGATAATGTGGATACCTGCTTTCCCCGTGCAGCTGGTCTTATGCCCTTTTTAGTTGGTTTGATGGATAATCTAACTTTGATGATCATTTCGTCAACCATGAATATGAGTATTATTGGTTCTGTTATGAAGGATTTGTGTATTTGGATAGTCCTGGCTCGGTTACCTGAGTTGTTACGTGATCTTCAAATATATATCAAGTACCCATGCGATGAACTATCGAATAAATTTAGGCTCGTTTATCGTGGCCTTGACCGACTTGATTCCATTTTTGGTTTAATGAAGATCGCATTTTAGAATTGTCGGGGTACGAGGAAAATATTTTTTTGGGTAGATCTTAAAATTACGACTCATAATGAACATATTGACATGATAATGCTTGCGGAAATCAAAATTGATATAGAACCTAATGAAAACCATTGGCGTAATGCTGGGTTTGACTCAATCCATTTTATTCCGTCTTGTGGTCGCGCTGGTGGTCTTTACCTATTATGTAAGAGCTATACGTTCATTAACGAAAAAATCAATTTAATCCGTGGGGATGAAAGGTTCGTAATCTTGGAACATCATAACTTTGAAAATAATTTCTCGTGTAATATTATTTTTATTTATGCCCCACATGCTGAAAATTTTAAAAATGAGTTTTGGAAAAAGGTAACGATCTTGATTAACTCTTCAAATCTCTCATCTGGAAAAAGGTAACGATTTTAACGATCTTCTTGATCCAACTGATAAGATGGGCGGTGTTTATCCATCTAATAATCGCTTTGCTAGAATTACTAACCTTATTCAGGAATGTAATCTAGTCGGTTTAGAATCTAGAGGAAATGACCTCACTTGGAGAAAGAGGAAAGACGGGAATAATAACACTTTCGAGAAATTAGACAGAGTTCTGGCACACTATGAAATTATTAATAAGTATAATCAGATTCATGTTTGGAATCATGTGTTTACTACCTCTGACCATTGCATGATCTCAATAAATCTTAGTGTTACCATTCAAAAATACAAAAATAGACCATTTAGATTTGAACTAATGTGGACTAATAGAGAAGACTGTGAAAACACTATCAAACAAGCGTGGTGAGCTCATTTTCAGGGACCAATATGTTGAAACTTACTAAGAAACTGAATTTAGTTAAACTAAACTTAAAATCTGGGGTAAACTAAAATTTGGCAATATTAATAAGCAAGTCAAAACCGTTGACTGTGAAATTGAAATGTTACAAAAAATAATTGCTAAGAGTTATACCCAATATACTAATGACAAACTAATAAGATTAAAAAAAGAAAAAAAGAAAAAAAAAGAAAGTGTCTTATAGAATATCAACAAAAATACTGGAGGCAGAGAGCAACAACTACTAAGTCTCTGGTGGGATGAGATAAGAACACAAAATACTTCCATAAAAAAACTACGGGAAAGAAGAATAGAAAAACAATTAACTCTATTAAAAGAAGTGATGGTGTGTGGATTAATACCGAGGAAGATATTGTTCAAGAATTCACTAATGATTATAAGAATAGGTTCCATGCCTCTAATGTGGATCAACATAAACTTGAACACTACCTTTAAGGATATTAGTGAAGAGGATAATCTTTATCTGACTAAGCATTTTCGAAATTGGAAGTGATAAATTCCCTGGTTCGGATGGTATGCCGGCGGATTTCTTTCAAAAGTATTGAAAGATTGTTGGTCCTTCTGTCTGTCGGGCTATTAAAATTTTCTACCACTTTGGTAGATTATTAAAACAAGTTAATCATACTTTTATTACTCTTATTCCAAAAAAATGATAACCCAATATATACTAATGATTTCAGACCTATAAGTTTGTGGTCTACAACGTATAAAATAATAGCTAAAATCCTAGCTTCTATACTTAAAAATATTTTACCCAAACTAATTCACCCGCTTCAAAGTGTGTTTCTCAAAAAAAGAGCAATTCATGATAACATCTTAATTGCGCATGAAAATTTTCACGG
This sequence comes from Fagopyrum tataricum, assembly GCA_002319775.1. Lineage (NCBI taxonomy): Eukaryota > Viridiplantae > Streptophyta > Magnoliopsida > Caryophyllales > Polygonaceae > Fagopyrum > Fagopyrum tataricum. The sequence continues at coordinate 7,235,521 of CM008285.1, read as the reverse complement.
TTTCAAGAAAAAAAAAGGTAAGAATGGTTTTTTAGCGATCAAACTAGATATGGAGAAAACATATGCTTAGGGATGAGTAGCGGTCCAAAACCGCAACCGCACCACAACCGCAAACTAGAAATATTTGAACCGCAACCGCAATATGCGGTTCGGTTGCGGTTCAAACAACAGCGGTTCAAACCGCATTCGAACCGCATACTGCGGTTTTAAACAGTAAAACCGCAACAGAACCGAATGGAGCATATTTCTTAACAAAAAATTCCAATAACTCACAAGCAGCAGTAGGCAGTAGCCATCATCCAAATGGGTATATGTAATCACAATTCACAAGCATAATGGGTGTATATACACTTGAATAAAATAGATTGAATTATTAAAACCTTCAATTTGTTTGAAGTTATACTAACCTAAGTATAAGAAGCAAGACCCGAAGACCGACTGGACTGGACTAACTAGACTGGACTGGAGCAGAGTAGAGTAGACTAGCAGAACCGACTGGACTGGACTCGAGCAGACTAGCAGAGGCAGCAAACGTGGAGGCGAGAGCTAGGAGAAGCAGAGTAGAGTCAGAAAACTCGAGCAAGACCGACTAGACTGGACTCCCTGGAGTGGACCGAGGAAGAAGGAGCAGTTAGAAAAGTGAGAAAACTCACCGTTCGATAGTCGAGCAGAGTAGAGTCAGACGACCGAGGAGGCAAGGGCTAGGAGAGCCGGAGAGGGATGCCGGTGCCGGCTGGGAAGACCGAGGAGGCGAGGACCGAGGAGAGCCGGAGAGGGCTGCCGGTTGCCGTCGTTACTTCCGTACTTCATTGTTCACTTGGAATTGGGGCTGAAGGGTGAAGGCTGAAGAGTGTTAGGGTTCGTTGTTCACGGGTTGAAGAGTGAAGTTTGAAGTTTTAATGAAATCAAACACTGCGTTTTATATCTTTGCGGTTATGCGGTTCAAACCGCATTTTGCAGTTGCGGTTTTGAACCGCAAACTGGTTTTTTGTGACCAAACCGTAATCTGCTCAGCCCTACATATGATAGAGTTGAATGACCTTTTATTATTGCTGTTCTTGAAAATTTTGGCTTTGATAGGTAAATTTATTAATTGGATACGTGAATGTATTTCCTCCGTCTCTTATTCAATATTGATAAATGATAAGCCTTCGGATTGTATCTTCCCCAAAAGAGGCCTTCGTCAAGGTGATCCCATCTCCCCTTTGCTATTTAATTTAGGTGCAGAAGTTCTGGCTCGAAATATTCAAAAGGAATGTAATTTAAATAAGAAAAATATTGGTTTTCCAATTACGAGACAAGGAACCTTAATTCCTTTTCTCGTCTTTGCAGATGATATTATCATTTTTACAAAAGCTTCTTTGGGAGCTAGTACCAGAATTTTTGAGATTTTGAATGACTATTGTGTCATTTCTGGTCAAAAAATCAATCTTAAAAAATCGGCATTCCAAACATCAAAAAATATTGAAAACTCTTTAAAACGACAAATTCAGATGTGTTTGGAGATCCCAAGCTCCGTTTTCTTGGAGCGTTATCTTGGTTGCCCCATTATCAATGGGAAGGTGAATAAAGGCGTTTTTGAGGATGTTTTTCAAATCTAAACAACAACTAACAAAATGGAAAGTCTCCTCTCTTTCCCAGGAAGGAAGAACTACATTAATTAAAGCGAATTTAAATGCTAAACCAGACTTCATTATGCAAAGTTTTATGCTCCCAGCAAGTATTCATAAGGAATTGGATCAAATTAATTGAAATTTCTTCTGGAATAAGGGTCCTAATTTTCATCCATTGATTAGTTGGGATCGAATTTGTAAACCTAGAAGTTTCGGTGGTGTAGGGATTAGAAAAGCGGAGGATATGAATAAAGTCCTTCAAATGAAGCTTCTTTGGAAAATAATGGATGAACCGGACATTTGGGTGAAAATTGTGAATGAAAAATATCTTAAAGGGGCCTTACTTTGGAATTACAAAGTTAAAGGAAATATGTTATGGCAATGGAAGAAACTTATGAAATTAAGAATGGAGTTCGAACTTGGTTTTCGTTGAAATGTGGGTGATGGCAGTACAGTCAATTTTTGGAAAGATCGATGGATTTCGAATGAACCTTTAATTAAGATGTGTAAGAGTACCGAGGGTATTAACGAGGAAGAATTAGTATATTGCTACATTAATGAGAATATATGGAATTTTCAAATGTTTGATTTGGTTCTTGGCCATGTTTTTCCGATAGAAATTATCTTAGCTATTAAATCTTACCAACTCCCTAAGTCTTTTATCCGTAATCGCCTCTATTGGGCTTCGGCGGATAGCGGGAGTTACTCTACTAATTAAGCAATGAACCTCCTGTATTTAAATAAAGGTCTTTCTTCTATTCCCACTTTTTGGATTTGGAGTTTAAATATAATGCCGAAATTTAAAATTTTCATCTGGAAATTTTCGATTAATGGTCTCCCAATAAAAGAAAATTTAGAAAAATAGAAAGTACCAGTTCCTATGAATTGTTGCCTTTGCGATCACCCGTATGAATTAGTAGAGCATCTCTTCTTTAAATGCCATTTCTTTCACGATGTCATCTCTATTCTTAGAGTCAAGGAAGCTATGGAGACACTGACATTCACACGAAAACTAATTGGCTTAAATATAAATGATCTTAATCGGACATTATCTATCTGAGTGTAACTTGGTGGAATGTTTGGTGGGCTAGAAACCAGAAAATCTTTAACAACAAAAACCTCGTAACATTGATCAAATAGTGCGTAATCAAATTAATGATTGGAATCAAGAAGGAAAGGAGGCTATGAACCGTAATGGTGGTGTGGGGAAGAACAGAAGGGAAAACAAAAAATATCCATTGGGTCAAACCTGGAGTTGGATTTACCAAATTATAATTTGATGGATCTAAAAAGGAAACTGGAAACTGTGCTTATGGCTTTATCCTCCGAAGTCATGATGCCAACTTGATAATTTCCCTTAGGTATGGACAATGTGGTAACATATTTGTCCTACATGCTGAAGCATGTGCAATACGGGAAGGTCTGGTGAGGGCATTTGATTTAGGAATCAAGAATATTGAAATTGAAGGTGATTGTCTGTCTATTATCAATTCTGTCAGTTCAGGATTCATCACGTGTTCAGAGAAGTCAATGGTGTTGCTGATTTGCTTGCGACGATGGGACACGACTACTCTCTGGCGTCAGATTCGTCCACTCTTGTAGTTGACAATCTCATCCGAAAAGATGCCCTAGGATGGAAAGTCTCGGGGAGATAATATTTCCTAATTGCTTACCGTGTAGTATAAAAAAACTGTTATTAACTTTAAATATTTTTAGGAGAAAAAAAATATTATGGGCCCCAACTATGGTTATCACTCTTTTGTTTCTTAAACCGACTAAACATAAATATTATGGCCCCAAAAACTGGGGTCATGTGCTGTTGAGCCGAATGACACCCCTTGTTGGACGGGCCTGACTATATGCATCGTCAACAACTATTAATCTTTTAAATAAAGAGTTACATAGATTAAATGAAATTCTCGTTAAACCAAAAGATAGGGATATAGGTCAATGATGAGTTCGAACCATTAGAGGATCTTCTTACGAATATAAAAAATATCAACAAATGTATTGTCAACAACTGTAATGATAACAAGTGTATTGTCAACACCTATAGGTCAATAAATGTATTGCTAACAAATATATTGTCATCAATACATTGTAACCAACTCACTATAATCGTGATCGATCAACAACCTATTGTCTGAAACTGTATTGCAAAAAAAAAAAACTATTATTGAAAAAAATAAAAATAATACTTTTGGTTAAATGATAAATCAACCTATGCAAGAATTAAACAACATTTATATGACATTTGAATCAAATGATTGGTCACCATAGGAATTTTATTGTGTCAAAAATTAACACAAGTTGGAAAACCGATCCATCCGCATGCTCCAAATCGGCCGAAACCCGACAATGTAAAAAAAAAAAAAAAAAAACGTTTGAGACCGATCCGACAAAAATTATAGAAACATTATTGTGTCAAAAAATTAACACAAGTCGGAAAACCGATCCATCTGCATGCTCCAAATCGGACCAAACCCGACAATGTAAAAAAAAACGTTTGAGACCAATCCGACAAAAAGCATAGAAGCTTCCATGATTGGTCACTAGAAATTTTATTGTGTCAAAAATTAAAACAAGTCGGAAAACCGATCCATCCGCGTGCTCCAAATTGGACGAAACCCGACAATCTAAAAAACAAAAAAAAACATTTGAGACCGATGCGAAAATAATCAATCAAAACCGAGACAAAATAATTAACCGAATTCACAATGTCCTAAACACGATTAGGTTCGAGTAGGTTGACTCGAAATGCCTCGAAAATCTAAAGTAATTCAACCAGAAATGACTCAAGAAGTTGAAATAACCATACTAAAATGATCCAAGAATTAAAAAAAAAAGATTAGAAATGAGTTATACAATAAGTTGTTTTATTTTTCAAATTTGAGCCACAATACTTTAACATATATACTCAATTGGAAAAACACGTAATAAGCTGTCGACCGAAGAGGAAATACCTCATTGGAACAAAGTGGATTTGTTGTTGTTGTTAAGACCGACTCAATAAAATCTTTTGGCCCGAAACCAATATAACCTGAACTTGAAAATGACCGATACTGATTATACCGGAATAATATGAACATCAAAACCTGAAGTATACCATCCTCAAATGGCTCGACAATCCGAATTTTTTAAAAAAAACTCCGACATAATCCGCGCCAACCCACTAAACCTGATGAATCATTATCTCTGACTATATCTTCATCATTCCAGAGCGATGACGCTACTTACCTTGCTATGAATATTGTTCTTCACCACATAATCTAACATCCTTTAACTACCATTTTGTAGGTGAACGAGTTGAAGCCAAATACTAAGCACCCATTGATACATCATACATATGTTACACGATAACTTTATAATGCATTAAAGAAATATTTGTGGTACGTACGTACTACAGTAACTCATCCATATTGGTGCAGTACCACTCATTAATGAAATGTAGACTAGAGCTCTAACAACCACTTTCATCCTTATACCTATAGTTTTTCATACTATAAGTATATTTCAACCTAATTGTACGTACTACCTCAATCTATACGTAGCAACATTGAATCACTATAAATAGATATCTTCTCATGCATTCTCATCACACACAATCAAAAACTTGCTTTAATTTTCTCTTTCTTACTCCTTAGACCGAGGCAGCACTACACCTTAATTTGACCGATGAAGACAATCGAAGTAAGTTGTACATACATACATACACATATATTTTATTGATATGTGACCGATAGTTATGTGTTTGTAGCTCAAAATAATAAAGTTATGTGTTTCATTAAAAAAAAAACACAGTTCTATTGTAATACATATGTTAATTCTAGTTATGATTATCTATATAATTTTATTAGTTTAATACTTTTTTTGTATAACTAATGCCTATTAACAAAGTTATTATTACTATAATTATTGTAATACACCTTATTGTTATACTCTAAATTGAAATATAAAAAATATAACGTAGGACTGCAAAAATTTGTGATATATTAATTATATTGATCAAGTATATGAATAATTTGAATTTTTTTTTGTTTATCAATGTTAAAAAGTATGAGATCATTGATGCGTGAATAGCTAGGTAATTCACCCTAATTTTGCATAAACTTCGTGCAAGGATATACGCACCATCGAAAGAAGGTTGATGGAAGAGTCATTGGTGGAGCCACTGAACCCCGGTGAAGCGGTACTTCTCCACGGAGCAGGTTCCGTCCACATAATTTGTATGTTAGGTTTTGACTGTCCGTTCGATGTTGATAGTCTTAGGGAAAGTTTTCCACTCACTCTTCTCAGACATCCTAGATTCTCCAGCATTTTGGTATAGTTCATCATCTTCTTATGTCTAAAAGTATTATACTATTTAAATTAACCACTTTACAATTGGTTTCAAATAATATGCAAACTTGTATTAAGATTGATTATAATTAAATTTTACAGGTTGGAGACATCTGGAGAGGTTTAAAATGGGTCCAAATCCCACGTGCGAATATTGATATCGATGATCACATCATAGTTCCAATTATTGAAGATAACTCCTTTGAACTGGAGAAGTATTTGGAGGATTACCTTCACAATCTGACCAAAGAACCGATGGATATTTCGAAACCATTATGGGAATTTCATGTGCTTAACTTAAAGACTTCTAAAGCCAACTCCATTGGCATATTTCGAATTCACCATTCTGTCGGGGATGGCGTGTCTCTCGTTTCGCTTCTACTTGCTTGCTCTCGCCAAGTATCCAATCCGAATGCTCTCCCAACGATTCCAACTTCAAAGAAGAAGAAGGAGAACGAGTTCAAGAGCTTCATATCGGTGGTTTGGTGGTGGTTACAAGTGATTTGGAACACGATCTCAGGAGTTTTAATGTTCTTAGCAACAACTATGTTCTTGAAAGACTCAAATGTGTTCGTTGTGGCACCTCACGAGACTAAATTCAAGCCAAGAAGAATTGTTCATAAGATTATCAGTTTGGATGATATGAAGCTAATAAAAAATGCAATGAATGTTGTAAGTTTTCGTTTCTTTTCCGTCTTCATTCTTATTTATAAAATAAAAAAATAGTACATATTACATTAGTTTCTATCTATTAATTGATTGAAATTACGGACCATCAATGATGTTGCTCTTGGAATCATAGAAGCTGGATTATCGAAAAACCTTTATAGGAGATTCAGTAAGTGAACTTCGTGCACGCTAAACAAACTCTTCCACCATAGATTACGTACAACTTTAATCTTATAGTAAACTAATTACCAACATACATAATCACGTGCGTTATTGATCAATCTCCAAGATACCAAGAAGGAAGGAAAATCGAAGAACTTTCTGCAAAATATATGGATGAGAATTGGGCTTGTGTTCAACTTGAGACCATTTGCAGGACTTCAAGTAAGTAATTAAGGCTTAGTGGTATAAAATAGTTCCACGTCAATAGTCTGATATATATATTTAGTTGACTACCCTACTTAATACCAATATATTTTAGAATGAAATTCACTGAACTTGCGTGTTGGAATCAACCTTAACACATGAGTTGTAGTTACACCTGAGGAGACGTGAAGATGAAATTGTCCACAATCTTAATTTTTACTGTGTGTTGGATTCGAACCTAACACACGTCCATGTACGCTCAAACTTTGTGACGAAACTCCCGTCAAAGTTCAAATTAAGTGCTCACTTTTGGGGTTGTATCAAACAAACTCATAATTCTACGTACTTAAATTAGCTAAAAGTATATATACTTCTTGTTACGTGAATACATGCAGAGCTTAGACGATATGATGAACAAGGCCAAAATGGTTGGATGGGGGAATATGATTGCTATTGTGTTATTTCCCATCTCGCTCCGACTATTGGATGATCCATTGGATTATATTCGCAAAGCTAAGGCCAAAAGTGATCGGAAGAAACAATCCCTTGAAGCTCACTACAATATCAAAATCGGAGAAATGGCCATGAAGCTTTTCGGAACTAAGGTTCATTCTTCACCTATGCATCATTTTAACATATTTAAACTTAACTAATATGTTAAAGACATAAATTAGAAAGATCGTATACTTATTCTTCTTGATTGATCAAATACTTTTATACCTCAATATTTTTTGGACAAAACAACGTTAGATTGGAGCTATCTTTTCCTTGAGAGCTTTGGAGAATACATCGGTCCTTGTCTCAAATTTGCCTGGACCATCGGAAGAAATAAGTTTCCTTGGCCATCCAATAACGTTCACCGCCCCCACTGTATTCGGTGTTCCACAAGTGAGTTTATACATATAGTATTTGTACTTCAATCTGTATATGCTTGGATCTAGTGGCCTAATTTTGTTGTCGTCGAACTCGGCTTGTTTTATAAGCGAGTCGGGTTTAAATTTTAACTGAGTTTAAAATGTATTGTACTTGGCTCGTTGAAAAAGCGAACAATATGAAAACTAGATTTTTCGAAGTCAAGTTGCTCTTCTAATATGACATCCCTGGAATGATGTTTTAGCTGAATGAGTTGAGTCTTAATTAACATACTCAAACTCTACCCGTTTATAAGTGAGTCAAGCATAAATTTTAACAAAACTTAAAATGTGCTCATATGGTTCGTTTTGTTGGAGACAACAAGTTCTCACATTTAGAGTTGTCAAATTCCGAGCCTAATATATGCATAAGCTCGGCGGGATACTCCTATTGTCAATTCATTTAGGATGGAACTCCACTGTTGGTTATGTGTTGGGCTTCAACCTAACGTGCATGTACGCTCATATGCACATGTTACCACACTACAATCAGAGTCGGGCTTTAACTTGATATTAGAGCGGTTAGCCTCTAATCACTCTGTTTATCCTAATATGTTCAAGTGTTAACTAGGTTTGTACCTTCGTTGCACTTATTGTGACATGTGATTCCGAGTGTAGTATATAAATTTGGTGAGATACTACTCATTATTGCCAATTGATTTTGAGGATGAAACTCCACTATACCTATGTGTTAGTTTATGTATAACATGCATGTACGTTCGTATGCAACTCCGCTCTATAGTTTAAGTCGGCTTTAACACGTTTAGTTGGTAACCGAACTTGAATGTCGGCTCTTATAATACTTACCGATATAGTTGTTATATGAGTCAAACAAGTACACTTATTTTATAGTCGAGATAGCGTTTATTTAAAATAAATTTCCTACATTCATATGTTTTAATAATTAACCATAGTGAACTCCTCTTCGGTTAGACTTAATTCCTGCAAATATAACTCTCTATACAGGTTTGACCTAATAAACACTTATTTTTGAACTACAGCCGTTGGCGATTTATCTCCAAAGCTACACAAACAACATGAGCATTGTTATATCAGTTCGTGAAGATGCATGTGTTGATGCTCATCAACTGTGCGACGACATCGTTGACTCTTTCGCACTTCTCAAAGACGTAATCGGCAAATAATATACGAAAGCACATCTATTAAGTATCATATATACAAGCTGGTTTCACTTCAGTTTTACATTTCAATAAATGAATTATGTAATATGTTCAGTTGAATGATAAAACTTAGTCATATGCATTTGCTTCAATGGGATTTGCTTGCTTGGATATTGATGGATTTTGAATTTTATCAACGTTACTCTGTGTTTCTTTAAAATATAAACTATTATTCAGGTTTACGATTTCTCGTTACCATTTGTTTTTGGTTGAAGAGGGGATGACCCCAAAACATAAAACTAAAACCCTACAACTTTACTTAAGTACGCATGCAGGTGATATTAATAGCAAACAAAAACGAGCTATAGACCAATATTTAGTTAGTCTAGTAGGATGTGGTGTTAAACTTCTCCTGACAACATGGATAGAAAAAACTGATATTGAGAGGGTATCTTCCAGTACTGGGTCATGATTATATATCCGGTCTAGGCGTAGAGCGGTAAAGCCGATCGAACTGGACCTCGTAACCATGGTCCAGTAAATTGAGCTAGAGCTACTTCCTAGTAGTTGTTTATATGATCTCTAGGATGGCTCAGTCCACAATCACGTGACCTTGTAAAGATTATATCACTAATAAGCTGTGATGTATTAATACAACATGAAAATAAAGATACTTAGACTAATTTGAAAAAGGAATAAAGGTGCATCATTAAATTTCTCAATAGCCTTCTATAAGTATCAAATTCAACGTCTAAAACGCATAAAAATTAACCAGTTAATATGAATCTTATAGAAAAATGTTCCTAAAGTAAAAGAAAAGAATTGGAAACAACTTATTTCTCAGCAAGCTAGCTACAACATATAATGCAAGTGTCAACGGCGATGCAGTGTAACCAAATGAAAGAGTAAGTTGTGTAAGACAATTTAGAATTCACCTATCGATCCACACTTTAAAACATTAATCCAAAAGGGAACAATTCATGTAGTACTAGCAAAAGTGGATCCAACTCAAGAATAATCTTTGACGGGGCAAATATCCAATTTTATCAATCTCAAATAGACACAAACATAAAAATCAGGTACACCCTAGCTTTCTGGACATTAGATCCATACAAAATTCCAAAGTTGTTTTCATTAGATCCATACAAAATTAAAAAGAAATAATGGAAGGATGGAGGAAGGGAGCTTATCGATCCCAGGCTGCTGTCGACCCGATGAAGAAGATGGCTCGCTCTTGGTTCACTTGTCAAGGTTCCTGATGGCTCGACTGCAGGCTGATCACAAGGAAGATGCATGAGAAGGCACCCGGCCAGAGAAAATAAAACTGGAGGGAGAGAGATGGTTTACCAACGTTGGCCGTCGGTGGAGAAGAAGAGAGAGATGGTGTGGCTCGCCGCTGCAGTGACAAGGCGGAGGGAGGACGAAGCTCGAGGTGGCCGCTCCTGGTCTCGATGGAACTTGAAAGCGTCGACTATGGCAGGTCTCGATGGAACTTGCAACGTCGACTATGGTGATCGAGAGGGTGTGACGAAGGAGATGAGGGTTGAGCAGGGAAGTCGAACGCTACTGGGCCAGCCTGCGTTGGGCCGTCGCGCTCCAGAGGAAAGAAACCGCTGGGCCTCGTCGCGGGCCAGGGATAGAGAAAAGTTGGGCCGGTCGCGGCCTTGTCCCACGCCAGGGAGGAGAATAAGGAAATGGGCCAAGTGGGCTTCGTCACGCCAAGAGAAGAGCAGAACGAGAATGGGCCGATAATAGAAGCAGGCCGGTGAAATGGGCCAAATAAGAAGAAGGTAGGTTTCCAAGTATGCCATGGTTCGATTAAACGGAAACTTGGTAACTCGAGTCGACTTCCGAAATAAAATATTTCGGTTATTACATTTAAACATCTAGATGCAATGACGTGTCAACATTTATCATCAAAGTACCTATATAAGTATACACGAGTTAATGACATTAATATTGTATATGATGCGACATTTCAATCAAACGATTGAGCACCATAGATATATTATGGTGTAAGAAACTAACACATCCCCAAAAATGATCCAAATCCGATAATATCTGTCCATAAAATGATTATGAATATTTGAGACCAATTTTACAAAAATCGAGTTAATCCGAAATGAAAAGAGTAAACATATTTTGATCCCGTCCCGATTTCAACATATTTCATCCAAAATTTGTAATTCCGTCTCCAACTTGCCCGTCAAAGATTATTCGAGACGGGACACATAACTTAACTTCTTCATCCCGCTAGTCCATATCGTTTATAATATAAAATTTTGTTTAAATATAAATAAGACTGAATCTCAAAATCCAAAATTTTAGTTATATGTTTTAAATTTTTAATAACGCGGACTCAAAGTGGCAAATAGTTAAATCACACAAATACATGTATGATTTGTTACGGTTTGAACTTTTTATTTTGAATGTTTAAAAAAAAGTTTATTTTATATTGAGGAGATTATGTAATACGTTATTATGGATTACTGGACAATTTTGTGTCTTTTGTTTTAAGTATGACATATACATATTTTTGTGTGTAAATCGTGAAGTATAATTATTTTACACAATTATAGGTCAAGTGATATTGATCCCTTCCCAAGCCAACAAGTGATATTGGTCCTGTCCCAAGCCAACAAGGATAAGGTCCACCAGGATTCATAAAAAAAATCACAAGGTCCATCCCGGTCTTGTTCCATGTATATTAGCCGAGACAAAACGTGAGATGACCCCAATCTTGTTCCATCCCGGACCCACCCCTATATAAACCAATATGAATTTGTAATGTCCTAAACCCTATTGTATTCGAATAAGTTCACCCAAACTGCCTCGGAAACCCAAAGCGACCCAATAAGAAATGACCCGAGACCCCATACTAATCCTACCGGAATGACCTGATCACGACAATACGATGCCGATAACGAGTTAGGCAAATATATATATAAAAAAATTTGTTTCTAATTTTTGGGCCACAATATTTAACACGTATATTTTGAAAGAAACAACCTTGTAGATAAATTGTCTATTGAAGAGTGAAATAACACAAAATTTTTATTTTTTAAAAAGAAAATTTATGAGACCGACTCAACAAAATCATTTTGACTCGAAATTGACATAATCCGAACCCAAAATGACCGAAACCGATCATACCGAATAAAATAACCAAAAAACAACCTGTCAAAATATACAAATATGAAATCACCCCATACCCCGATTTTTAAAAATAACAAACTCCGGTATGGCATGTGCCAATCCACTCAATAAATCTGATAATTTATTAGGTATGTGTATTATATTAGATATGTGGTTGTGGTTACGACTTATTAGGATAATTGTGGATAAAGTTGTTTGTTTATTTTAAATTAGAGGAGATTAAAAAAGAACCTTATATCTTGTAAAATTGTTATTTTTAAATCCCAAAAATCACGAACTAAAATTTACATTTTCGACTAAAATAGTTTGAAGATTAAAATAACATAAAAAGACAAACGATTAATCGATGCAAGATTTTTTTTTTTGAAACCAATGGTTTACGTGTTAAGAGAAAAAAAGAATTACAAAAAAGGAGAGAATTACTAAGAGAACATAAACTACAGCAGGGAAAATAGAGTTCACATTACAAGGACAGGGGGATTAGAGTAGGATATTGTCGAAACTAATGCCAAGGGAGTTCATCCATCGACGGTTGGTGGGCGAGTGGTGGCGCCAATTAGCATAGGTAAGAGTCTTGACTTGGTTCTTGATGGTGAAGAGGAGACCATTTGCGAAGCGATGAGTGTTGACATAGATGTTGACTGGAGAGCTGCTGAAAGCAAGTGTATTCCTGGCCTTCCAGACGTGGTAAATGTGAGTGGTAAAGGCAGCAGTGTAAAGCTGTGCTTTGAAGTGAATTTTTGGGTGCGAATTTGCAAGCCAATGAAATCATTTCAGGAGAGTATTTTTTTTATAGGAAATATCGATGCAAGAATTAAGTTGGAGTGTAACATGCACCAAATAGAAAAGCTATGTACTTCGTCTGGTAATGACCATTATAACATGAACAAACCAATGATATTAAGCATAATAACCTTAACAAAGTAACAAAATAATCCAATATGCCAATTAATATAAACAAATTGCATGACAAATTCTCCGATATTTTTTTGAATATTTCAATCGATAAAAAGAAGATCATGATATCTTAACTGCAAGGTTAATATAAGGTTAATAAAATTGGATGATCCATATATATATATTATATATATAAAAGGTCGGTATATAATCCTTCTATTGTCAATTGGCTTTAAGATGAAAGTATGTTGGGTTTATGTGTTGTACTTGAACCTAATTAATGTGCTCGACTCGTATGCACACGACTTCCACTCTTTTGTCCGTTTATATCGGACTTTGATCCGGTTTGACATAAAGATTCCACCAATTTTCACCCCAGAGATTGATATCATATATTTTATCATTTTTATGGTTCATTTTAATCTCACGGAGCTCCAAGAAACAAGCAACCATAAACTCGATTCATTTTAATCTCACGGAGCATTTGCCATTACCGCTTGTAAAACCCTTTAGCTAACAAGCGTTACTTGAATGAACTACAAATCTATGTATCGTGTTCTTCACCGTAGAATCAAACATCATTCTTTTGAGTACAATTAACCACCTAATGAATTACAAGATAACTTTATAATATATGTTTATGGTACGTTGTACAATAACTCAGCCTTGTGTAAATGTAGTCCCCCTCAATAATGATTAGACAAGAACTAATAACCATTTTCGTCCTTATACTTATACTTTTTTCATATGTTATTAATTAATGAAAAAGGCTAAGTAATACTCTCTAGCCAGTAGTATGACCCTACATAACCATACTGAAACACTATAAATAGATAACTTCTCATGCATTCTCATCGCACACATTCAAAGACTTTTCTTAATTTTATCTTTCTTACTCAGATCGAGACAACAAGACAAGCCCCTGGAATCCAACCTGCACCATTTATTTGGCCGACGAAGATAATCGTTGTAAGAGATATATATATATATATATATATATATATATATATATATATATATATATATATATATATATATATATATATATATAAAGTTATTGTTATTGATACATAACTGACGTTTATTTGTTCGTACTTAGTAGCTCAAAATAACAAATTTATTTGTAATATTAAAAAGAATAACATTGCTACTAATATATATATATATATATATATATATATATATATATATATATATATATATATATATATATATTTATACATTTATTATTATTATTATTATTATTGTTATAATCTTAACTAAAATACAAAAATAACGATGGCAAAAAGTTTGATATATTATGTCAATTAAATTTATATAATAAATATTTATTTATAGAAGTCAAATTCATAAATTTTTTAATGTATTGTTTTTCTATTATAACAAATTTTACACAACTTAAGTGCAAGGCTGTATAGAAGACCAGAAAAAAAAGTCGATAGTAGCAGAACCCATGGAAGAGATATTGGAGGAGTCCGTGAGCCCTAAAGAAGCGATGTTTCTCCATGATGAAGCGTGCACCCACATAATTGCTGCGTTTGGTTTTGACTGTCCGATCGATATTGACACTTTCAAGGAAAATTTTCCGTTCACTCTTCTCAAAAATTCCCGATTCTCTAGTGTTGTGGTATAGTTCATCACCTTCACGCTTGTAAAAGTAATTCGTACTTACAAAACCAATTCTATAAATTAGTATGAGATCACGTACATGTCTTATTGAAGTTTTTTTTGGCAGCTGAGGTTTATCATGTTCAATAATCTTCAAAATTTTATTAAGATTGATTATAATTAAATTGATCATACAGGTCGGAGATGTAGAAAAAAGTTGGAAAGAGTTGAAATGGGTCCGAATCCCACATGTGAATCTAGATGATCATATCATTGTTCCTATTATTGACGAAAACTCCTTTGAACCAGATGAGTATGTGGAGGATTACCTTTACAATCTCACCAAAGGACAGGTGGATATGTCGAAACCATTATGGGAATTTCATGTGCTTAACCTAAAGACATCTACAGCAAACTCCATTGGCATATTTCGAATTCACCATGCTATTGGGGATGGTTTGTCTCTGATTTCACATCTACTTACATGCACGCGCCAAGTGTTTGTTCCGGATGCTCTTCCGACGGTTCCAACTTTAAAAAAGAAGGATAATGAGTTGAAGAGTTTCGGATTGGTGGTTTGGTGGTTACAAGTGATTTGGAACACAATCTCAGGAGTTTTAATGTTCTTAGCCACAACGATATTCTTGAAGGACTCAAATGATTTCATTGTGACATCTCAAGAGACTAAAGTCAAGACGAGGAGAGCCGTTTATAGGATGATCAATTTGGATGATATGAAGCTGATAAAAAATACAATGAATGTTGTAAGTTTAATTTGTTATTTTTTTTCATCTTCATTCTCATTCATAACATCGTGAACATTATTTCGACTTACTTTTGATCCACTAATGGATTGAAATTGCAGACCATCAATGATGTTGCTCTTGGAATCATAGAAGCTGGATTATCGAAAAACCTCATTAGAAGATCTAGTAAGTGAACTTCGTGCATGCTATGAACTATTCATTTTAGAGTATGTGCAACCTTGTAGTAAAGTAATTGCCTGTGTACATAATCACATGCATTATTGATCAATGTGCAAGATGACAAGAAGAAGGACAAATCGAAGAACTTCTCCCAAAATATACGGATGAGAATGGGGATCGTGATCAACTTGAGACCATTTGCAGGAATTCAAGTGAGTAATTAGGATTCAACGGGGTAAAATTGTCCCGTGTCAATAATGAATAAACATGCATCTTAATATATAAATTTAGTGGGCTACTATTCTTATTACCAATTGGTTTTAGAATAAAGCTCATTGGACTTGTGTCTAGGTTGGGCTCGGCCTTAAGAAATTGATTGCGGTTAATTAGTTCGACCTTAAGATATATCGTCAAGTACGTCTCAAGTCATCCAGACAATTGTACTTGAAAGAATACCAAATTGAGAATAGATAAACCCGCAAACTAATAAGTTCAATAAACAACTTTTTGTATTGTCAAATATTTGTTTAAAAATAAACCTCATCGAAAACTCCCACTAGAATTAGGGTTCAATTTCCAGGTCATATCAAACAAACGTCCCATAATTCTACGTACTCAAATCAGCTAATTAAGCATATATACTTATTAGTTCTTACAAACTGTAAACTCAGACTAACACTAACGCATATGTACACGAACATGTGACAAAACTTTCACTAAAATCTCACATTTTTTTTGACAACATTAGCGAGATCCCCCACTAAACATATATACATGCATTTTGTTGTGTGAATACATGCAGAGCTTAGACGATATGATGAACAAGGACAAAACAAATGGATGGGGAAATAAGTTTGGTTTTGTGCTATTACCCCTTTCGATCCGATCACTAGATGACCAATTGGAGTATGTTCGCAAAGCTAAGGCCAAAGTGGATCGGAAGAAACAATCGCTTGAAGCTCAATACACTCTCAAAATTGGAGAAATGGCCATGAAGTTATTCGGAACTAAGGTCCATTCTTCTCTTATTTATCATATAAATGTATTCAACTCTACCAACATGTTAAGAATGTACGTTGGAAAACTCACATATAGGATTGTGCAAATAGTCACATATAGGATTGTGCAAATAGTCACATATAGGATTGTGCAAATAGTCAGGACCGTATCTTACGGACAATTCTTTTAAAAAAATACATATTCTGTATGGGATAAATATGGTTCGATCTAAATCGATCTGGACCGAATTGTATCCACTTCTTTTTCGAAAAAAAACGTTAAAAGTCTAAACAAACGGTTCGATCCGGACCGTAACATTACGGTGTGTGACCGGACCGAACTATAATATCATGGACCAGACCCATGGGATAAGACCGGACCGTAACTTCCGGTCCAGTCTTATGCACGGTCCTACTCGATCATATACTTATTCTTTCGCCTTAATTTTTTTTTTTTTTTTTTGCAAAAATGAATGTTAGACGGGAACGATCATTACCTCTAAAGCTTTCGAGAATACATCGGTGCTCGTCTCAAATGTGCCTGGACCATCGCAAGAAATAAGTTTCTTTGGCCATCGAATAAAGTTTATCGTCCCCACTTGTTACGGTGTTCCACAAGTAAGTTTTGCAATAAATATGAAATTTGTACATCTAACGGCCAGGCCGAACTTCGGTGTCCTCCAGCTCGGCTCAGATTTATCAATCCTTTTATTATCGAGTCGAGTATAACTTTCAAACATATCTTAAAAATATGTTATATATCTGGCTGATTTAGAAAGTGAACAAGTTCGAGCCGAATGCTAAGTTCGGTTACTAATTTGAGATGTCTGGGATAAATTGTTCCACATTGATAACACAATAAGTTGTGAGCCCAAAATATATAAGTTCATGAGTTACTCCTCTTATTATCAATTGATTTTATGATAAAACTTGTGTGCATATGTGTGGGGTTTACCGGACGTGTGCCCTCCACGTCTAATGTTCCAAGACGGATAAAAAAAATAAAATTAACATAATATGACGCCCCTAACTCCTATAGAATTTTATCAAACGAGATGAGCCTCGACTTGCTCAAGCTATAATATTTTATAAACAAGTTGAGTCTTTATAGCTCGGTTAATATGATATCCTATTGTTATTTATAAACAAGTTGAGCCTAAATATTTTCACTGAACTTAAATCTAGGATCATATTCAGCTCGTTTAAAAATATTTCTTACTTTATTTAGATTTTAATTCGATAAAATATACTTACATAACCTAATTCCTATAAATCTAACTCCTCTATGTTTTTGAAAATATTACAGCCAGTGCTGGTTTATTTCCTAAGCTACGCAAATACGATGACCATTGTTGTATCAGTTCGTGAAGATGTTACTGTTGATGCTCATCAGCTGTGCGACGACATCGTCGATTCTTTCGCACTTCTCAAAGAGGCAATCTGAAAATAATTTACGAAAGCACATCTACACTTAATCATCTATTAAGTATCGTACAAGGCTTCAATTCAGTCTTACATTCCAATGAATAAATGTAATATGTCAGGTTTCGATTTCTCATTACGTCATCGAGATTGTTACTGTATGATTGTGTAAAACATAAGTATTATTTCATGTTTCCATGCGGAACCGAAACCCTAAAAACCCTACTTACGTCAGCATGCTTTGTTATTGCACGATTCTTTAAAATATGTATAGGGAAATAAAACCCTAAAAATAATACTGGACTATCATGTATCATAACCAATCAAACAGTTAAGGCTCAGCCATATAAAAGATAAACCAAACTATACGGAGGGGTACATTATCATCTCAAATCCCACACTTGTTGATTGGGTAATAAGACTCCGTTTTGGACCCGGGATAACTTTGCCCCTAGCTAAATCTGCGAAGTGTTACATATACTGTAACACCCCGAATTCTTTGAACCCGGAATGTTACTGGTTAGGACCTCACAATGGGTCCCGACCTTAGCTGAACAACAACGAAACTAGAATCTTACAACAAGGCACAGAAAGAAACCGATAAAACTGAAAGATATTTTATTATGCATGACTCAAAAAGGGAGAACATCATCACGTCCAAAAGAAACAAACAACTAAGAAAAGAAAAGGAAAGATCCCCAACACATCCCAACTGAAACTCAAAAGAACAAATATGAAAACCCCGGCTGACCACACTCTCCGGCTCCCTCAACAGCGGCTAACCTGCAAGGTCTACAACATCGGTTTTCACCGTTAGCTAACAATCACTATATCAACATATTTATGTAGCACAAACACACATCAAGGATAATAAACACATCACATAAAACACACATAAACCGGTTCTTATCTTTTCATTAAGTGATTCACTTTTATTGGTTCAACTTCATTTGTGGCACGAGGATCCCATCGACCCTCGCCTCTGTCCCCGTAAACCAACCGGAATGGTTCCAATGCATATCTACCGTATACCGTATGGACTGGTAGCAGAGAACCTCCCAACATCTTACAATGTTGGGCAACGATGCCACGACCCATTATCATACTTGGGTCTAATTAAATTATAGCATCGTTCTTATCAATTTCCAATAAAACGATAAACACACACACCACCACATAGCATACACTCATATAGCGTCATTAGCTAAGTAAGTCCATAAGACTTACCTGAACACCACGTCTACCAGCCATCACCAATATCGTCAGCTCGGTTAACACTATCAACTACCTGTAACTCAATTTTAACTTCACGGGGTTCCGAGAAACAACCAACCGGTAACTCAATCATTTATGAAAGAGAAATATCGAGACTTGCCCTTGCAACGTACCTGTAAAACCCTTTAGCTAACAAGTGCTACTTGATGAACTACAGATTTATCTTCCTCATCGCAGATTTATAAAGCTCTACTTATCTTTCTATGAGCCATGGTTTTCACCGTAGAATCAAACATCATTCTCTTGACTACCATTTCGTTGGGGGGGAGTTTAAGCCAAATACTAACTACACCCATTGATAAAAGATGTTACAAGATAACTTTACAATGCATTATAGATATGTTTATGGTACGTATTACAATAACTCATCCTTGTGTGTGTAGTCCTACTCATTAATGAAATTTAGACAAGAAGTGACAGCCACTTTAGATCCTTAAATACCTATAGTTAATCGTACTATATATGGACCCTATCTATTTATAACTCCGAAAACGAAAAGTTTGAAGTAGAATTTGACGATTTTTTGTGACCTTATTAACCTTTATGATCTTATCGGAGCTACTAATTTTCAAGTTCCGAAAAATTTAATGGTAAATATATTTTTGTTAAGAATATATATAATATTTGTTATTCATTTCATGTTATCTTGTGGTCCTAGGCTGCAGGGAGAGATCACACACCTCAGTAGTTGGCCTTCAAGCTCAGCATACACACATCCATCATCAACATCAACATCAAGCCACACAACTCTTTCAAACTCTAAGGAAACTCAAGCAAGATCAAGGAGGAGAGAAGGAGAAGTAAGGAGAACGAGGGAAGGCTGAAGAATTGAGGTAAAACCCTTGATCACGAGCCAAGGAAAGAATAAGAGGAGGAAAGGGTAAAGCACGAGTCAAAGGGTCAACAAAAACGGCTACAGCCGCAGGAAACCGCAGGGGTGGCACACCCACCCGCGGGTGCGGCTAGGCCACATCTCGGCCAAAACCAATCTCGGCTAAAGACCAATCTCGGTCCAAGAACTAGGGCTCTTACACCTCACCCTCCTAAAAACAAGTTTTGTCCCGAAACTTGTACAAACCCAGAAACCACTCGGACTCAGAAGCCGAGGTACAACTCTCTATATCGGGGTATCACATCTCTGTACACTAGGTATCAACCTATACCACTCTATATCCTCAAACACAAGCATGGAGAAAAACATCTCCATCCAAAAGATCACAATACTATCCAGGGCATAAAGGGGAACACCTCTAACCATAACATCATATCACAACACCAGGGCATGGAGGGAAAACATCTCCATCCAAAACTATGTCCCACAAAACACGGAGGAATAGCCGTCTCCCGCTAATCCTAATTGTATCACAATAGCGTGGAGGTAAGAACCATCTCCAGCTATACATAACAGTCGTACTAGCACAACAGGATCTACTAAGATCATAATCACATCATAGCTAGCACGAAAATAAACACATCAAAGCACATAAGCATATAAGCACATACGCATAACGCTCGCCAAGATAACTAAGATCGACTCATGGGTCCTCTAGGTACACCCATCTCGGCACAGAACTCTAGATAGTTCCTCTGGATACTATCCTCAGTCTCCCATGTAGCCTCATCAGGTCCACGTCTCGACCACTGTATCTTCAACATAGAAATGTTCTTCGAACGCAAGCGTCTCATACCTCGTTCTAGGACTGCAATCGGATGCTCAACAAAGGTGTGGTCCGGCTCAACCACCAATTCATCATAACTCACAATGTGTCTCGGATCTGGTATATACTCCCTCAGCTGAGACATATGAAATACAGGGTGAACACCCTCTAATCTCGGAGGCAAAGCTAATATGTAAGCTGCGCTCCCAACCCGATCCAAAATCTCGAACGGTCCGACATATCGGGGACTCAGCTTCCCCTTAATGCCAAAACGTCTAACACCTCGTGTCGGAGACACTCTCAGCCACACATGGGCTCCTACTCTGAACTCTAGAGGTCTACACCTCCTATCAGCATATGACTTCTGACGGCTCTGCGCAGTCAGCATCCGCTCTCTAATCAGTGATACTCGAGCCACATCATCCTGAATCTGATCAGGTGTCAAACCACTAACACTACTCTGCTCATCCCAGCATAACAGAGTACGACATCTCTGTCCATACAGTGCCTCATATGGGGCTATCCCAATAGATGCATGCCAGATGTTGTTGTATGAGAACTCAACAAGTGGGAGATGATCCGTCCACACTTGTCCCCAATCCAACACACAAGCTCGCAGCATATCCTCCAGCGTCTGAATGGTCCTCTCTGACTGACCATCTGTCTGAGGATGAAACGCAGTCGTGAAGTGCAAACTCGTCCCCAAAGCAGTCTATATATGTTGCCAAAATCTCGAGGTAAATCGTCCATCTCTGTCTGAGACGATTGTCCTCGGTACACCATGGAGTCTCACTATCTGCCTAGTGTACTCCTCAACTAATCTGCTCACCGGCCACGTCTCCCCAATAGGAATGAAACGTGCCGTCTTTGTCAATCTGTCAACAATAACCCAGATAGCATCAAAACTCCGGCTCAGTCTCAGTCCGGTCACAAAATCCATGGTGACGTCATCCCACTTCCTCTGTGGAACAAGAAGTGGATGGAGCTCACCTCTAGGTCTGCAATGCTCTATCTTGACCTGCTAGCAGGTCGCACACTGTGCCACAAATCTGGCCACATCGGGCTTCATCCCTCCCCACCAATATAAATGTCTCAAGTCTTGTACATCTTACTCGTACCTGGATGTACAAAGTAAGGTGTACAGTGAGCCTCCTGTAAAATCCTCTGTATCAGCAGGTATACAGACGCGACCGCGGCGTCTCAAAACTCCATCTGCTCCTAGCAGGAACTGTGGTGCCTCATCCCGAGACATTCTATCTCGTATCCTCAGCAGTGTCGGGCAGGTCTCCTGCTTCTGTTGGATCTCACCCAACAGATCAGGTAGAACCTCTAAAGTACTCAGTCGAGCATCCTCATCAGGAAACTGGCTGTCCAACTCTAACCAGATCAGATCCCTCTATAACTGCTGCTGAACTGTCAGCCTCGCAATCGCCTGCTCTTGAGGCATCTTCCTGCTCAAGGTGTCGGCGACAACGTTCGCCTTCCCTGGATGATACAACATCTCTAGATCAAAATCCTTGATCAGCTCAATCCACCTACACTGGCGGTTATTCAATTCCCGCTGCATCAATATACATCCCAAGCCTAGCTTGGATGCATCACTGTACCCCACAAAATCCTTTGTACCCTCTGGCATCCAGAACTCGCACTAGGAGAACTGAACATAAAGTTCTCTATCCCATAAAACCTGCAATACAGTCCTCAGCTGTCCTGCATGCTCCTCTCTGCTACAAGAATATACCAGAATGTCATCTATAAAGACCACCACAAACTGATCCAGGAAGTCGATGAAGATACTGTTCATCAACTCCATAAAAACTAATGGGGCATACGTAAGCCCAAATGGTATCACTACAAACTCGTAGTGTTCATATCTGGTCCGGAATGTTGTCCTATGCACATCCTGCTCTCTCACCCTCAGTTGGTGATATCCTGAGCGCAGGTCAATCTTGGAGAATACAGTCGCTCCCTGAAGTTGATCCAACAAATCATCAATACGAGGCAGTGGATACTTGTTCTTGATGGTCACCTTGTTCAGCTCTCTGTAATCTATACACAATTTCAACGATCCGTCCTTCTTCCATACGAAGAGGACATGTGCTCCCCATAGGGACACGCTAGGTCGAATGAAACCCTTCTCAGCCAACTCCTCGAGTTGCTTCTTCAGCTCTAACATCTCAACTGGCGCCATCCGATATGGGGCCTTCAAGATCGGTCTCATACTAGGCTCTAACTCGATACCGAAGTCCACACTCCTCTGAGGCGGCAAACTGGACGGCTCAGCAAACACATCTGTGAACTCACAGACCACTGGGGTATCCTCTAAAGCTGGACTCTCCCTCTCCTTCATGGCATAACACCAGAAAGCCTCACAACCCTGTGCAATCAGCCTAGCAGCCCGTATCGCACTTATAACCCTACCTGACTTTCCAAGGTCCCAACCTCGGAAAACCTCTATCTGTCCTAACTCGGTAGAGAGGGTAACAGTCCTTCTACCTACATCTAAGACTGTAGAATGTCTATTCATCCAATCCATACCTAGTATGACTTCTTCATGCTCTACTGGCATGACAAAGAAGTCAACTAGTAACACACGGGTCCCTACATAAATGAGACAGTCACCAATCTCATGGGTACCTCTGACCCTACTACCATCGGGTAATCCTATACTAAAGGGTATCCCCTCAACCGTATCTAAACTCAAACGATCTACACATGCATCAGATATAAAGGAATGTGTAGCACCCGTATCAAACAAGACTCTAACAGGTAAACTATGGATCAGAATGGTACCTATAGCAGTCGGTGCAGCTGGCTCCTCTACACTCCTCAGCTCAAAAACTCGGCCCTGTGGCCCTCGGGTATCAGTGGTGCTCCCACCACGACCTCTGCCTCTACCCAACCCAGGAGCAGATCCCTGAGTGGTAGGACGATCTGGGACTCTCTGCTGTCCCTGTGTCTGCTGCTGCTGCTGAGGCGGCATCTGCTCACCTCTCGCTGCACTGGCAGGGGAAGAACCCTGCTGAGATGCCGCTCCACCCTGTCTACAGAAAACAGCTATGTGGCCTCGTCCACCACAAGTGAAGCAAGTCACTATCTACCTCGTACACTCTGGTCTGATATGTCCATACTCAGCACAGTTGAAACACTGTTGTACCCTATCTGTAGCCGGTGCAGATGAGGGCTGACTTTGGCGGCTCTGGCCTCACCCTGAACCAGCAGCTCCTCCAGTACCACTGGTCTGCCCAGTACGCTGTCTCTTCTCAGACCCTCCGGTCTGAGAAGCTCTCCTCTGACTAGCCCACTCTCGCTCATAGTCAGCGGCTCTATCCTGGTAGTCCATCAAAGACTCACAACGAAATCCTGCCATATAGGCCCGGGTGGCATCCCTCAGTCGTCGGGAAAACAGATATACATGCTGATCTGCAGAAGGTGCAACTGGTCCCAACAATGCCAGCTCCTCCTGGAATCTTCTGATAGCCTCGGAGACTGGTACATCCTCGAACCCAACCTCCACAAAATCCCGCAGTTTCTCCCTCCTCAGTGAAGCAGGGCAGAAACGCTCTCTGATCATGGTCCGCATCTGATCATAACTGTCAACCTGTGCTCGTACAGACCTCCACCAATGTTGTGCTAAGTCTCTGAACAGAGTTTGCACCAACTCTATCTGCCTGCCTGCTGGACATCTAATGGACTCCAAAGCTGAGTCCACATGTCCAATCCACAACTCAACCTCGAGCCCCACCTTCCCAGAGAAAGGGGGTACACCCATCTGGTGAAATGCCTTCAACCAAGTGTCTGGTCTAGGCCCTCTATGCTCCTTTGTAGCTCGAGTAATCTCAGCAACAGGTGCCGGTGCAGCTGGCACCTGATTAACCCCGGGGGATCTCTCAGATGATCCCTCATGTACGGGCAGATCCGGAATAGGTCTACCCGTTTTGGCAGCCTCCTCCACTCGCCGGATATAGTCACGAAACTCTGGTCCTCCCATGGAGACATAATCCGAGTCATCTGACTGGACTCGTTGTGGACTCTGTCTCCCAGCTATGCCGTTCCTAGTCTCAGGAACGACACTCCCAGCTGCAGGTAAGGCTCTAGTCTAAACCATCTGCAGAGGACGTAAACCTAACTCAAAAGGCTATATATATGCCGTATGTATATATCAAATCAATCACAACAGAATATCTATATATATACTGTCGAGATCTTCAGATGGGTGATGGCTCACGTACACGATATACCAAAACATTTTGTACTCATTTCAAAACCAAAACCTTTTGAAAAGTCAGACCCCTTTTCGGGTTCTGTTTATTTATCTATTCGAACTTTATTGCAGATTACTAGTGCCATTGTTGTCAACCTGGGCTCTTATACCAACTTTATAACACCCCAAATTCGTAGGACTCGAGGTGCTACTGGGCTAGGATCTCACAATGGATCCTGCCCCTAGCCTGACAACAAGTTCACTGAATCTTACAACAAGACACCGATAGATTAAATACAAAACGTAAAACTGATATATAAATCTCAAAAGGTAGTACATAAGTACCGCTGAGTACAAACGAAACATATATCCGTACATCAAATATCCCATATCCCACGATAATAATCCCAGTGTACGGAGCCCTCGGCGGATCGCCTCTCTAGATCACTCTGCAGCTCTCCTAACCTGCAAAGGATCTACAACACGGTATAAAACCATTAGCTAACCATACACATATATAAGAAGATGCATAAGCACAATCACACACCAATGAATAATAAACACATCACCATGCTATCAAACATTTACCCGGTTTATTATCTTAATAACGTCCAGTCACTCAAGCGTATATATATATATCAATATGAATATATGTGACACGAGGAATATAACCCTCGCCTCTCGGGAATGGTGCCAGCTAGAGTGGAGATCCGGTTCCACCTCCCGTATACCCTATGGGAGTGGTGCAGGTGGCCGGCCCACTGAGCTAGACTGGTCTGCCCGAAGAGAACCTCCAGACTCCCAGCGGGATGAAAGGACAAGTTGTCACGGCCCTACAATGGGCAGTCACTAAACCATAGGTAGGTAATCAACATAACTCGGGCTATCAATCATATAGCACACACCACTCATGCACACATCCAATATATGGATAGCAGCTAAGTAAAGTCCTATGGACTTACCTCAACCTCGGTAGTCTCAAACCCGATCGGCTCCAACTCTGGAGATCAACACTGCCTAGCAACAAGGCATAACCATAAATCAAACTCATATCCAACACAGGGGCCACACTAGACCCAAAGGATCCATAATGATCATAACCTAACTCATAAACTTAAAGCCATAACCGGCATAAACGATAACGTACTCAACATCATTCTAACCTCATACACATACCTAACATGCTACTAACCCGCTCATACTAGGAAAGGAAAGGATCTACCTAACTCTAGGTAGATCCGGGACAAGACGCACCTGCGTGACAAGGAGACACAGGGCGGAAAGCAAGCAACCGCAGGCGCGGCAAAGCTCGGCCGCGGGCGCGGTGACCGTGGCCGCAGGCAAGCGCAGGTGCAAAAGAACGCGGGCGCTGACACTGGGGTTGTTGCCGCGGGGCGGAGACGATGCAGAGGCAAATCCCGCGATTCCTCTTCGGCTATTCTCGTGATCCACTCACGTCTTCTCTTCACCAAAACCAAGCATATACATATACATACACATACCAACATCAATACCCTTAAACATGCATCTAATCCTAAGCTAGGAAGACGGAATCAAGGAAAGAAAGAAGAAGGAGCAAGATCACTTACCACTCTTGTGGTCCTAAGCTGTAGGGAGAGATCACACACCTCAGTAGCTGGCCTCCAAGCTCAGCATACACACATCCATCATCAACATCAACATCAAGCCACACAACTCTTCCAAACTCTAAGGAAACTCAAGCAAGATCAAGGAGGAGAGAAGGAGAAGTAAGGAGAACGAGGGAAGGCTGAAGAATTGAGGTAAAACCCTTGATCACGAGCCAAGGAAAGTATAAGAGGAGGAAAGGGTAAAGCACTTGTCAAAGGGTCAACAAAAACGGCTGCAGCCGCCGGAAACCGCAGGGGCGGCACACTCACCCGCGGGTGCGGCTAGGCCACATCTCGGCCAAAACCAATCTCGGCTAAAGACCAATCTCGGTCCAAGAACTAGGGCTCTTACAACTTGTGTAACTCGTTGTGTAGCTCGAAGGAGGTATTGTGTAATTACAATTTTTTGTAAAATCAAACATTATGTTTGTGTAACACTATTTTGTGTAAGTAGACATTAAATATAACTTTAAAAAAATAACAATAGATTATCAATTTCAATTAGTCTAGATGATATAAGGATGGAAGGAAGGGTCTATCGTCCTGAGTACGGAACACACTAAGTACAAGATTTCTATTTAAGCTACACCTCAATTTGAGCTTGAGCTTTTGACTAAAATTAAAATTACTAATTAGCCCTTTAAATTAATTTTTATAAATAAATAATATGGACATATTTAATACACTTTTTTTAAAAAAAAAACTACTTACCTATTTCTTTTAAATTTTAACTTCACGGGGTTCCGAGAAACAACCAACCGGTAACTCAATCATTTATGAAAGCGAAATATCGAGACTTGCCCTTGCAACGTACCTGTAAAACCCTTTAGCTAACAAGTGCTACTTGATGAACTACAGATTTATCTTCCTCATCGCAGATTTATAAAGCTCTACTTATCTTTCTATGAACCATGGTTTTCACCGTAGAATCAAACATCATTCTCTTGACTACCATTTCGTTGGGGGGGAGTTTAAGCCAAATACTAACTACACCCATTGATAAAAGATGTTACAAGATAACTTTACAATGCATTATAGATATGTTTATGGTACGTATTACAATAACTCATCCTTGTGTGTGTAGTCCTACTCATTAATGAAATTTAGACAAGAACTGACAACCACTTTAGATCCTTAAATACCTATAGTTAATCGTACTATATATGGACCCTATCTATTTATAACTCCGAAAACGAAAAGTTTGAAGTAGAATTTGACGATTTTTTGTGACCTTATTAACCTTTATGATCTTATCGGAGCTACTAATTTTCAAGTTCCGAAAAATTTAATGGTAAATATATTTTTGTTAAGAATATATATAATATTTGTTATTCGTTTCATGTTATCTTAAGTAGATAAGTAGAATCAGACGATTTTTTTTAGAAGTAATTTGACATATTTTGTTATATCTAGGATGTAAAGTAGGTCCCTAAATTTTTTAGATTATTAATATAAAAAAAAGGAAATTTTCGTATGGTGTCCCTGTGGTTTGGGGTTCGGATTTTGTTCAGAGGTTTTTTTTTATAGTTCAGATGGTACCCTTGTGTTTTAATATTTTTCGAAAAATGCCCAACTCCATATAAACTGTAAAGATATGTCAACTTAAAATAATATGATCCGGATGCATGCATTTTCAGGTCAAAGACATGAAAGTGGTGAAATAGTGAATTGAGGTACGTAAGATTAATGGACTATGTCTAGATTTTTAACATATTAGAAATTAACAAATAAAAATTTTAAGAATCAGGTCTTAGAAACCAATAATGTATAATCAGGAAAGTGAAAACTGAATTTTAATATATTTATTTGTTAATTAAAAAATAAAAATTAACAAATAAAAACTTTAAGAATACAGTCTTTAAATTTAACAACTTTAATAATTAAGAATCAGGTTTTAAAATATATATTTTTAGGGAGTTGTAATTTAGTAATATATGATAACTTGGCTGAAATCCTAAAACCTTATTGTGTCAGGTCAGTAATCTATAAACTACTTTAATTATATAGGGATAGGATCATGTAGGAACCTCTCTTAGAGTAGGGAGTAAAGACTCTTAATATCCGTTAGATTGATTTAGATGGACGTTCGTGATTAACCTAAATAAATGGTAATTTATTGATATAATTAATTAAGATTATTGACTTCCTATAATAGAATTTAAAAGTTGACAAATAAAGTTATCAAATTAAATTAAAAGCATTGACTTCCTATAATTTTGACTTAATAATTTAACCACTTTTAATTATAATCAAGACATTTAACGACATATAATTTTAAATTAGGTATTTTAACGACCTATAACTTTAACATAGTAATTTAACCACCTATAATCATAAACAAGGCATTTAACGACATATAATTTTAAACTAGGTATTTTAACGACCTATAATTTTAACATAGTAATTTAACCATCAATAATTATAACATTGACATTTAATGACCTATATATTTATACTATGTATTGTAACGACATATAACTTTAACATAGTAATTTAACCACCTATAAATATAACTTAGACATTTAACGACTTATAATTTTAAACTAGGTATTTTAACGACCTATACTTTTAACATTGTAATTTAACCACCTATAATTATAACGTTGAAATTTAACGACTTATACATGTAAAATACTTATGTTAACGACCTATAATTTTAACGTAGTAAATTAACCACCTATAATTATAACTATACAATTTAACGACATATAATTTTAAACTAGGTATTTTAACGACCTATAAATTTAAAATACGTATTTTAACGACCTATAATTTTAACATAGTAAATTAGCCACCTATATTTATAACCTATACAATTTAACGACCTATAACTTTAAACTAGGTATTTTAACGACTTATAAATCTAAAATACGTCTTCACAGAGAGAACCTAATAATTGAAAAAAATCGTGAACATATAGTCCAGCATTAATTTATTTTAATGGATATTATTAACCCCTAAAATAAAATATAACATTTTCATAAATTAAAATCTATTAAAGGCTTACCAATATCCTATGAACAATCCTATGAAATCCTCCTTTAATAGCTTATTGTAGTCCTTCAATACGTTCATTGTTTTATCTAACTGCTATAAAGACTCCCTACTCCCTACTCCCTACTCTAAGGAGTGTTCCTACCGGATCCTAACCCTAATTTTATATATATATATATTTATATATATAGATTATACATAGCAATATGAAACACTATAAATAAATATCTTCTTATGCATCCTCGCTCATCACACACATTCAGAAACTTGCTTTAATTTTCTCTTTCTTACTCCTTAGACCTGGCCGCAAGAAAAGCTATCAAACCTGCACCTTTTATTTGGACGACGAAGACAATCGATGTAAGAACTCTCTCTCTCTCTTTTTGGTAAAATCGTAAGATCTCTCTCAATAATATATATATATATATATATATATATATATGTGTGTGTGACTTGATATGTATTTGTTCGTAGCTCAAAATAATAAGTTTATGTGTGTTATTAAAAAAGACATATTGCTACTATAATGCATATATATTGAATCTACTTATGATAATATATGATTTTAATGGTGTAATAATAAAAAAAAATTAATGCATATTAATAAGTTATAATGATTAATATTATAATATTTAGTGTAGAATATAAAAAATAAGGATGGTAAAAATTTGTAATTTATTATACTGTTAAAATGGTGTACATAATTTAAATATTCATATAATTTGATTATAAACAATAAAATTCATGAAAATTGTTAAATATATTTTTCTACTACGATAAATTGGACACAAAGGCTATATACTATACCTGCAGAAAAAGTTGGATGATGACGGAATCCATGGAAAGACATTGGAGGAGCCATTGAACCCCAGAGAACCGGTATTTCTTCATGGAGGAGGTTATGCCAACATAATCGCAATGATAGGTTTTGATTGTCCCATAGATGTTAACATTTTTAGTGCAAAGTTTCCCTTCACTCTTCTCAAACATCCCCGATTCTCTAGCGTCCTGCTATAATTCATCATCTTTGTGCTTGTACATATTTAATTGACCTTTTTTTATAAATTTGTTTGAGATCACATACGTAGCTTATCGATACTAAATTTTTTTGTTAGCCAAGTTTATCGGATCCAAAAATATTCTTCATACTTGTATTAAGATTGATTAGAATCAAATTAATACAGGTCGGAGATGTAAAAAAAAGTCGGACAGAGTTGAAATGGGTCAAAATCCCACATGTGAACATAAACAACCGTATAATTGTTCCGATCATTGAAAATAACTCCTTTGAACCGGACGAATATGTTGAGGATTACCTTCACAATCTTACCAAAGGACAAATGGATATGTCGAAACCATTACGGGAATTTCATGTGCTTAACCTAAAGACTTCTAAAGCCAACTCCATTGGCATATTTCGGATTCACCACTCCATGGGTGATGGCTTGTCACTCATTTCACACCTACTTGCTTGCACTCGCCAAGTGTCCATTCCGAATGCTCTCCCAACAATTCCAACTTCAAAGAAGAAGGGGAAGGAGTTCAAGAGCTTTGGATTGGTGATTTGGTGGTGGTTACAAGTGATTTGGAACACGTTCTCAGGAGTTTTAATGTTCTTGGCCACATCAATATTCTTGAAGGACTCAAATGTGTTCACATTGACACCGTAAGATTCTAAAGTCAAGCCAAGGAGAATTGTTCATAGGATTATCAGTTTGGATGATATGAAGCTGGTAAAAAATGTAATGAATATTGTAAGTTTCGTTATTTTTTCGCTTCATTTTCATAACATCAAAACTTATACTACATTAGGTGTATCTATTAATTGAATGAAATTACAGACCATCAATGATGTTGCTCTTGGAATCATAGAAGCCGGATTACAAACACCTCATTAGAAGACTCAGTAAGTGGACTTCGTGCATACTATGAACTATTCCATTTTAGAGTACATACAAACTTATAGTAAACTAATTACCTACTTAAATATATAATCACATGCATTATTTATCTATTTGCAAGATGACAAGGAGGGAGAGAAATCGAAGAACTTTCTCCAAAATATACGGATGAGAATCGGGATCATGTTCAACTTAAAACCATTTGCAGGAATTCAAGTGAGTAGTTAGATAATTGTCCCAGGTCTATAATAAATAAACAAATTTGGCCTAATGTATAAATTCGATTGACTACTTCTATTCTCAATTGGTAATTTTGTATATATGTTAGCTTTGGACCTAACATATACGTGCTTTCAAACGTACAATAAAACTCCCATCAAAATTTCACGTGTTTTGACAACATTAGCGAGATTCCCAATAATCACTTAAGGGCTTAATTTTCTACTCACGTCAAATGAACCTATAATTCTACGTATTCAAATTAGCTAAGCATATATACTTCTTGTTACATGAATACATGCAGAGCTTAGACGATACGAAGAATAAGGACAAAACTGTTGGACGGGAAATTAAGTTTGGTTTTGCGCTCTTACCCCTCTCGATCCGATTATTGGACGATCAATTGGATTATGTTCGCAAAGCTAAGGCCAAAGTTGATCTGAAGAAACGATCCCTTGAAGCTCAATGCACTCTCAAGTGCGTAGAAATGGCCATGAAATTATTCGGATTTAAGGTTCATTCTTCTCCTATGTATCATTTAAACGTACTCAACACATAATTTATATCGTTGAGATAATAACTTTCGCTTCAAAAGTTGGAGATTCCGACCTTAATATATGGTAGGTAGGTGTTTCTTCCTATTACCAATTATTAGGATGAAACTCTATTTTGCATATATATTATGCTTGGGTCAACGCCCTGTGGCCTTTGTATATATACTTAATTATATTCTTCTCAATTGCTTATACTTTTTAACCTTGATTTTTTTGGGGGAAAACAACGTTAGACTGGAGCTACCATTTCCTTAAAAGCTTTGGAGCATATATCGATCCTATTTTCAAATGTGCCTGGACCATCGGAAGAAATAAGTTTCTTTGGCCATGTAATAAAGTTCGTCGCCCCCACTGTATATGGTGTTCCGCAAGTAAGTTTTGCAATATATATATATGCCGAATTTTTGTGTCCCCGAGCTCGGCTTCTTTTACAAATGAGTTGAGTGTAACATTTAACCGAGTTCAAAAATTATCATGTTCGGCTCAATTAGAAAATGAACGAACTCGTGTCGAGTTTTTATTGGTCCGATCTAAGTAGCTCGGTTAATATGACATATAACCATGGTATTTTAAATTTCTACGTTTAACCGAATAAACACTTGCTTTTGAATTACAGCCGTTGGTGATTTATCTTCTAAGCTACACAAACAAGATGAGCATTGTCGTCTCAGTTCGTGAAGATGCTAATGTTGATGCTCATCAACTCTGCGACGACATTGTCCGCTCTTTCGTGCTTCTCAAAGATGCAATCGGCAAATAATATACGAAAGCACATCTACACTTAATCATCTATTAAGTATCATACAAGGGTTAACAAAGTTCACTTTTACTTTTCAATAAATGAATTATGTATATGTTCAGTTCAACGATAAGACTTAGGGTCCGTTTGGTTGAGGATAATTAAAGGGAATCAAAGAGACTCAATGGTTGAAATTTATGAAAAAGCTTCAATCTCGTAGAGACAAATTAAGTAAATTAAGGGGTTGAAGACAAGGTTTATATGAACTTCCTATGTAAACCGAACACGACCTAGTCATATGGGGTTTGCTTGCTTGGATATTGATGGATCTTGTATTAATGTTACTGTATATATGTTTCTTTCACGTATGCGTCTCTTTAAGCGTATATATGTGTTTCCATCGGATTTTTTTTATTGAATCTTCTGCTGACAAAATCAAAAAACCTTTTGAAGCCGTTTCAAGATCCTCCTGTTCTTTCACGTATCCGTCTTATTTTTAAGAATAAAAGTTTTTACATCGTTGGAGATACGCAAATATCATTAGCGTTGCAAACCGTATAATAGATTGGAATGTGGCAATATATAACATATATGTTCATCACAATCTGATTGCCCCGACATTATTTATTGCTCAGTGTTTACATTCACATAAAATTGTGCAACCCTGGATCTTATCATTTTCTGGAACAAGAGCCCAAAGATTACATGAAACAATGTACCAAAGAGTTAGTTCCCATCATGAATAAAGTAGGGGTTCAATTGATATTAAACCTAACTTTAAACATATATCTTAACCCATTTTAAACAAGAGCAATTCGGAGGATATTTTTTGGGATAAATTTATGCGCCTTAATATACATAGATTTAGGCGTGGATTTGGAAATCTTTTACTTACGCCGGCATACGTTACTATTAGCAAACTAAAATGAGCTCAAGCATAGGACCATTCGAGGGATGACTACTGTCCGAGTATTTTTCGACATAAGAGATAAAAACCACCGACGGATTTTGCAAAACATACAGTCTAATCGTCGACATATCTATTGTTTGAAAGTTAGGTAGCAGAAATTAATGAACATGTTCCCCTTATTAATTGTACTTTGGTTAAATATTTCAGTTGTGGCGTAAAGAATTTTTATCCTTTATTTATTTATTTAATTATAATTCCCAATCAACATATGGGTACGACTACTCACAAAATCATACCCCAGGTCTAATAGAAAACTAAAAAACATAAAATCTTGAAAATCAATCACATTTTTATTTGCAATAGACTATGAGAGTTTTAAAAATAAATATGGGTGTGGGGTGGTTGAACTAGATCATTGCCGTGTTGTTTTGGCTGCGAGAGTCAGGAGGTGGCCGGTGATCATGGAGCCTTTATCGGCTAAGTTGTACGCTATCAAAATGGGGTTGAGATCGAAAGGGGTGAGGTGTGGGTTGTCACATGTGATTGTAGTTTGACGGTTCATTTTTCTAAGTCTGGAAGATCCTACTCGACTACATAGAGTTTTGTTCTTGATGACATTAGATGTCCTAATTCTATGTTTGTTTCTTTCTATTTAAATTTTGCTAATCGTAGAGTTAATAAGGTGGCTCGTGATCTAGCTAGGGTTTGTCCCGATAAGGACTTGGAACAAGTTATTGTTGTTTTATCTGTCGATATTTTTGTATTGACAAAGAGTGACTTAATATAATTTCCACTATTTTGTTAAATAAAAAATAAAATATATCGAATTCTGCATTCAATCAAACGAACACTAATTGTTTTTCAATTACAACCAGTGATGATTCATCTCCTAAACTACACAAACAAGATCTGCACTTTCTAAAAGATGCAATATTCATCAAATAATTTATGAAAGTCCATCTACATGTAATCATCTATTAAGTATTATATAAGATTTGTTAATTGAACAAATATGAAACTTAGTTATATGTATTTTCTCTAATGGGTTTTGCTTGCCATTCCTAACAATGCTTAACTAACTCGAAGTTGAGGAACATGAGACCGTATTATGCTTCTTCGTATTCCGTGGAATTGGGACTCGCCTAGTCATACGATCAAGAATCTCGTTATTGAGTGTCACGTAAGGAGACGTATAATCACAATATGCTTGAAGACGAAGATAATTGGTTCGTGTTATTAATAATATGCCTTACCGTGGACACCTTATAAATAAACCTTACAACCCGAAGTGCAACATCCCGGTGATTAATTCAAGGTTCACTTATATGTCGAGCAAGTACATTAACATGAATGTTTTTATCCATGTTAATCCAATATGATAGATTTTCACAAATCATCGAATCGGATATGAATCACATTGTTTTAACAAAGCATCCGAATAAAAAAAGATATTAAGATTTTAGGTATCATATAATTATGATATCCGCGGATTATGAAGTGTTCTTTTCAGATTCGGGTTGGATATAAAATGAATATTAAGGTTAAGGCCTACGTTCTATTGTGTGTTTTGAAATATATATATATATATATATATATATATATATATATATATATATATATATATATATATATATATATATATATATATATATAAAAGTGTATTGCAATATATTTAAGTGCTACGTACCGATATATTAAATTCAAAGATTTTAAAATGCATATTGTAAATAGTAAAATTTACTTTTTGGACCCTGCTG
Source organism: Fagopyrum tataricum (assembly GCA_002319775.1). Taxonomy (NCBI): domain Eukaryota; kingdom Viridiplantae; phylum Streptophyta; class Magnoliopsida; order Caryophyllales; family Polygonaceae; genus Fagopyrum; species Fagopyrum tataricum. The sequence continues at coordinate 7,199,657 of CM008285.1, read as the reverse complement.
TCCATGTTCAAGTTTTAATTAATGATGGGCCCTGAAGACAGGCCCAAAAAAGGAAAAAATCGAGGCCCATATCTGGAAGCTTCAAGGAATATAAATGAAAAAAGGTTTTTTTTTTGGTGTTCTCAAGGTTTGAACTTTTTCTCTTGGCACGAAATTTTAAAATTTCTCTTGGTATCCTAATAGTTTCATTTATTTTCTCTCTATACCATTCTTAATATATTACATTAAAAATTCATTATAAATTAATAAAAAATTCAAAAAAATAAATTTAAAACTAATTATGACCTCATTAAATTTAGAACTAAAAAAATTTATAATATAAGCATTTTTATATTTTTTAATTAAAATTTCCAGAAAATTAATTTAAAATTAATTTTATTAAATATTTTTTTAATTGTTTTCCATTTTAAATAAAATATAGAAAAATAAATTTAAAAATTAATAATTTATTTTTAACAGTTTAAGAGTCAAAAACTTTAAAAATATAGTATTTTTTTAATTTTTGAATTTAATTTTCTACAATTTACTTTAATTCGAAAATTTTTATAAATTTTTTTTTTCAATTTTTCTAAAATTTAAGAGTATGGAAAAATTATATTTAAAACTAAAAATTATTAAAACATAAGAATTTTTTTTATTTATTTACGAATTAAAATAAGTTTAAAATCAAAAATAATAAAATTTATCATATTTTAAAAAAAATCCGGACTCTTATATTTTTAAAAAAATATATTTATTTTTTAATTTTATTTTCTATATTTTATTTTAAATCGAAAATAAATATTTTTTATTTTAATTTAAAAAATTATCTTTAATTTTAATGGATCCCAAGAGAAAAAGTTCCATATTATCTTTTTAAAAAAAAATCTGATTTTTTTAATTATTTTATAATGAATTTTTAATGTAATATATTAAGAATGGGTATGGAGAGGAAATAAATGAAATCATGAGGGTACCAAGAGGAATTTTAAAACTTAGTGGATACCAAAAGAAAAAGTTCAAACCTTGAGGGCACCAAGAGGAAAAACTCATTAGAAAATTAATAGTGTTTACTTTAATTCATATAGCTATATAGTTGTATAATTGGACAATTTTGAGCATAATTGAACCATTGGCTATCTAGTTAAATAAATTTAAATTTAGCGAATAATTGACTATATAAATTAATATTTTGTAATTAGTTGAATAATTGATCATATTTTTTTAATATAGTTGAATGATTGACCATAAAGTGGAACAAATTCGAATATAATTGAGCAATTGGTCATAACCCTTATTTTAAAATAATTTTAAGTTGAACAAATATATGTTATATTTGAACTATTTTTATTTTTTATTATAAAAAAAATTTGCCGTATGATCTCCTCTTATATGATCATATCCCATGTGTATAGTAAACTTTATATATTCCTCACCAAATAGGAATTATAATATAATAACTAATTTCTTGAAAATTTGGTAAAATATCCTTATATAATCTAATTATTATTATGCATCTAATTTTCTACGTTTAAGTAAATAAACACTTTTTTTTTGAATTACAACAATGTTGGTTTATCTCCTAAGCTACACAAACACGATGAGGATTGTCGTATCAGTTCGTTAAGACGCTAATGTACGTTGAGTGTATTACACGTGAGTTCTTTTGACGAAGTGTCACGCTTGAGAGCTCCTTACCCCAACAGGTACTGCCTTTGTGTTTATAAAAACTAGCCTGGACCGGATCCGGTCTCCGGTCCATGATTTTTGGAAATTCTGCTCTCGGTCCGGATCGAAAAAGACCAGCTCATACGAAGTTTTATTTATTTATTTATAAATTTTATTTTTTTAGTTTTCACAAAATTATATTTTTCATTTTATTTTAATTATTTCGGTCCGAATCCGATCCGGTCTCCGGTCTAAGTTAGGATGCACAACCATAATACAATCTTATAATAACAACAGTTTAAAACATTACAGTAGTATCTAAACAAACTTGTTGGAATAAGGAAATAATAGATCCGATCATACTAAATCAAACTTAAGCTGATCCAGTCCTAGTTATTGGAATTGCAATGTGGTTGGAATGGAACATGATTGAACCCAATCATTATTAGACCAAACTTAAACTTATCCGGATCTAATTATTACTCTTTTCGGTTCTCAGTAATTGTGATTATAGTAAAAAATAAACATATTAAGAAAACTAAAAATAGAAAGTATAATATAAAGTATTTGAAAAAATTGTATAAAAATAACAATGGAATTTGGAGGGTTGTATAATAAGAGAGGAAATAATATTTTTAAAAATACAAATAATAAAAAACAATAATAATAAAATGTGTGGAGTACTAAAAAGTTTGAGTATTAATTATATTTATAAAATATTATGAATAGAAATTTTAAAATCTCTAATCACAATTATTGAGAATAAGAGGAGTACATATTAGCATTTTAACATTGGTATTCGGTTTAGAAATTTTCAAATTTTAGCTTTGGATAAGTCACTGAATAATCCTAGATTTAGTTGACATTGATATGGTTTCATTTATGAGAACATTCATGCCTTTAAAAAAAATATATCGCTAATAATTTATGTCTTCATTCATTTTTTCACATCGGATGTATTGAAATGAACCCTACATGGGTTGTTTGGTCAAGGGATTTACTTGAACTTAGGTAAATTGGGGTTGAAATTTTTGATAGATTACGAGGATGAAGTGGATTGAAATAAAAAAATGATCAACTCGTCAAAATACTAAAAGGAAACCTAATAACCTATAGAATCAACGAGTTTCGGTTTAATAATTTTTATTTTTTTTAAAATAATTTTAGTTATTTAGCTTTATTTTTTCTGGTGAGAAGTTGTTTAGCTTTATTTTAAGTCCTTGCAATCAACCATATTTAATGTTGTGGTCGGAGATCCTCTTCAAATAATTATGTACTATCAAAAATCAATCAATTAATGTAGTAATTTAATGCCTTCGTAACATCTTTATCAATTGGGATTTTTATGACTCTTCGCCGTGTTTTTTAAACCTTAATTTGTCGGTTTACGAATCGGGTATTACATGAGAAAATGTATAGATCCTGGTTCATTATAGATGAGCGGTAACCCAAACTATATGGAGCAGTACACATTGTCCCCTCGGGTTGGAGACTCGTAGATTGGGTACTAAAACCCCGTTCTGAAGCCGTGACGACTCTGCCCTAGCTGAATCTGCAAAGTGTTATATTCAAAGTATATCTATTTAAAAGTTAGGTGAGCGGAGACTTATCAAGCATGTTTACCTTATCAATTCGTACCTGTTTAACTATAAAATTTTTGTTACTTTTCGTCCATCAATTTCTTCTCACGGGCATATGGGTATGACTACTCACAGATCTTCCCACAAGTCTTACATAGAAACTAAAAGCATAAAAAACGTGAAAATCAATTATAATAAATGTGATGAAATTGATATCTAGTCTTTATGAGGAGAATTGATGCTTCTGGTTGATGGTGCAGGTCGTGATGATCAGGTCCGGTGTTCATCAATGTAGGGGGACCGGAATGAATATACAGCGCACGACGAAGGCGGTGTTGGTGCCTGCGGAGGGAGATGATCGAACAAGGATTTGGTAGTCTTTTATACGGTGAGGGCGGTTTGGTGTTATGGGGAAATGAAGATTTATTTCGTCATAATCAAATCTTTGTAGTTCCGTGTAGTTTCATTAATTCTGAAGGTGATAAACTGATTCAATTTGGTTCGACCAAACCGTACTGGACCTCACCGGTTTGAGTTGCAACTCCATGTCTAAAAGTTACGTGACTTAAATCCAAATTGGGAGATTTGAGGATCGGACTGTGCACAATTGGACCGTATTTGTTCGATCAGGTCTTGGACCGGAATATTCCCGTCCGGTGCCGGATCGTATTTGTCCAATCCGGTCTTGCACCGAAATATTCCGGTCCGGTTCATTCTTGAACCAGAATATTCCAATCCGGACTGTTTGTCCCTTTTACATTTTTTTTTTGAAAAGTTCATATGTATAGTCAAGTCTTGGACATACATGCCCGATCCGATTTTGGACTAGAATATTCAATTCCGACCGGTCTTGGACCTTAATATTTCAATCGGGACCATTTATCCCCTTTTATATTTTCAAAAAATTCATATAAATGGTCCTAACCGACCGTGATGAACCGAACCATTATGATTTGGTCCTGTCCATGGACCGTTAGCATGTAGGAATGCTAACGGTCCAATCCGTTTATACACCTTTACGTGAAGAGGCAATTGTTGATGCTCATCATTCATCAACTATGCGACGACATCGTCAACTCTTTTCCACTTCTCAAAGATGCAATTGGCAAATAATTTATGAAAGTCCGTCTACACGTAATGATCTATTTGTTGGAGATAATCAGTTCCCACATCAAAAGATTGAGACTACCCACCCTAGTATATAAGGTCGGTGGACTACTCCTCCTATTGCCAATTGGTTTTTAGGATGAAACCTCATCCGGTTTATGTGCTGGGCTTGGACCTAACACGCATGTGCGCTCGGATGCACACAACCCCTGCTCTACCCAGTCCGTCTGTATCGGACTTTGACACTGTTAAGTATCACACAAGGCTTCAGTTCAGTTTTACATTTTGGTAAATGAATTACCATTTATTCGAAATATCATACAAGGAAACTGAATGCAATATGTTCAGTTCAATTATAAAATTTAGTTATATGTATTTGCTTTGAAGAGGTTTGATTGCTTGGATATGGATGGATATCGAATTGTATCAATGTTACTGTGTGTTTCTGTCACGTTTATTTCATGCGTCTCTTCAAGCATATGAATGTGTTATACTCAGATGTTTTGAATCTTCTGCTCTCAAAATCGCAAAATCTTGAACTAAAGATCCTCATTTTCTTCTTCCTTTTTATCCTTTCTTCACCGAATTCACCAGAATATAGCGACCATATCATGTAGTTCTTAAGCTTCAACTACTGGTACTACAACTCAAGAAGATTTATTTAAAATAAGGATATGATAGCCTTTCTTCACCGAATTGTTAGCCTTCTCACCCCAAGAAGTTAGAGATGAATAAGGATATGATAGCCTTTTATGTGGTGATGTCGGTTTGGTATTGGACGTAGGGAGATGAAGATTTATTTAAAATAAATTTCCTAAATTTATATTTTGTTAGTGACCATACAAAATTCGACATAAAATAACTTTAAGTAAATTCTTAAATAATATTAAAGTAAATTTAATTTAATATGGTAATTAATTATTAGGAATTTAAGATTGAACCAAGTTCAGTTTAGTTCCTATAGATTCTAAAATCAGTGAAATATACTTTAGGTAACTTATTTATATGAATATAACGTAATTATATGTTCAGTTAAATTGTTGATATGCTTTGAATGTCACACTTTATAAATGTACTGAGTCAAGAGCCTTTAAATAAACATACTTAATTTTAAATTTTAAGAACTTACCATTTATTTTGCAAATTAATAAAAATTGAACAACGTAATCAACCAAGAAAAACAATAACACAAATTTGTAAATAAAAAAAAAACGAAGAGTTTGAATGACACACTAAACATTTAACAAAAAAAGATTATACGATAAATTAGTAATTAAAGATTCAAAATCAATTTATATATTCATAAGAAGAATGGAGAGAAGATCCGAACGGCGAAGAAACAACATTTCAACAAAGAATAAGAAGATTGGTATTCCGCTTCCAGTAACCACAATCTCGCAGGTAGTCGTATGAGATTAGGTTTAGTCGGAAAAATTGGGAGAGAAGAAGAAATATTACGGTAAAAGCTTATCTCTATTTTTTTAAATATAATTTTCTTTTTGCAGCCTTAAAAATAAAGGAAACTTTCGTAGACCGTGTCTTGACGGGACACAATCCGTGTCATCGTCGTGTTCTTCCTTTGAAACGTGTCTTGACCGTGTTGGACCATATTTGACCCTGTCCGAGTCGTGTCCAATTGTGTCCCTGTGTCCGACACGGCAGGACACGGGACACGACGCCTTCTAAAAATGTCCGTGCATCATACTAGTCACTATTAGGAGAAACACTATAATATGTGTTTCATATTTCGTTTTTATTCGTTGATTTATGTTCTTTCTCGTCATTGCACGCAACTAAACGAACACTAATTATTTTTTAATTACAATCCGATATAATTCATCTTCTAAACTACACAAACAAGATCCGTAGTTTCTGCAATATTCATCAAATAATTTACGAAAGTTCATCTATATATATGTAATCATCTATTAATGTATTATATAAGGGTGGTTGATTGAGCAAGTAATAAAACTTAGTTGTATGTATTTCCTCTATTGGGATCTGCTTTCCATTCCTAACAAATCTTAAATAGCTCGAAGCCTCAAAGTCAAGGGATATGATTTTCATAGTCGATTTATTTTGAATTTAATCGAGTTTGTTTAAGTTATCAATGAGTTAAAGATGGTTTAATTGGAGATTTTGATGTACTATGATATAAAGTTAATTAATGTTACTTAAAAAATTAGAAAATTTTGGCAAAGTATTCTACAAGGCAAAAGTTATATGTAATGTGTAAAATTTACAAAACGTACGGTTTTAATGCATTATGGGTGCGTTGAAACTTTTCAACTTCAACGCATTTTGAGTGCACTCAAACTTTTCAACTTCAACGCACTCCGATTGCGTTGAAGTTGAGAATATAGCCATTGTCCAACGGCTTCTATCCGTTGGGATATCCGGTGTTTACAAGTACAACCGCAAGTTTGAATGTACACATCCCCTTTTTTATATCTTACCTCTGAAATTTTTGATAAACATTAGTGAAGATGGCGTCTTATGAAGACGAAATTACATTTTCGTTCGACCATATGAGATACAACGATCCCACATAGTTTATTTGTCACTTCCAAGTAATTTTTTGAGTCGTTATTTTATATTTTGAAATTTGAAATAAGTGTATTAAGTTTGTTAATCTAGTATTTATGGAAATTCAAAATTAGCATTGTGGAATACAAAATAGTAAACTACAAATACAAATTTGTAGTTGTTAGTATCCCGAAATCAATATTGACAAATCTGTCCACTCAAGTCAAAGACCAAATCGATGCTTCCATAATCAACATTAATATTCTCACTTCTTTAAAATATCACAAATACATAACTCATAAATGCATTGCTAAAAAAATATCAAATCAACATTTTAAAAAGCATGAAAGTCATCAATGCAACGTATAAATGAGGATAAGCTTAAATCGTGTTAATACAAAATCCCACAAGCACCTATTTGTCTATGCTTACTTAAATGACACACATACCCCTACAAGTGACAACTAGATCAATCAAACAACAAGGGTTCGTCAAAACCTCACAATGAACGTAAATAAAATTTTGTTTGACAAGTCAACATATAGACGTATAATACTACTAGTTAATCAACACAAACACCGCTCTAATAAGTGTAGAAATAACAGACCCAGTTCCGACTTGAATGTGGATTGTAGTCAAAACTTAGGGTTTGCAATTATCCTGCAATTACTTCAACTCAACCAATCAGGTACCTAGTAATAACATCCAACTATATATATCATCAACCGTAAAACCAAATACCCGTAATCTACAACAATGGGTAACAATCAAATGCCCAAGTAAAGGTTAAATAAGACTCACATATCAAGGACGGAATGAATGTCGAATGATGCTTGTCTAAGTTGAATCGAACTATAACCTTTCTCAAAGGTGCTCCCAAAAATGTGAGACCTATGCAAAATTTGAAGAACATACAAATAAGTTTTCACGAAAATAAATGTGATGACCTTGGACTAAGGTAAGTCACCTGTTTAAAGCCGGAAGATAGGGGAATACCGGATGTCCGGTGTAACAAAGTTCAAGTAACGGTAAAAAATTCTCTCATTTAACTTCCTTAATTATTGAGTATGACGGGCTTGTGATAAGAGGAAAAAATCCATAATATATTTAGTAGATTATGGTAGCGAGTATTACATATAATTTATAAATTAAATTAAGTGTGTCGATTTAGATAAAGTTGTACAATATAAAAATTGTGACTAAAAATTGCAATTTGATTAAAAATGAGAATAAATAACAAAAAAAAAGACAATAATTGGTTGATACTTGATAGTGACTACTGTTTGGTGCAATAAAATATCCTATTTTATAATCCGGACCGTTAAATGCATGACGTCGGATTTACAAATAAATAGATGACAAGCGTAAAGTTGTTGTGTGTCTTTCAAAGTAATATCTTGGACAAACCTATTAAACTGAGTATACTAAGCAAGTAAGGGTCGAACCCAAGAGAGACCAAATCGTTAGATTATTGTGTAAATCAAGTTAGCAAATAACATAACCAAGGGAGGAGGGTTGATATCGGAAGTTGACAAGAAAATAAGAACATGCAAAGAAGTTTTCTCGAATAAAAGTCTTTTGGTAGAGTTTAGGAAAAACGTTGCACTTAACAATTATTCACTTTCAACAAAAAGATGTGGTTGATCGTTGTTTTCCTGAAGTTTCTTCCATTGTTTTTTCTCATCCCGATCGTATGTAAATACCAGTTCTACTAACTCCGATATTACTTATTATTAAATCCAATCCATAAACATACAAGATCGGATAAAGTAGTAGCATTCAAATAAGGATTAACGAGACACATGAAATAGAAACAACCCATTACTATAAAAACATGTGGTTAAATCTCACTCACGAAGAACACTCGCAACCCACTCATGTAAAACGTGTTTGCTACTAGAAGAACAACCTGAATCCTGAATTGACAATTCCTAGCGATCTGGATAAGACCAAAATACCTAGATGGTCAATGTAGATAAGAAGGTGAGTTTCAATCGAGAAGTTAAGCACATGGGAAATAACACAAATGCTTATGGATTAAACTTTAAATAGAAAATTACAACCAATCTATGTTGAGAGCTTCAATTGTTAAACGCAACTACGAGCACTTAGCTCTCCATAGAGAGAGTGGAACAAAACAAAACAAATGAAAAAAGAGATGTTTGGAGGTGTGATGAGATGATTCTAACACAAGCTTAGCACCTCAATTTATACTACTCGAAATATTAAAATGAGGAAGACAAAAGGTCTCAAACCGTCACACTAATGAGCCATAAAGTTCCACGTTAAAACGGTCTTGATTTATTGCGGAACAGCTTCCCGCGGGCGCAGGTGCGGGAATGTAAAACGTAGGGGACACTTCATCTTCTAAAGACCCAACGGTCGTGGTGAGTCCTGGCCGCGGGTGCGTGATGATCCTGGTGCCGCGGGGCGGGTCGATGAAGCGTCGGAAACGACTGTGAATTGTTCATCTTTTGTCGGTGAGGCGTGGGCGCGGCCAAATGATGTTGTGGGTACGGGAAGGTGAAGCGTCGGGAGGTCTTGGCCAAAGCCGCGACTGCGGCGGGAGGTGGCCACGGGTGGGGTTGGTTCGCGGACGCGGGCTCTGAGGGCCACGGGTGCGGGTTGATGCCGTGGGTGGGTTCCTGTCAGAAAGTGAGACTTGGATCATCTGATAAATCTCTTGATTTCTTCAATACTTGTTCATTCATCTGCATTTAGATAGATAACACCAAAATACAACCAAGATAACAAAAGTATATGCTAAAACATATCGAATGTGATAGAAAATCTACCACCTATCAATAACCGACACGCGTTGTGACTGCACCTCAAGAATTTCACTCTTGCGCAATCTGACGCTCAGTTACGGTGCACATCGGTGTTGAGTTTTCTTTTAATTTTTAGATTTTCAAAAACAAATTCCAACTATTCACATTCACAATACAAGTCATTATTTTTTATTCGTACGTCACACGGTTACGATGTGCATCAGTTAAATATTATTAAATATTATTAAATTTTGCGTTATATATAAAGAGGATGTTCGACAATAACATTAAATGTTGTGGATTGCAAAGATTTGAAATAAAGCCATACAACTTCTCACAAACAAAATAATGACCACAAACAAAATAAAGACATTTGCGTACTTGACACCTTTTATGTAGGGTTCATTTCCGTATATCCCACATTCCCACGTGAAAAATGAATGAAGACATGTAACAATAATATTAATAATCTCCAATGTTTAAAGACAAAAAGGTCTTCGACTCTTCATGTAGATGAAACTACGATCAAACAAACAACTAGTTGAAATGTCTCTAGGGTTGCACAGTTTTTACTCGGATCAAATCAGATCGAATCGGATCCAGTCCGATTCACACTTTAGTTGTATGGTAACTTTTGGTCCCGGTTTAAGATTGAAAACGAAAGTTTGGGTCAAGCTGATTCTAGTTCTGGGTGTATATTTCTGAAAATTCGGGTCCTTTGGACTGGACCATTAACCTCCGGTTCAGGTCCAGTCTGGACAGGTTTGAACACCCCTAGTCTTGATAATCAAGATGGTAATTCTAAAAAGAACTTTAAAACCTCAATCGGACAATAATGAACTAACGGGTCTAGTGTATAAGATCGGTGAACTCTTTAATGATAATTAATTTTAGGATGAAACCTCACAAGACAAGACATATGTGTGATTTATCTTTAATAAACTAATTAGGTTTTCATAAACTAATTAGGTTTTCAAACATGCATGTGATTTATCTTTGATAAATGGAATGACGTGACAGCATGTATATAATCGAGTGTGGATCGTTGTGGGGATTTTGAAGGTATTTAAAAGAGATAAGGGAGGTGTTATAATTTCACCTAACTTTGGATAAATGATAAATAAAAATGTACCAGAATTAAATGACATTAATACACTGTACATTGTATGTCATTTGAATCAAACGATTGAGCACCATAGAAATTTTATGGTGTCTAATATTAACACATCACGATCGACCCATCCTCCTCCGACAATGAAAGTAATATGATTATTTGAGATAATAAAAATAAAAAATGATCTAATATAATATTATAAATAAATAAATAAAAATAGGTTGGCTCACAATACTTAAAATATGTATATTAATATTGAAAAACCCTTGTAGATACATTTTTCATTGAAGAGTGAAATACATTATCGACACCAAAGAATTGGAAAAAATAAATTTTGTTGAGACCGATTTAGCAAAATTAATTTAATCCGAAATCAATATAATCTGAAACAAAAATAACCAAAACCGATTATTAATATGAAAAAAAAAAAACAAAAACAATCCACTCATTTATCCGCATAATGCTTTAACATGAGGTATGTCAATTTGACACCTTGATAAAATACGTAAACAGGAGGAATGTCAATGTGCCCTTTACATGTATATCTTTTTATACAAACATGTATATCGTTTTCACATGTATGTTTTTTTAACACAGGAGAACGAAGAGTACAGGATCTTTGGGCGTAATTGTTTCACTCATGAAGTTGATACATTGATGGAGATATTATTTGACAAGAACCTAATGAGATATCAATCATCCTAATATAATTAAATTATAATTTACTAAATAAGGTATTAAATAACTTTATTTTCTAAGATACGTTATATATATAAAATGTATCTAAAACATACAAGTCCTAGCTAGATTAAAACCCTAACACCATTGACGGTGGAGGGAACCCCTAGAGACATGATGTCTCCGGGTGGCACAACTAGGACGTCGGCATAAACTATTTAGGAGGCTCAATGACAAGAAAAATCATTTTTCTAACGATTTATTCGATTTTAATTTTAGAATTGTAACCCGATTAAAACTCAATTTAAAAATCAATATGCTATGTGTCAGGAATAATTCAAAATTTATAGCTTCAAACATGAAAATTACTTCATAAATTATCTTTCATAATCGAAATTAAAACAATTAAAAATTTACATTTTTAATTTGGTACAATCAATTTATGTAAGAGGCGACTGATACCGTCGTTGTAATCTTAGATATGCAAAAGCATAATTTTATGAAAAAAGTTTCCCTACCATCTAAACTAGAATTGCATGCACGTATCAATTAGACAAAGTATAAGAAAATAATTACCTCTTGATGTGTGAACCGCTATTTTGAGGATATTGATAACAACAAACACGACTCTTCAAGTTAATCCGCCTGGTATAGATTTTGTTTGTCTTAGTCCTAAATGCTAGTGCAAGAAACGAAGGCGAAAACGGAGATCAAAGGGAGAGGAAACCAATCGATTATGTTTGTAGTTTGTGGTTTCGGTTTTCTCTTAGAAAACCCTCATTTTATAATATATGCTCGAGGGTATAATTATTTTATAAATAATAATATACTTTTAGTAGGGTGTGCAAAACTCAACCAGACAGGAAAATCGGACCGGAACAGTTTTTAATGGTCCGATTAGCGTCAAAGTATTTTAGAAATTCCGATTCCGGTCTAGTCTCGGTCAGGACCGGAAAAGAAGGGCTTGGACCGAAATTTTATTATTTTATTAATTTTATTTATTTATTTTTAAAAAATCATATAAATATATATATATATATATATATATATATATATATTGTGTCAATATTTATAGAAATTATATATTTTTTTAATTTTTGAAAAACTATATATATTTTTTAATTTAATTTATTTTATTCCGATCCGAACCGGAATGAACCGGACCGTTATAGTCCGGTCCCGCTCCAGATTTTTAAAAATTCCAGTCCACCGGTCCTGTCTAGACCGGATGCACAACCTTAATTTTTACCATTAATCTTTATTAAAAAGAAATGCTTTATAGTCTAATAAATATATACTCCCATATTATATCGAATATAACATTTATAATATTTACTCTGATAATATATCTCCTTTGTTAAACGATATAGTTTATCAAATCAATGTAGAAAACAACTCTAACAACCATTTCGATCCTTATACCTATAACTTTCTATACTATAAGTATATTTCAATCTAATTGTACATATTACAACTTGCGGATGTAACATCCCGTAAAATTTTCATCCCGCATCATGTGAATAGTGATTTGTGATTATTATAAGGATGGGTTGCTACCCATATCAACAAAAAAATCTTCTTTTTCAGTGGTAGAGTGAGGACAAATAACTCTAGATTTAAGCGTGCTCGTGCGGGATTTCAAGATGGGTGAACTCCTAGGAAGTTTCCGCGCGTGCATGGTTGGCATGGGTATAACGTCCCTAAGAGACCTCGGGTCCTACATATGGTATCAGAGCTAACCCTGAGTTACGAGTGTGCTCATCCTAGTAGGTGATCACTCGGCTCGGTTGACGATCCTTGGCCTGACGTGGCGTTAGGAGTTTAAGTGGGGAGATTGTAACATCCCATAAAATTGTCATCCCGCATCATGTGAATTGAGATTTGTGATTAACTTCTAAGATGGCTTGCTACCCATGTCAACAAGAATTCTTCTTTTCTAGTGGTAGAGTGACGACAAATAACTTTGGAGTTAAGCGTGCTCATGCGGGAATAATTGTAAGAGCCTTAGTTTTTGGGAGCTAGTTTAGCCTTAGCCGCCCCCGCGGGTTTGTGAGGCCGCCCCTGCGGCTCCTCTGTTGTTCCGCCCCTGCGGCCAGGAAACCCGCCCTGCGGTTTCCTGCGGCTACAACCGGCTTTGTTGACCTTGGACCCGTGCTTTACTCTTTCACTTCCTTAACCTAATTCATTTGCTTTGGCTTGCTGAGCATCTTCATTCCCTTTCCCAGCTGCCTTCACGTCCTTCTCCTTCCTCCTTGATCTTCTTCTTGGTTTCCTTAGAGTTTGGAAGTGTTTTGGTGTGGCTTTGTGTGTGATGATGTTGTATGATGTTGTTGCTGAGCTTAAGAGCTAGTAGATGTACTGTCTTGAATCAGTTTCGTGCTTAGGCCACAGCTGTGGGTAAGCTCCTTGTTCTTCTTCTTCTTTCTTTGATCTCTTCATCTTCTTAGCTTAGGATTAGACGTATGTTGATGTAATTGATGTTGGTATGTGTATGTATAGGGTTGTATGTGACTTTGGAATGAAGAAGATGTGAGTTAATCACGTGAAGAGCCGAAGAGGAACCGCGGGATCATCTTCTACATTGTCGCCGCTCCCGCGGTTCAGAAAAGCCGCCCCTGCGGGACCCTTATTGCCGCACCCGCGCCTGGAAGCCGCCGCCCCTGCGGGAGCCGTGTCACAACGCCTGCGCCCGTGCCTGCGCTTGCTTGCGGCCGCTGTCACCACGCCTGCGGCCGAGCATTGCCGCGCCTGTGGGTTGCCTGTTCCGACCTTGCGTCTTTCCGTCACGCAGGTGCGTCTTGTCCCGGGTCTACCTAGAGTTGGTTAGATCCTTTCCTTTCCTAGTATGAGCGGGTTAGTAGCATGCTAGGTATGTGTATGAGGATAGAATGATGAGGATGTGATATATCTGTATGCCGGTTATGGCTTTGAGATTTATGAGTTAGGATATGATCCTTATGGATCTCTTGGGTCTAGGTGTGACCCCTGTTATGGATATGAGTTGATATATGGTTATGCCTTGTTATTAGGCAGTGTTGATCTCTAGAGTTGGAGCCGATCGGGTTTGAGATTACTACGAGGTTGAAGTAAGTCCATAGGACTTACTTAGCTATCATCCTTATATTGGATGTTTGCATGAGTGGTGTACGTGTTATCTGCTTTATAGCATGAGATATGATGATTACCGACCAATGGTATAGTGATTGCCCATTGTAGGGCTTGACAGCTGTCCCTTTCATCCCTTTGGAGTCTGGGCGGTTCTCTGTGGTTGGGTCAGACTTGGTAAACGGTTGGCCACTCTCCATTCCCTCAGGGTACACGGGTGAGTGTGACCAGGGACCACTCCAGCTGCCATGAGCACCCAGAGGCGAGGGTTATATTCCTCGTATCACATATATTCATATTGATATATATATATACGTTTGAGTGATTGGACTATATAAAGATAATAAACCGGGTAAATGTGTGAAAGCATGATGATGTGTTATTATTCCTTGCGGTCTGATTGTGCTTATGCTTATCATCTATATATATGTGTATGGTTAGCTAACGGTTTTATACCATTTTGTAGATCCTTTGCAGGTTAGGGGAGCTGCAGAGTGATCCAGAGTGGGTGATCCGTTGAGGGCTCCGTACACTGGGTCGATATCGGGGATATGGGATATTTTATATGTACAGTTTATGTTTTATTTGTACTCAGCGGTACTTATGTATTACCTATATATATATATATAACTGATATTTTGTATTTAATCTATATGTGCCTTGTTGTAAGATTCAGTGAACTTGTTGTCAGGCTAGGGTCAGAATCCATTGTGAGATCCTAGCCTAGTAGCACTTCGAGTCCTACGGATTCGGGGTGTTACAATAATTTCAGGATGGGTGACCTCCTGAGAAGTTTCTGCGCATGCATGGTTGGCATGAGGACAACGTTCCTAAGACCTCGGGTCTTAAAACAAAGCAATATTTTTATTTTGTTTTGATAATTGAAAACAGTAAGGTAGACCTACCTCGTACAGGTAGTTAAACATAAATCATCTTTGTGAATGAGAACACAATGTTCGGGATATATTGTTATAAAAACTAGTAATGAGTGTCAAGAGTCCCAAATAGGTCAACCGATTAGCAATACAATCAATTTCTCTGAAGGCATTTCTAACCTTGAATTCATCAAAGAAGTCGAGATCCAACCAGGAGTCGGATATAATCGTCTCGACCATGAGAGGAGACTCCAAAAACCTTGCCTTTATGACGCACAAATTGTCACCCTTAATTTCAATCTTTTGATATGCAATCCGATAGCTTCTTGCCCGCTAATATTTAAGAGCGAATACTTACACTTTTCGTACCGAAATAAATAGAATTTTTTTTTTACACCAAGACTGATAACCTTTATGTTGTGGTTTCATATAACAAAGTTGGTGGAGGTAACCCCTAAGTCAAGTTTAGAACCATCGAAAATTAATTTTGTGGAATCCAAGCTCTAGTTTGTCCAATTTGATGTTATTTTTTTCCCGTTTGATAATGTTTTTTTTTTTTTTGTGGTGGTCAATTGTCATAGTCGGCCTCATCTTTGACAAATTTTCTTATTTATGAATTTAAATTTTAATGAAAATAATTGTGTTATTAAATGAGTAAAAAAACTCATTATTAAAGATAATTTTGTTTGCGGAGAAAAAAACAATTTCCACCAAATAACAAAAAGACATGCAAATTTCTTTTTTTCATTTTATCTATCTCTTGAATAATGTCATTTTTTTTTTGATGTTATTTATTTTTTTCGAGATTGTTCAATCAAATTTATTAATAATTTGTTTTCTAAAAGAACAATATAAAAGTAAATAACATAAGATCTCAATTAAGTTTATAATTATAAAATTCACAATTTCTAGTAACCACAGTTTTTATTTCGTAAGTTTTATGTTGGGTTGGTAATCCGTTTTTATTAAATATTCCATAAAAAGTTATGTACTTTAGGTTGTTTATTAACCTTTCAAATCTAGTCACACACGTTAACATGAGTGAAGCATTTTCTCTGAGATATCATGAGATTCATGACTAATAACATTTTAAACTCATTGTTAATTTTATTAATATCACATTCCCTAAAATCGTTTATAATGATTTGATATTAATTTGATTCGCATTTTAAATCAGATTTATAAGTGACGGTATGATAATTCCATTATCATGATAAAAAAATTTATTGTGTTGTCATCGTCTACCGTCAAATAAGTGCTTTCATCTACGTAGCAATATTGAAACACTATAAATATATATCTTTTCATGCATCCTCATCACACATTCAAAAACTTGCTTTGATTTCCCTTTCTTTTTCTCTTTTTTTTTTGGGGGAACTGATTTACCTTTCTTACTCCTTGGATAGAGGCAACAAGACAATCCCATCCAACCTGCAACTATGATGAGTGAGGTAACCAATGTAAGCTATATGTTGGAAGTTACGAATACATTATTGATAATTATTTTGTTCGTAGCTCAAAATAATAAATTTATGTGTAATATTAAAAAAGACATATTAATTGCTACTATGATACATATATTGTTTCTAATTATGATTATATAAGTTTATTAGTTTAATAAAAGAAATTAATGCACATTATTATCATTGTTATAATATTTAGGGTCCATTCAACAAGCACAAATGACGGGATTACCGGAGGGATTATTTGAACCCATCCTGTTTTGGGATTAGTTGACCAAAACTTTTAATCCATTTGCACTTGGATTATCTATTATTTGAGAGGTTATTGAAAATAATAATCCCGTTAAATAATCTTTCGTTTTTTCCGAACGGACCCTTAGTGCTAAATTCCTTAATTGAAATATAAGAAATAACGATGGTAAAAAATTGGATTTATATTGATAGGTGTATGTAAGCTAAAATTTATGAAATTGTTAGATGTATTTTTCTGTTATAATAAGTTTTAAACAAATTATCTGTAAGGTTATATACGATGCCGGAAAAAGGTCGATAATGATGGGACCCATGGACGAGGCATTGGAGGAGCCATTGAGCCCGGAAGAAGCGATATTTCTTCAAGGAGAAGGTTCCCTCCACATAGTTGCTGTGATTGGTTTTGACTGTCTTATCGATGTTGAAACTTTTAAGACAAAGTTTCCCCTCACTCTTCTCAAACATCCCCGATTCTCTAGTGTTCTGGTATAGTTCACTATCTTCGTGCTTGTAATTAAAATATTTCACTATTTAGATAATCACTTCTATAAATTAGTTTAAAATCACGTAACTTATCAATGGTTAAGTTTTTTTTGTTAGTTGAAGTTTATAGGTTTCATAATCTTTAAATTTATATTAAGATTGATTATGATCAAATTAATACAGGTCGGAGATGTTGAAAAAAGTTGGAGAGAGTTAAAATGGGTTCAAATCCCACATGTGGATCTGGATAAACATATCATTGTTCCGATCATTGATGATTACTCCATTGATCCGGATAGATATGTAGAGGATTACCTTCACAATCTCACCAAAAAACCAATGGATATGTCGAAACCATTATGGGATTTTCATGTGCTTAACCTAAAGACTTCTAAAGCCGACTCCATTGGCATATTTCGTATTCACCACACTATGGGGGATGGCTTGTCTCTTATTTCGCTCCTACTTGCTTGTACTCGGCAAGTGTCCAATACGAATGCTCTCCCGACAATTCCAACATCAAAGAAGGTGAATGAATTCAAGAGCATCGGATTTGTTCTTTGGTGGTGGTTACAAGTGGTTTGGAACACGATCTCGGGAGTTTTTATGTTCTTAGCCACAACTATGTTCTTGAAAGACTCAAACGTGTTCATTATGACAACTCAAGAGACTAAAATCAAGCCAAGGAGAATTGTTCATAAGATGATCAGCTTGGATGACATGAAGCTAATAAAAAATGCAATGAATGTTGTAAGTTTCGTTACTTTTTCGTCTTCATTCTCATTCAAATCGTCAAATACATTATATCGCATTAGTTTCCGTTTTCATTATCATTCATAACATCAAAAACATTATATCACATTAGTTTCGATCTATTGATTGATTGAAATTACAGACCATTAATGATGTTGCTATTGGAATCATAGAAGCTGGATTATCCAAAAATCTCACTAGGATATACGGTAAGCAAACTTCCCATATGCTACAAACTATTCCATCTTAGAGTACGATACAACCTTGTGGTAAAGTAATTATCTGCGTACATAATCACATGTGTTATTGATCAATGTGCAAGATGACAAGAAGAAGGAGAAATCGAAGAACTTCTTCCAAAATATACGGATGAGAATTGGGATCGTGTTCAACTTGAGACCATTTGCAAGAATTCAAGTGAGTAATTATGGCTCGATGGGGGATAAAACCGCCCGTACATCGATAATAAATAAACATGGAGCCCAAAATAAATTGTAGGATATGTCATATTTACCATTAAACTTGTGTAGACTTTGTGTGTAGGTCTCGGTCTTAAGACATTGATTGAGGTATTGGTCTAAAAAATGTCCCATTCGATTGGGTTGGTCAATCGTACATAAGACATGTCATCAAGTGTTAATCGAGACAAATGGTTACACTTGAAGGTATATGATACCACATCGACAATAAATCAACTTGCAGTCTAATATATAAGTTCAATGAACAATCTTACTAACTTGTATATAGGTATAGGCTCAGACCTAACACATGTGCACTTGAACTTGCGACGAACTTATACTAAAATCTCACTTTTTTGACAACATTAGCGAGATCCCCCACTAAACACATACAATACATTTTTTTTGTGTGTGAATACATGCAGAGCTTAGACGATATGATGGACAAGAACAAACCAAATGGATGGGGAAATAAGTTTGGTTTTGTGCTACTACCCCTCTCGATCCGATCAATGGATGACCAATTGGAGTATGTTCGCAAAGCTAAGGCCAAAGTGGATCGGAAGAAACAATCCCTTGAAGCTCAATACACTGTCAAAATTGGAGAAATGGCCATGAAGTTATTCGGAATTAAGGTTCATCTCGTATACTTATCCTTCTCGGTTGCTTATACTTTCATACCTTTATTTTATTTTAGTTATTTGTGGATAAATCAATATTAGACTGGAGCTATCCTTTCCTTTAAAGCTTTGGAGCATATATCGATCCTCGTCTCAAATGTGCCTGGACCATCGGAAGAAATAAGTTTCTTTGGCCATGCGATAAAATATATCGCCCCCAGTGTATATGGTGTTCCACAAGTGAGTTTTTCTGTATAAATATAGGATTTGTACATGTAACTATATATGTGTTTTATCGGTTGAACTTCGGTATCCTCGAGCTCATCTCGTTTTTAATACGAGCCGAGTATAATATATGTCATATATGGCTCGTTTAAAAAACGAACAAGCTTGAGTCAAATTCGAGTAGTTCGGTTAAATAAGTCGAGTCTGAGTACCTCGGTTAATATGACATCTCGACAGTGTTATTTTAGTCACACGAACTGAGCCTTGACATGTTCAAGCTCTACTCATTTTTAAACGAGTTGAATCTGAATAGCTCGGTGAATATGACATCCTATTGTAGTACGTATTTTAGTCGAACTAATCAAGTCTTGACATGCTCAAGCTCTACTCGTTTCATAAACAAGTTCAACCTAAATTTACTGAACTGAAAATGTTCTTACATTTAGCTCTTTTAAAAAAGGTGAACGAACTCGAGCTGAGTTTGAGTAACTCAACTCATATAACATTTATCAGTAGGGTTATTGTATGAGACGATATATATAGTGTTTATAACAAATTGATTTCCTAAATCTATATATATGTTTCTTTTTTTGGTTGAAAAATCTATATATATGTTTTAATAACCATAGTAAATTCCTCATCGGATAGCGATTATACTACAGTAACTAACTATTGAATATTGAGAGAATTGAACCAAATATATTGTTCCGACTTTCTATAGATTTTAAATTCGACAAAATATCCTTACATAACTTAATTCCTATGGATTTGACTCTCTATGTTTTATTAAATATACACTTGTTTTTTAATACAGCCAGTGCTGGTTTATCTCCTAAGCTACACAAACAAGATGAGCATTGTTGTATCAGTTCGTGAAGATGTTAATGTTGATGCTCATCAACTGTGTGACGACATCGTCGACTCTTTCGCACATCTCAAAGATGCAATCGGCAAATAATTTACGAAAGTTCATCTACGATTAATCATCTACTAAGTATCGTACAAGGCTTCAGTTCAGTTTTACATGAATTACACGTGTATTTTTGCTTTAATGGGGTTTGTTTGCTTGGATATGGTCCTATGGATGGATCTTGAATTGTTTCAATATTACTGTATGTAATTCAAAGAAGATTTGTTTATTATGTAACAACGCAGGCATTGTATAGCCGTAACATTACAGGATCTTCCGACAAGTGTAGGGTATTCACAATGATAGCAAATGTACCCTTTTTATGATTGAAGCTGTAATCATTGAATACTGTATGGGAGCGAAAAGCAAGCTCATGTTGGTTGTAGGGACGAAGGTTGAGAAAACACAAACACCCAAATATCTTGATTATTTTTTAATCGGGAACAGAGGATAAGAGGACTTTAAAAGGACTCTTGTTTCCAAGAATTGGTGTTGGGGACGATTTAGAAGATAAGTGGCGGTTTCAAAGGTAAAGTCCTAAAAGTTTTGTGGAAGAGATATATGTTTTAATAGGTGAGACCCATATCAACAGTGTGATAGTGATGGCTCTCAACACTACCATTTTGTTGATGTGAATAAAGATAATTAAGGGGAAGAGATGTCCAAGGTTTGGAATATGGATCAAGTGGCATAAATTTGGTCCTTCCGTTGGAAAAAAATTAGTAACATGTGTTATAAAATGTTGGATGATTTTGGAAGAATATATATCCATAGGAATTTTGAGCGATCATCAACTATAGATAAGAAACATTTGAATCCATTAAACAACAAATGGTGGGTTGGGCCCAAACATCAATGAAGAGAAGTTGAAGGATTTTTGTGTATTTATGTGAACCAAGGTAAGAGAAGTTGAAGGATTTTTTGTGTATTTAGCCCAACTACAAGATGAACATGAGAATTCATCGCGGGTCAACTTAGGTTTAGGGAGATGAAGTTTCTTTAGTAGAGAAGTGGTAACATGATATGATGGATGCCCTATACGGTTATGCCAGAGCATTGTTGAAGGAGAACCAAAAGTGGAGGCAGAGTGAAGCGCCGGTGAGGGAGGTATCTTTGCCTCCCAAACACAAGCCTTCTCTGACGAGACTCATGATCCTAAAACCTATCTGTAAGAATGATAAGGTTGGTTGTAGTAAATTGAGTGTCGAATTCACAAGAACTACGTCTGATTCGAAAAATACTAATAATTAAATATTCTAAGTAAAAGTGGAAAAAGAAGAAAAAAAGAAGATGATAAATATGTCTTTTGTTAAAAAGGGAGAAATAGGGAGAAACAAACAATGATTGATTGTAAGCAAATATATGAAAAAATGTGATTTATAATAATATAAATCCCATTATAATGAATTAAAGTAATATTGCATATATAAGACTCATAAACATTGATATGTGAACATTATAAGTAACTATCTAATATAACATTTGACATAGACAAACAAAGACCTTGTCTTCCAACTTTCTTGTATCCTAAACCTAGCGGTTGTGTCAAGTAAATAGGAAAACCCTTTAAGAACTTAGAAATCCAAAAAAGGTCAAGAAAAATCTCGCCGGTTAGCGCAAGTTAGAAAAGGTACAAATACGAAGCTTTCTACGATAGTTAGAAATCCTCAAAGTAATAGGTAGGACTCAATCCCTAAAACCAAGTGCTTTTCAATAAATCCAAAAAAATAACCTCGCCGGTTAGCACATGGTCTTTTACTTATATTAATCTTAAACGCCACTTCTTTTGAAGGTAAATAAAAGGTGAAAACGAAGAGTTTCGAAAAGAAGCAATATTATCACAATAATAATCCAAAAACATGTATGTAATAATAAATCAAATCATTATATGGATCATCCAATCCTTAGATTAGGATGGTGATTAGTCAGACATGATTAGATGTAAAGCAATATAAATATATAAAATTAGTAAGAACATAAACTCACAATTGTTTTGTTCCAACACAACGAGGTGGACCTTCTACTCTTAAGCTACTTAACGGCTACGAGACTTAGGGCAAGATGTTAGTTAGTTGTTACTTACTTTAACCCTAAGTTTGACGATTAAAAAATATATCTTTTGCAAAGATAAGATCGAAAGATATGATTTCCTTTCCTGCGTAGTCGAGACGGAATAGAGAAGGCATGGATGCCATTTGGCATAATTTGGCATCCCGTCTGGGCCTCGACATTTCTAGGCTTGATGAAGCCCTTCCGAAGTGATGATCGATCCAGACGGCTTTAGACGGATTAGATGTCGCCTCACAAGTTGTCTAGATTGTGACGAAGCTTTGATCTCTTGATCTTGTTTTCGGGCTTGGTCGGGGACTTCGTATTGTAGTTCCTCAGTCATGTATGATTTTCTCTTCAGCTCTGACATCTAAGAGGACGTACTTTTGGCACATATGATTCCAAAAATAGCTAAAACACAAAAAGGCCAAGGTAGATACCAAAATATGGAAAGAGAATGTTTTCTATACAAGTAATGGCGTATGAGAGAGCAAAAGATGTATGAAATGCATCATTCTAAATCCTATATGATGTTACATTTGACACTCATCAAAGACCCGAAGCTAGAGGAATTTAGGGTTGTGCAACCGGTCCAGACCGGACCGGACCGGACCGGTGGACCGAAATTTTTAAAAATCTAGACCGAGGACCGGACCGGGACTAGACCGTTACGGTCCGGTCCATTCCGGTCCGGACCGGAATTAAATAAAATAAATTAAAAAATATATATTTTTACAAAACTTTAAAAAAATATATTTAAAAAAATATATAATTTTTATTAATATTTACATAATATATATGATTTTTAAAAAATATATAAATTAAAATTAATAAAATAATAAAAATAAATAAATTTCGTTCCAAACCGGTCTTTTCCGGTGCGGACCGGGACCGGACCGGAATTGGACCGGGACCGGAATTTCCAAAATCCTTGGACCGGGGACCGGAATTGGACCGGGACCGGACCGGACTTGAAAAAACCGGTCCGGTCCGGTTTCCGGTCCGGTTCATATTTGCACAGCCCTAGAGGAATTTGTGCGTGAGAATGTTTAACCACAAAAAAAAATGGAGTGAAACTCAAAGAAAACATTATTATCAGTAAATTTTTGTATAGAGATAAGATTTTTGGAAAAAGAAAAATAAGCGTGTAAAAGATTGTGTAATTGAAAGGGATGAGAAGAGGTTTGAAGGAATGAAGAACTTCGATGACATATTGGAATGGTTGAACCATCTCCTTATGAGATGACATATGTACCCGCATATGGTGTATTGTTGATTATCAAATTGGCAACATCAGGGTAGCACGATGAAGTTGTCGTTGTATTATTGGCTTGGAAAGAGGTTGACGGAGGATCTTGATATGCTTCATCAAACAATCTGAAAGATTGATTTTTTTTATTGAAATCCATATATTGTATTAAGATTTTGGCTTAATTGTTCACAGATTATCTCACTTTACTAAACATCCGTATATTGTTCTAGATTGAATTAGGTGTCACCGCAAAAGGTCATACATTTAGGCACACCATAGCAGAAATACACAGGTTGCACCAGGAACAAACCCAACGGATAAAATTTTTGAGTCGTTTATTAGTCAGCTTGTTTGGAGGAGTTATATCTGAAAGAGGAACACGCTTCATTTCACATCCATAATCTAACAAAAATGTACTAATTTTGTTTAAATGTTCGTACACAAATTAATAAAATGGCAATTCTGGGCGGGCAACTAAACCAGAAGAGGGGCAAAGAGTTCGGCAGAAGGGAAGTACATGATGAGATTATAATTGCCTCCTCTAGCCATGCCCTCTTGCGAAGAAGATTCCAACAAAGCGTTTTTTTTTCTTTTTTTCATATTCATTTTTAATTAAATACCATATAAAATTAATAAAAATCAACAAATTGTATGAAAATGGACATGTATCCGAATAAAATAAAATCTTAAGGGCACCAAAAGAAATTTCTCTCATGTTTTTTATTTTACGAGAATATTAAATAGTCTTTTATACAAATATTTTACTTCTAGACTATTATTTCTTCTTTTATTATTCTAAAAACAAATTCTTCGATTATTCTATAAAAAAATGTTTTATTATTTATTTTCCATTTAAAAATTTATCCTACCAGGGTTTTTTTTTAAAACAACTATTTTATAAATAAGTATCTATATTCACATTATCATTTATACAATTTAAATTTAGTTGTGGTTTCATGCACGTATTTTATTGTTGTAAAACATCCATTTTATTAATTATTTGGCTAACAATAAATAAATAAAAATAAGTATTAAATAATTTATTAATATTATTTAATTTTACGTTAAGTTTTGCACAGGACCACAAAATATTATTAGACGGTATAGGTCCTGGTGAGCCACCGACAAGAATCACGGAGTATGGTGGTCTTGTGATTATAATTTTTTTTTATACCCATAATATATAGTAATATGATAGTGAGTATTGCATATAGTCTATAAATTAAATTAAATGTATCGATTTAGATAAAATAAAGTACAATATACAAAAATTTTGGCTTGACGGTGACTACTAAATGCCGCATCAACATATCCTTATTTTGTAAAATGTTACTCTCTTCGGCTCTCAATAGATTTTATTAGGAAAAAATCACACATATTAACAAAAATTAAAAGTAGAAAGTACAGTATTTATTGATGTACTATAATTCAAAATTTTGAGTGAAAATAATGGTAGAATATAGAAAATTATATGAGAATAGAGAAAATGATATATTAAAAATCAAACAATATATAAAAAGTAGATAAAATTATATTTATAAAAAATTTAAGTATTAATAACATTTATAATGACAAATATCGTGAACTAAAATTTTAAAGTTATATAATAACAAATATCGAGAACCACACATTCTATTTATAAATAAAATGTCCAACCGTAACATAAAAATGTGGTGGATTGCATGGATTTGATATAAAGATCAAAAAAAATAAAGAGACATGCATACTTGACGGTGACTACTAAATGGCGCAGCAACATAGACTTATTTTTTAAACGTTATTTAAATAGAATGTCCGACCGTAACATTAAATGTGGTGGATTGCATGGATTTGATATAAAGCTATACAACTTCTCACCAAAAAAAACATAAAGACACAGGCATACTTGACAGTTGACACCTCATGTAGGGTTCGTTTCGGTATATACCACGTGAAATAAATAAAAAATGAATGAAGACATGTAGCATCAAATTTAATAATCTTCGATTTTTTTTAAAGGCGAAAATGTCTTCATAATTCATAAACGAATGGAAGAAATGAGCCGTTGAACTTTTTATGTCAGGATCAGTATAAAAAGGTTCATTTGTTTCTCATTTTATTATTTATAAAGATTAGTTAAAAAAGTTAATTGGTAATTTTAATGTACTCAAGTCAAAACTCAATCGATTAATTAAAGTTCAAGCTCAATCGATTTAATAAAGTCTATGCCCAATTAGGTGTAACACCCCAAATCCATAGGACTTCAGGTGCTACTGGGTTAGGATCTCACAATTGATCCTGACCCTAACCTGACAACGACTTCACTGAATCTTACAACAAGGCACAAATAGATTAAATACAAAACGTAAAACTGATATATAGATATCCAAAAGGTAATACATAAGTACCGCTGAGTACAAAAGAAAACATATATCCGTACAACAAATATCTCAATCCCAAGATATCGCCTAGTGTACGGAGCCCTCAGCGGATCACCTCTCTGGATCACTCTGCAGCTCTCCTAACCTGCAAAGGATCTACAACACGGTATAAAACCGTTAGCTAACCATACACATATATATAGAGATGCTAGAGCACAAACACACATCAAGAATCATAACACATCATCACGCTTTCACACATTTACCCGGTTTATTATCTTTATAACGTCAATCACTCAAATAGTATAAATATCTGCATATGAATATATGTGACACGAGGAATGTATATTACCCTCGCCTCTGTGTGCAATAGCTAGCTGGAGTGGTATCAGCGCACCTTCCCGTATACCATAAGGAGTGGTCAGTGCTCTTCCCGTATATCACATCTAACTAGCTTACAGAGAACTTACTAGACTCCACTACGGGATGAAAGGTAAGTTGTCACAGCCACTACAATGGGCGGTCAATATAACATAGGTCGGTAATGAACCATATCGCATGCTATAAAACATATAACAAACACCACTCATGCATACATCCAATATAAGGATGGTAGCTAAGTAAGTCCTATGGACTTACCTCAACCTCAGTAGTAGTCTCACTACGATCAACTCTCAACCTGGTCCACTCCAATATGGAGGACAACACTGCCTAATAACAAGGCATAACAATATATCACACTCATATCCATCAAAGGGGTCACACCTAGACCCAAGGGATCCATAAGGATCATGTTCTTTCTCCTTTCCTCTCCTTGATCTTCTTCTTGATTCTCCTTGAGTTTTGGTAAGAAAGTGTGTGATTGATGATGATGATGATGATGTTGGATGTTATTGCTGAGCTTGAGAGCCGGTTGAGGTGTGAATATTGATCAATTCCTTTGCTTAGGCCACAGTAGTGGGTAAGCTCCTTTCTTCTCTTCTTCTTTCTTTGATCTCTTTCTCTTTCCCTTAGCTTAGGATTAGATGTTCTAGGCTTGTATTAATGTTTGTATGTGTATATATGTGTATGTTTTTGGCTATGGAATGATGAAGACGTGAAATCATCAAGTGGAGAGCCGAAGAGGAATCGCGGGATCACGCTCTGCATTGTCGCCGCGCCCGCGTTCCAGAGCTGCCGCCCCTGCGGGACCTTGTCATCGCACCCGCGTCTGGAAGCTGCCGCCCCTGCGGCCACGGTCACCGCGTCTGCGCCAGTGTGTCGCCGCGCCTGCGGTTGCCTTGCTTCGCCCCTGCATCCCTCTTGTCACGCAGGTGCGTCTTGTCCCGGATCTACCTAGAGTAGTGTAGATCCTTTCCTGTCCTAGTATGAGCGGGTTAGTAGCATGCTAGGTATTTGTATGAGGGTAGAATGATGATGAGTATGATATAGATATATGCCGGTTGTGGCTTTGAGGTTTATAAGTTGGATATGATCCATATGGATCCATTGGGTCTAGGTGTGACCCCTTTGATGGATAGGAGTTTGATATCTCGTTATGCCTTGTATAGGCAGTGCTGTTCTCCGGTTAGGAGCTGATCGAGGTTGAGTATATTTCGAGGTTGAGGTAAGTCCATAGGACTTACTTAGTTACCATCCTTATATCGGATGTTGCATGAGTGGTGATTGTTATATGCTTGATAGCATGCGATATTGTTATTACCGACCTATGGTCTAGTGATTGCCCACTGTAGGTCCGTGACAACCTTTCCCTTTTCATCCCGCTGGGAGTCTGGGAGGTTCTCTGTGGATAGATCAGATCTGGTATACGGGATGGACATGTACCACTCCCATAGGGTATACGGGAAGTGTGCCGGATCCACTCCAGCTGGCTATAGCCCACAGAGGCGAGGGTTATATTCCTCGTGTCACATATGTTCATATACATATTTATATACGATTTGAGTGTTGGATTATATAAAGATAATGAACTGGGTAAATGTGTGATAGCATGATGAGATGTTATGATTTTATGATGTGTGTATGTGCTTATGCTTATCTTATATATGTATGGTTAGCTAACGGTTTTAGACCGTGTTGTAGATCCTTTGCAGGTTAGGAGAACTGCAGAGTGATCCGCTGAGGGCTCCGTACACTAGGGTTATATGCGAGGGTTATGGGACATTTTATGATGTATGATACACGTTTTGATTGTACTCAGCGGTACCTTGTATACCTTTTGATATGTATATATTTCAGTTTGACGTTTTGGTTTAATCTATCTATGCCTTGATGTAAGATCCAGTGAACTTGTTGTCAGGCTAGGGTCAGGATCCATTGTGAGATCCTAGCCCCAGTGACGCCCGAGTCCCACGGATTTGGGGTGTTACACCTGAGTAGCTCCATGGGATCTCTCAAACGATCCCTCCTGTGCCGGCAGATCTGGGGCACGTCTACCCGCTCTGGCAGCCTCCTCTACTCGTCTAATGTACGCGCGGAACTCTGGTCCCCCATCGAGACATGATCCGAGTCATCTGACTGGACTCGTTGTGGTCTCTGTCTCCCAGCCAAACCGTTCCTAGTCTCAGGAACGACACTCTCAACAACATCCTCATGGACCTCCTCCACTGCAGGTGGATCAACAACGGGAATCTGACCCTGTCCTACTCCTACTGGAGGAAGAGGGGGTCTACCCCTACCTCGTCCAACTGCAAATAAGGCTCTAGTCCGAACCATCTGCAGGGTATACATACCTAACTTAGAAGGCTATGTATATGCCATATATATATATGCTAAAAGTCAATCACACACATCACATAAAGTAATATATATATATATATATATATATATATATATATATATATATATATATATATATATATATATATATATATATATATATATATATATATATATATAGGATCATGTAGGAACCCCTCTAGTAGGGAGTAGGAACTCTTAATATCCGTTAGATTGATTTAGATGGACGTTCGTGATTAAAAGGTCTACAAAATACCGCTGAGTACAAACCAAAACTTGTATCCAACATAACAAAACATCCCATATCCCACGCACAATCCTAGTGTACGGAGCCCTCAGCGGATCACCCCATATGGATCACTCTGCAGTTCTCCTAACCTGCAAAGCATCTACAACACAGTATATAACCGTTAGCTAACCATTCATATATAAGATAATGCAAAAGCACAAACACAAATCATGGAATCATAAACACATAATCATGTTGTCACACATTTACCCGGTTAATCATCTTTATAAAGTCCAACACTCAAATCGTATATATATAGATGTATATGAACATATGTGACCCGAGGAATATATAATCCTCGCCTCTGAGTGCGATAGACAGCTGGAGTGGTGTCGGAACACCCTCCCATATACCATAAGGGAGTGGGGAGTGTCCAACTCGTATACCAGATCTAGCCTAACTACAGAGAACCTCTCAGCCTCCCAACGGGATGAAAAGGGCAGGTTGTCACGGCCACTACAATGAGCGGTCAATAAACCATAGGTCGGTAATAATTACATCGCATGCTATCAAGCATATAACAAACACCACTCATGCAAACATCCGATATAAGGATGGTAGCTAACCTACGGACTTACCTCAACCTCAAGATACTCTCAATCACGATCAACTCCAATCCGGAGGACAACACTGCCTAATAACAAGGCATAAAGATATATCAAATCTCCTATCTATCAAAGGGGTCACACCTAGACTCAAGAGATCCATAAGGATCATGTCCAACCTATAAACCTCAATAACCTACTAAACCTCAAAGTCATAACCGGCTCATATCGATATCATGATCATCATCATCCTATCCTCATACACACACCTAGCATGCCACTAACCATCCATACTAGGAAAGGAAAGGATCCATACCACTCTAGGTAGGTCTTGTACAAGACTCACCTGCGTGACAGGAAAGACGCAGGGGCGACACACCGGGAGGCGCATGGGCGGCGGCACTCCCACGCAGGGGCGGTGACACAGGTGGCGCAGGGGCGGCGGCACTGGGGCGTAGGGGCAGTTCACAGTGCAGAATGTGATCCACGACTTCTCTTCAACTCTTCACTCAATGATTTCACGTCTTCAACATCCAGCAGCCATACACATACATATATATATATATACACACATACAAACATCAATACATGCCTAGGAAATCTAACACAAGATTCAATCTTGTGGAATCCTAAGCTAAAAGAGAAGGAAAGGAAGAAGAAAGAAAGAAAGAAAGAAGAAGAAGGAGGAAAACTTACCACTGCTGTAGCCTAACAGGATGGAAAGATCAGCAACAACACACCTCAGCTGGCTCTCCAAGCACAACATCAACAACCCAACATGATCATCAACCAAAACCACACAACACTCTCTTGCAAACTAAGGAAAGTTCAAGAAGAATGATCAAAGGAGAAGGAAGGAGAGAAGGAATCGTGAGGTAGCTGGAGAAGAATGAAGAAACCCTTCATCTTGAATCAAAAGAATGGTTATAAGGAAAGAGAAGAGTAAAGCATGGTCAAGAGTCCACAATGCCGACTGCAGCCGCAGGAAACCGCAGGGGCAGACTCCCTGAGCCGTAGGGGCGGAACACACAGGACTTCACGCTGGGGCGGCCCTTTAGACCCGTAGGGGCGGCTAACCCTGGCTCAACACCTAAAGACTAAGGCTCTTACATTACCCACCTCAAAAGGTCCGTTGCCCAGACTAACTAGTGGAGATACCCCCATCAAATCAACACAAGCATGTTTCTCGCTCACCCATCCAAACACTAAGACATACGCCGGCCTCAAAGTAGATCTTCCCTCACGTGGATCAGTCAAGAAGGTCACAGATGTCTCCTTCTTAACCGAAATTCCCGCTCTCCTAAAAATGTCGCACAAAACATCACGGACCAGATCATGCCTACATTTGAATCCAGGAAGCTCGTTACAATGAATAGCGTGATCCCCAAAAGCATCTAAAAACCTACCACAATTGGGCATAGGACAAACCCCATTAACCGAATAAAGAGAAATCATTAGACGATACCTAAAAACCGAGGGAAACTCAACCGGGGCATACATTGCCCAAGCCCATTAATGGGTATGGCAAAAAGTAAATCTTGACTATGCACTTATTGTAGACACTTAAACCTTATAGATTTTAGTAGAACTATATATTGGAGATAATAACATCCATATAATTATGGTCTTCTCAAAATTTATCAATTAAACATCAATAATTTGTTATAAGCTTATTGATATAGTTGATTAGCATATCAATTTAATACCATTTAATAGTAGAAATCATTGTATCGTTTAATATTATTAAAAAAACAACAACAACAGAAGTCAATAATTCAGTCATAAAACTAGCCTAAAAACAAGAAAAGTAAACTAGTTATAGTACTAATGTACAGTCTATAGTTGTACTCATAATTTCATAATTACATTACCCTCGAAATTAACCTCGAACACAACTTTCGTGGGTAAAATTCGCACATTTACCCACAACCTTAGCCTCGCGAATTTATTCGTGGCTAATTGCCCTCGAAACCAACCTCAAACTTGAAATTGTGAATAAATAATCTCGATTTTACTCACGAGTTTAGCCTCGAATATTTTTCGAGGCTAGTTACCCGCAAAACTAACCTTGAAAATCAATTTGTAGGTGAATAGTCTCGAGTTTACCCACGATATAACCCTCAAATAAGATTCGTGGCTAATTACCCTCAGTTTCGCCCTTGAAATTAGGTTTCGTGGCTATTTAGCCACGAATTCTAGCCTCAGAATTTATTTGTTGCCAATTAGCCACGAATTGTTCTTTCGAAGGTAATTTCTAGGGTAATAGCCACGAATTTACCCTCGAAATTTTCCGCGGCTAATTCATAGCCACTATGGCCGCGTTTTCTGGTAGTGATGATAATTTTGTAGTAGTGACAACTTCCTCGGAAAACACGTATTTCTAAGCCGCATTTCTTAGCCACTAAGGAACAAAATAGTGACTCTTTTGGTCGTGTTGCATTTTCATGTTATTTCACATCTAGGACATATCCGATGTCTTGATCGTTTCTCTCAACTGAAATTTTATGAATTGGAGCTTCCAAATAACACCGGAGGGTAAAAATTATTTCCCGGAGGAAAAAGTAAAAATGTCCTCACAAGTCTACGTCACAAACGTAACGGTGAAAGTCATACTCGTCATTTACGCATTGTTCGAAAGTCATGAGTCAATTACTATCGATGATTAAGTTAATCATCATTAATTAGGATTAATTAAGAAACCTATCTTTTACAAACATGTTGCTCATACAGAAATCGAAACAACCATTTTATTTGATCAACCGAAATTTATGGTAATAGAATGATTTCACTATAGATCCTAACTTATCTATATTCGGCTTCAAGAAATTGATTACAACCTCTTTGAGAAAAGATTGTCCCTCCATTTGGTTTTGTCGACCATAAAAACTGATTGATCTTATGTCCATTTAATCTAACCGACCCTAAAATATAGCATCAAACCTTAACTTCAAATGGACGGTCATACTTGAGGAGGGCATTCTATATCAATAAACATAATATGCTCATATAAACATCAAAACTAAACCCACGTTATTTAACCATCGAAATGTATCAAATTTGTTTTATTTGAATGATAGTCGTCTTCCTATTGGTAATTCTAGTTTCCACCCCATAAAATGGGATAAAATACTAATCTATATATTGACTTTTCTCATACTGCGATTGGACTGGAAGATTAATGAAGTCAAGCAATATCTAGATAGAGATCAACCCCACATTTATTGACTATATGTACAGAAGTGAAGTTTCGTAGCACTAATTTGGATGGAGATCAAAGATCCAACTCCACTGCACTTTGAACACCCTGTTGCAAATTAAATGTCATGGGTCATAAAACCAGTTCATGAAAATTCAGCATTGTGTAATGAAAATATTTAGTGAAATTTCAACAGTCATTGAAAAAGTTTATGAAAATTCAGCATTCATATAATCAGACTTTCATGAAAATTCAGCATTGTGTAATAAAAAATAGTATATGAAAATTCAGCATTTATAAAATTAGTTTATGATAATTCAGCATTCATAAAATCGACTTTCATGAAAATTCATCATTTTGTAATGAAAACAGTTTATGAAAATCTAGCATTCATAAAATCCATGCACATATGTAGTCACCTCCAAACAGAGAACCATCAAGAATAGAAATATCCCGTGTTTGCAAGCTAAAGTATGCAAAATCAGACTAGTTTGCAAAAAAAACAAACATAGAAAACCCAACAATTTGGAGAAACATATTACTATATGCAAAAAGAAGAATAAATATTTTAAGGGTGCCATCCAAACGAGAAAATATTGTTGGAAAAAATTCGGAAAATCCATAACCACAGAGATACCATTAGAATTTTATTTTATTTTTTTATAAATTTTTAGTTTGGTTTCGGATCTTGATCGAGTGCGGATATAATTAAACACAATATCATTTTTGCACCTCAAGTACATAATTACTTAAAATCAATTTCGCTTTCAAGTACAAAGTACGAAATTAATTAAACCCGATTTTACTTTCGCGCCCAGTGCGGAATTAATTGAATACTAATGTTTTATTTCGAATGCAAAATTAGGGAGATGATTGAATGAAATCTATGATATCGTTTAAAATCGACGAATGTCTAAATACAGGTTATTTATCCATAGATGCGCGCTTTTAGTCGGTGGCAATGCAAAAAGTTCTTAGGAAATAATATAAGACTATTAAATTTAGTTATAGCGACAAAATGATGCAGGATAGTTTTGAATTGAAAACCATGTAGAATCCCTAATTTATTGCTATAAATCGATTTATAGCTAACTTTTGATTTATTTTTACATATTTTTCTCTATTAACTAATATATTTTTTTATTAATAAACTAAAGGTTCATATTTTAACATTAAATTTCATATATTATAAGTATTTAACTAAATATCGGTAAGCCTTGACCATTTCCTTGATGATTTGGACACATTTTCTTTCAAGATTTTTCTGAACCATTGACGATTCAAAAATCAAATGAAACAAAGTAGAATTGAGAATTTTACGATTTTGTCCATTTTATTTAGATAATACGTACAATAAAATCCTACGTCTAATAATTAAGATCCTATGTAGAATAAATCAGGACCGCTCTATCATTTACTATTTATAAAGTCATTAGAACATCGATGAAATCTAATTGATGTGGAGATAAAGGAAACTATCTCACGACGGAGTTATTGTTTTTTATTGGAAACCTAACGGGTTTTTGTTTTTAACTGGACTTTCATTGAGATGTAAGCTAGGAAGAAAGAAAATGTATCTCACATCGATAACACACATCGAAAACACAAAGCGTAGATAAGTCTAATATAAGTGAATTACTCTTACTAATGCTAATTGATTTTAGGATAAAACTCAGTATTTATTTTTATGGTATCCGAGCATATTCGATTTTCTAACTAAGGATATCAGTTTAATGATAGAGTCCAACAAACTGCAGACCTCCAACTATGACACCACGAGCACATGCAAATCTCAACCCCTAATTTACGTTTAAACTCAACACATAACTGTAACAAGATTTAATCTTAAAATAATTAAAAAAGATCATTGTACACTTTTCTAGTCTCCCAACTTTAGACGTATCTCAAACCCTAATTTATGTTTTGACCATATATTCTATTTAGTTGTCATCATTGATTGAATAGTCTCCCAACAGTTTCTATATAAACCACCGGGTACGTACAATCTTTAACTTCATCAAGCTAGCCTCAAAACAACCTTTTAGTCGATTACACATATATATAACAAATTGATCACTCAAATGGAAGCAACCGGCGGTGAAAGATGCAACGGAGGAACCGCGACCATCCTCGCCATCGCCACCGCCAACCCTCCGAACTGCATTCACCAGCAAGATTTTCCCGATTTCTACTTCCGTGTCACCAATAGCGACCATATGCCCTCCCAATTCAAGGCCAAATTCAAACGCATTTGTATGTTTTTATTTCATGCTTCTGCAATTATTCTACCTCTTACTGTTATATATATGACAATTCATGTGTTTGGAGATAATAAATTCTCACATTTAAAGTTTGGACATTTTGAACCTAGTATATAAGGTCGGCAGACTACTTCTCATATTACCAATTGGTTTTAGGATGGAACTCAAAAGGCTTATGTGATGAGTTTGTACCTTAACGCACATGTGCGCTTGTATGTACACGAATCCCGAGCTACGGGCCCTTTGTATCATACTTTGACAAAATGCATGATACAAGCTAACAACACCAACAAAATATAGAGTTTAGTATTTTGTTGTTTTTATTGATATTGTTATCACTAATTTTGATAGTTCTAGGGTTTCAAAATGCTAGATTCGAAAACTATTATTCACTAACCTTTAGACTTAGGGTTCGTTTGAAGGTATCACAGGGGCCGGTAAAAAATAAAATGAAAATGAATCTAACTTACCTATATATTTAGATTTAATATACTTTTTTTTAGGTGATTTGGATAAATAGCTTGTCGATCCTCCTTTAGTAAATTTATAATCAAATTTATATATAAAGATGTAAGATTAAATTGTAAAATTAGTTAAAAAAACATAAGAGGAGGACAAACACAACACAAAACACTAAGAAAAGGTGACACCACTAATTTTCTATTTTCTTTTTGTTAATACACATATAAACCAGCATATGATTTTTTGTTCATGAAAAATAATCGGTATTTTTCTAACAATAATAAGAGATTAATTACATTAAATGGAACACTTTTGAAAATTTTAAGAAAATATGATCTTATTTTAAACAAATTATTATATTTCTTCATATGAAATTATTATAAATAAATAAAAAGAAGTCGTGCATATATTATCGTTACTCGTTAATGTTTCAATACCTTTCAAGGTCATGTCAAGATAAACAAAGTATAATTAGATATATCGATCTTTATACTCTTACATATTTGGGTGAATTTGGATGAATGAACAATGGCATGAAATTAGACTAGAATTGTTTTCGTTTCCACAATTATAAATGACTAAGGGTGTGTTTGGTATGATATTTAGTTTTTATAAAAGATTAATCTAAATGAAGATTGTAAAAGATTAATCTTCAATAATATTGGGTGAAGGGTTATTTATTTGATTATAAGAGACTATTTTTACTCATATAAATCATTTTAATAATTATCTACAATCACCCGTTCTTACCGAACACCCTTTAAAATATAATTCCTTTAAGTATAATCTAAAAGTAAACCTTAATAATCACTGGACACACCCTAAGCTTCACCTATCCGTGATCTTCAAACCGTTAAAAACTGTCCTAAATAATTTTAATTGTTTTATTTTGTTGCAGTCTCTAATATATATTGTATTTGCAATTTACTTTAGTCTTTAATCTTTTATGATTTTTTTCATTCTAATTAACTTCTAATCGATCTGATATTGATCTTTTACTTTTATAAGTGATTGAAACCAAAAGATTAAATTGGATGAAAATGGTAATTTTTTTTTATATAGGCTACTAAAAATAAACTATTAATTTTAGGTATATTTTTTAAACGTTGTGTTTTGATTATTAAATTTGTATTGAATTTCGGATATTAAAATTTGAATATATTTTGGGTACTGTAATATGATTTTAAACTCACGAATCATACTTCTAGACTCACGAACTTACATTATCGCGTACGATAATAAAGGGTCTGTTACGTAATGTTTACTACGTAATTTCTCTTTTGATTTAATGTTGTAATGTGACGTAATGTTCACTTTTGAATTAATACATTTCGTCATCCAATAATTTGGTATACGTGTAATAGGTGAGAAGTCAATGATCGAGAAACGCTATACATATTTGACTGAAGATATTCTCAAGGAAAACCCAAATATGTGTGATCATATGACGCCATCACTTGATGCACGACAAGATCTAGCGATTGCCGAGGTTTCGAAACTTGGACAAGAGGCGGCGCAAAAGGCGATCAATGATTGGGGTCAAGATGCATCGAATATCACCCACCTTATCATGTGCACGTACTCGAGTGTTGACATGCCCGGTGCTGACTATCATCTTGCCAAACTTTTAGGATTACGTCCTTCGGTTAACCGCTTTATGTTGTATCAACAAGGTACATGCGTAATACGTATACATAAACTAGTATATATGCACATAGGTTGTTATATGAGTCGAATTTTAATAAAATAATGTTTTATTTATTTAGATTCAAGGTTGGTATTAATATCGTTTTGCTTATTTATTTTCAATCTGAGTTTAAATTTTTAATTAATTTTACAAAATTAGCTATAATCAGTTAGAGAAATTTTGGTAAAATAGACTCAACTCATTAGAAACTCAAGTTAGATTTGAGTTATACTTGTGGTCATTCTAGACATATATGTAAATTGAACGAGACTGGTGATAGCTTTTGTCGAACCGAACTCAAGTAGTTCAATTTACTTTATCACCCCGTCATATAGATCAGATAAAATATATAATAGTTGAGAGTCTTGAGACCCATATATAAATAGTTAATCGTAGATCTAAAGAAAATTGAACATGTAGGTTGTCATGCCGGAGGCACCATCCTTCGTCTCGCGAAGGACCTAGCCGAAAACAATAAGGGTGCTCGAGTCCTCGGGGTTAGCTCGGAAATAGGTACCATTGGTTTCCGAGGACCATCGGAGACCAACATGGACACAACTGTTGGACAAATATTGTTCGGTGATGGAGCTGGAGCTGTCATAGTCGGTGCTAACCCAAACCTATCAATCGAGAGACCAATTTTCACGTTGTTTTGGACCGCCCAAACGATCTTACCTAACTCCAATGGTGCACTTGAGGGTCATATACGTGAAGCCGGGCTCTTTCTTCAACTACGAGAAGATATTCCCAAACTCATCTCCAACAATTTAGAGTCTTGTCTCATAGAGGCTTTCTCTCCTCTTAACATTGATGATTGGAACTCTATCTTTTGGATTCCACATCCGGGTAAGGTTTATATTACATATATGATCGATCTATTTTACTATTTACAATATTAAAGCACGCGATATTTATCTCTTGTGTCAATTGATCAACGATGTTACATCATTTTTCCTCACATATTTACCGTCGTTTTTTTTATTATTATTAAAATCAACTTTCTACAATACTAATGAAAAAAATGGTGTAATAGGTTTTTTTTTTAATTACGAATACAAAATAGGTCCATACCTATAAATCTAATTTTGCGTTATATAGCTTAATCTCCTCAATATCTCTTTCCTAATCTAATTATTAATTAGCTTAATTAATTATAAAATCTCCTCAAGATCTCTTTTTTACTAATCTAATTTTGAAATTAATTACCATTAAAATCAATAATTAGAATGGATAATTGATATTGAGTATTTGTTTCAAGTAATTGAAATGGAAAATTAATATGAGTATTCAATTTGGGTGTCCGATTAAAATGGGTATCCTTCTGAATGGCTTCAAAACCCTAGTTAAAATGGGTAGTTCAAATGAATACTTATTATTGGGTATTTATTTTAGGCAATTAAAATAGATAATTAATATTGAGTTATTTGTTTTGAGTTCCGATTAAAATGGGTATCCGAGTAAGAAACTACTCTAAAATTATTAAAAAAAGTGGGTAGTTAAAATGGGTACTTGATATTAGGTATTTGTTTCGGGTAATTGAAATAGGACATTCAAAAGAGTAATTAATATTAAGTATTTTTTCGGGTTTCGATTAAAATTGGTATCCAATTAAGGGAAAACTTTAAAACCCTAAAATGAGTAGTTATAATGGATAATAATATTAGGTATTTGTTTCGTGTATTAAAATTAAATTATTTTTAATCCGGGTAATAATATTGAATATTACACTTAAAATGTTATTATCACTTTAAACTGTTAAAAAGTTAATTTTGATTTAAAGGTTATCTTTTTTTGATATACACATGATAATTTAAGGAAATTTGATAAATAATATTATTTGTAGGTTTTAATAAAATTCATTCTCTTAATTATTATTTTGTGGTTCTGCTTGACGTATTAATTAAATTTTGAATCGGTGATCTTGAGAACTATATTGCTTAATTATGAGTAGGATAATTTGATATTCAAAGTTCATCGATAAATACGATCCAAATACTTTATCTACTTTTGATTAGGATTATATATTTCTAATTGAATATTATAAAATGACATATAAGGTAGGACAATGCACTAGTTAAATATAAAAATTTTATGCAAAAAGTGATTATGTGGAGGGTGGACAAAACTAATCCGGATTAACATGGGGCATCTAGATATACATGGATATCCGGATATATAATGGATATTAAGGTTTTTAGTTACAAATGGAATGGGTTACGTTGATGTACAAATGAAAATGTATCCAAATATACTACAAGTATTCAGGTTTTTAGCTACCAAGTTAAGCGAATTATGTGGATACGTACAAATGCATATATTAAGGTCTTAAGTATCAAAGAATATAATTACCCATGAATACACGGATATTCTATTCACGTGTATATATAAGATGTTTATAAACTCTTACAATATCAATCTTTTGGTTTTTTATCCTTTGTATATCGATGATTGAAACCCAATAACCAATTTCTTTTTGTAGGTGGCCCGGCAATCCTAGATAGCGTTGAGGCCAAACTCAAGCTGAAAAAGGAGAAACTTAGTTCAACAAGGAAAGTGTTGAATGATTATGGAAACATGTCGAGTGCATCAGTGTTGTTCATACTAGACGAGATGAGGAAGAAATCCGTCGAAAACGGTGATACAACAACCGGTGAAGGGCTAGATTGGGGAGTCCTTTTCGGTTTCGGGCCGGGTATTACGGTCGAAACTGTGGTTTTACGCAGCGTACCAATCACTAAGTAACTACCTATGTTATATTGAGTGGTCCAATATATATAGTTTTATAAGTGTATTGTAATAAATTCAAGCGCTACGTACCAAACGTACGTATTCTAATTCTAAGTGCTCGATCAAGTATAATTTGATATATAGTGTTAAGTATTATTGTTGAACGATGATAGGAGATTGCCATATTGGTTTCTCACACACTATCTATGGTGTTATGGCTTTCGTAACGTTAAAGGTAATTGTTATCCCCTATACGCTTTATCCTTAGTTAAATATTGTTGAAGATTGATTATTTCGTATGATTATTGTTGGTTGAATTTACAGAGTATGCTCTTATTAATTAACGTCGTATTGAATAGATTAAAAAGTTTATTTATGAAAGAATATTTCTTTCACTTTATATTTACTCTTTTTAAATTTTACAATTCGTAACAATATTTCTCTAGTTATTTTATTATACATTCTAAAAAAATAACAAGAGCTCATTAATTCCAAATTCAAAGTTTTCTTTTGTGTTCCGATGATTGGCCACCCTCCTACAGTTTTAGAGGATAATATTCGTGATAGCAAAGGGTAAGGGTTGGGATAGTACGTGGCTTAGATATTAGAGGAGTTGACGAGGACAATCATCACAGATCGATGTAAATTTTAAAATTTATCATAACCTAACGGTTTTGGAGACAAATGAAGGTTGGTCATATAACCTCGCTTCGCTCTCGGTTTCTTCCTCTGTAAGTTGTAATTGTGAAATGCAAATTGAAAAGTAAAGTTGAAGGTAGCAGCCGTCATTCTCCTCTAAAGTATACAAAGTTACAGAGATAAGCATATGCACAGCCGACTTTCTCTATGTTCTGTATATATATATATATATACACTAGTTAAGAGATAAGCATATGCACAGCCGACTTTCTCTATGTTCTGTATATATATATATATACTAGTTAACCGCCGTTAAGCGCGGGTGAAATGAATAGTAAATATGGATTCCAGGGAGTGACAGGATAGTAAATATGAATTACGTGAAATGAATAGTAAATATGGATTCCGGGGAGTGACAGGATAGTAAATATGAATTGCTTATAAATGTAGACAATGTTGAAACTCTTTGAATATACAAAATGGACAGGATAGTAAATATGAATTACTTATAAATGTAGACAATGTTGAAACTCTTTGAATATACAAAATGAGACTAATATCTTATTCATTATCCGGCAGAGTACAACTAAAAGACCTATTTCTTCCGAATTTGAGCGAGCTTTCCTCTTGTTCTCAGCTAGAAACCGTTCCTTATGCACATAGCTTTGACATATAAAATTTTACCAATTGAAGATATCAAGAGCTGAACTTGCTCATCTTTTGAAGCACTGTCATCAGGATTTGGATCCTTCTTCGATGTTGCATATTCACAAGGTACTGCTGGATGAATCTACAAGAGAGTTTGAGGGAATGTTTGATTAGTGAACTTCAAAACATTATTAGAAACATGAGAGACCTTCTTTTTTTTTCCCTGTTGATTTTCTTAACTTAAGGTGTGCTTTGGAATCCTAGATGTTAACTATAATTGGCAACGTAGATTAAATTCTTGAGTTCTTTCCCGTAGGAGGCAACCAAAATTAGCCCTTAATTCCCATATATTATTTATGATAACCCAATCAACAAGTCTATAGATATCCAATATGAGGCCATTGTTATGAAAGCTCCAGTAAGGATCATAAGGTTGTCCAGCAAATGAAAAATATCATGTATAGTTTGTAAGGAGAGAACCTGAATGGGGCATGTTCCTTATGTTGGTGGGGAAGTATGGGCTTTTCTACCAAGACGGATTATATTTCTACTGCTACTGGTTGATCTATTTCATATAACAGTAGAATATTTTCGTGTCAACTTTCAAATGATTATAGTTTTAAACTTTTAATCACTTTATTTCATGTGACAATAGAATATTTTCATGTCAACTTTCTGATGGTTATAGTTTTAATTACTTCATATATGCAAATGGTTTGAGACAATTTGTTTGCAGAAAAATGTTGTGTTACTCCTCATTAGAATCACTGAATCAGTGCACTGAATTTTGAATCTCCCCATCTAACTATGTTGTATAAGTAGGTAGATAATATGTACTACAAATGCAGAATACAATTAATTCACACACTCACTTGAGTTGAATCAAAAGAAGGTGGTGAAGCAATTGACTCACAAGGGCGCTTGGTCGCGTGTTCCTTCTGTGAAACCCTAACTTGCTCCCACAACAGCTTCCAGAAACAAAGAAGAAAGCGAAGTAGAAGAAGAAACAGTGGAAAAAGTGTAGAGAGAAAAGGGCTAGAGAATACCTCGCTTGAACTGAAACAATCAAGCATTCACATACCTGCACGGCGAAAGCCTAACCTGAGGGAGAGGGGAAAAACTAAGATTAGCTACCAAAATTGAAGAGGTAGTTAAGCAGTTGATAGCAATAACCAATTTGACCTAAATTAAGAGCAAATTCGAACCGGAAAACAAATTTAGTGATTGGAAATATACCTCCACTCTGGAGATCCACTCTGCAAATAAGAGGAAGTGAAAAAATAAGGTATTTGATAAGAAAGAGAATAACAAGAAAACAACTTGTAGGTTGAAATCTGGCTTACCAAAATTGTGGAGCTGCGAGTGCGATTTACCAATCAACATGACGAGATCTTCAAAAGTTGACGACGGAATCTGTTCAGCAAAGTCATGTACAAATTACAAAAGGAGAAGATGGAGATTAGGAATAAAAGAAGAAAAAAACTGGAAGAGTATAATGAGAGAATGGGGGAGATGAGCGACATAGAAGAAGATGAAGAAGAGATCGAAAAAAGAAGCACCTAGTTATAAAAATTGGCAAGACTCTGTTCTTAGGGTTTTGGCCTTCATCTTCCACTCCAGAAAATGCAACACCAGACAAATAAAAGTGAGAAATCATATTGTCACTTACATCAAAACACTGTTTTCTAAATCAATTTGAAGATATTCAAATCTTACGTTGGTAATTCCAGAAACCTTAATTTTAGAAGCAAGATAAATGGCGAAGAAGAGCGAGACTGAGAAGTAACCTGAATACCCGATTACCCGCTAATCCGTTGTCGTCAAAGCATCACCTTTGTGATTCTCCTTCTCTCTCCTCGGGAGAGTCTTTGTCAGGGGGCTCTTCTCCTGACCAAGCTTCATCTGGACGAGATATAAGAACGAAGGGCTCTTATTCAGCTTAAACCCTTACGGACTCGGCTCCGCCAAGGATCATAATAAGTCTATCAAATCCAACAAAAAATCAATTTCGAGAACATTTTCAACTCTCAAAATATTGAAACCCTAAAAATAAATCCAGGAACACTAAGTACCTGTTGAGAAGAATCGAAGTTAAGGCATTTAGATCAAAGGGCTTCTCGACTCTAGAAGTGTTCAACTTCCTGACATATTTGAATAACATTAAGAAGTGAATCAACAAGATTAGAACAAGCTACGGTCAAATTCAAGTAGCTCGGTTAATATATATATCTCTTTAATATTTTAGCCGA
Source organism: Fagopyrum tataricum (assembly GCA_002319775.1). Classification (NCBI taxonomy): domain Eukaryota; kingdom Viridiplantae; phylum Streptophyta; class Magnoliopsida; order Caryophyllales; family Polygonaceae; genus Fagopyrum; species Fagopyrum tataricum. The sequence continues at coordinate 7,155,987 of CM008285.1, read as the reverse complement.
ACGAACCGAGTCCCGACATGCTCAAATTAAACTTACTCGTTTATGAATGAGTCGAGTCTGAGTAACTCGATTAATATGACATATTACAGTGTTATTTTAGTCGCATGAGCCGAGCCTTGACATATTCAACTTCTACTCATTTATAAACACTCATTTATAAACACGCGAGCTGAGTCTGATAGCTCGGTCAATATGACATCCTATTGTTGTACATATTTTAGCCGAACTAATACTTTCATAAACAAGTTCAACCTAAATTGACCGAACTTAAAATGCTATTACATTTGACTAGTTTAGAAGAGGTGAACGGAGTCTAAGTAACTCAAGTCATATAACACTTACCAGTAGGTTGTATGAGACGATATATAGCGTTTATATAAAATTGATTTTCTGAATATTTATGATTTAATAACCATAGTAAACTCCTCATCAGATATATTGATTTTATTTTCTATAGATTTTAAATTCAATAAAGTATCCTTGCATAACTTAGTTCCTATGGATTTAACCCTCTATGTTTTACTAAATAAACACTTGTGTTTGAATATTACAGCCAGTGCTGGTTTATCTCCTAAGCTACACAAACAAGATGAGCATTGTTGTATCAGTTCGTGAAGATGTTAATGTTGATGCTCATCAACTGTGTGACGACATCGTCGACTCTTTCGCACATCTCAAAGATGCAATCGGCAAATAATTTACGAAAGTTCATCTACGATTAATCATCTACTAAGTATAGTACAAGGCCTCAGTTCAGTTTTACATTTCAATAAATGAACTACAGTTTACTCGAAAAAGTGTCATACAAGGATTGTCAACTGAATGTAATATGTGCAGTTCAATGATAAAACTTAGTCGTGTATATTTGTTTTAATGGGGTTTGTTTGCTTGGATATGGATGGATCTTGAATTGTATCAATGTTACTGTATGTTTATTTAAAATATAAAGTATTATTTCGATTTCGGTTTCACATTACTTTCTTTTTTTTTGTTGAAGAGGATATGACCCAAAAACTAAAACCCTTTAACTCTAATTACGTACTTTGGAAAGAATGGGTACGGTAGATCACATCTCAACATTTTTTTTATCCTCCCAATGAAAACAAATTAAATTTCACCCTTATATATCCACAATATTATGGGTGCGAAAAGCAAGTTTATGTTGGTTGTAGGGACGAAGGTTGGAAAAACACGAGCACTCAAATATCTTGAGAAATTTGTAATCGGGTATGGAAGAGAAGAGGACTTCAAAAGGACTCTTGTTTCCGGTGATCGGTGTAGGGAGATGATTTTGAAGATAAAGTGGTAGTTTTAATAAGGTGAGACCCATATTCACAATGCGTTGGTGACGGCTATCAACACTACCATTTTGTTGATGTAAATAAGGACAAGTCGATAAGAAATGTGAAGGGTTTGGAATATAGATTTAAGTGGTATAAATTTGGTCCCTGTGTGTCGATTTGAATGAGAATGATATTGGTGAAAATAGTTAGTAAAACGTGTTATAAAATATGAGTTCTATTGAAGTAAGAGGTCTGAAAAGAGATTTTTTTTTTTACCGGCATAGAAGAGGTTTTTTGCATTCCAAGAATTAATCCTGTTGATCATTTTGTTGATGAGAGGAAGGTACTCAAAGATGGAAAATCTCTTGTATTCCAAGAATTTTTACCTATTTTTCATTTTTAAGTGAGAGGCATTCAACCACCTCACTTTTAAATGCCATTCAAACCGAATAAGTCAGGCATCTTAATTAAGTTTGAAGAAATCGAATAACGTTTTGTTCCATTTAATGTTTTTGAATTTTTTATTATTATCATTTAATGTTGTTGGCTAATTAATTTTGGGTATTTATTTCGAGTATACGATTAAAATGGGAATCTGACCAAGGGACTACTAGACCTGATAACATTCGGGAAGTCTGCCCGGAAAAACGGGCGGGTATGGACAGAGGAAGAAGACCGATCGGACTGGAAAGCCCGGTCCACTAGGTCCATCGGGCCTGATCCGGGCACCACTCTAGGTCCGTCGGGCCCAATTGTCCGTCCCACCAACACGAATAAAAAAATAAAAATATATACATATTATATTGTATATATTATAATATATTAAAATATAAATATTTAATATTTAATATAATTGTAATAAATTTAATAAATATTACTTAATTACCTTCAAAATATTGTTTTTTTAAAGTATATTAAAAACAATATAAATATTCTTTTTTTAAAACGGGTACCGTAGGCTTGCCCCGCCCACGCAACATAGCAGCCATTATAGGCTCGGCCCGGACCGGTCTGAATAAACGGGTAAAAAAAAAGTCCAACCCGAACTCGGCCGTACAGGTCTAGGGACTAATAATGAGTAATTAATCATGGATATTTGTTTTGTTTCGGGTATAAAGTTAAAGTATTCAAATTCGCTTTTATTAATGTTGGATATTACACTTAAGATATAGTTATAAATCAATTTCTAAAAATAACTAATCATGGTTCAATTAGTACGCTGGTAATAGAGATGATGGGGCTATCAACCAAGGTTCAAAACCCACCAGCTATGATTTAAAATAAAACGCTTTTCTTTTTAGAGTTAATTGTCTTTAAAAAGATTTTTTTGGTTTTAGCCGGTTATCATATACATTAGCCTTACAAAAAAATGATTTTCTTAATTCATAAATTAAGGCTTTGAGTATCAAATAATATAAATATCAATGAATAATCACCTGACACGATCTGACTAAAAAACTTTCGGATCTCCGGGATTCAAAAGGGAATTTTAATTAAAATATCATATTCAAATCATGATATTTTACCCATCTCTATTCATGTGCATGTATCTATAGGATGATTATAAACTAGGCCATTTCTTTTGAGTTTTTATCATCCGTATATTGATGATTGAAACTCATTACACAATCTTGATCTTCTTGTAGGTGGCCCGACAATCCTAGATAGTGTTGAGGCCAAACTCAAGCTGAAAAAGGATAAGCGTAGGGGAACAAGGAAAGTGTTGAATGATACATGTCAAGCACATCTGTATTGTTCATAGTAAACGAGATGAGGAAGAAATCCATCGAAAACAGTCATGTAACAACTGTTGAAGGGCTAGATTGGTGTGTCTTTTTCGGATTTGGACCAGATATTACCGTTCTGTGATTTTACGTAGTGTGTACTGTGTCAATCACTAAGTAAATGGCATATGATATATTGCTCTATTGTGTCCCTTCCGAGTTCGGGCCGGGTATAACGGTCAAAAATGTCGTTTTATGTAGTGTTTCAATCTCTAAGTAAATGTTATATGATCTATTGCCCTATGTGTGTTCCAATCTAAATGGTCTTAAAAGTGTATTGTAACAAATATAGTTATATAGTGTGGTATCTATCGTGAGTTATGATACTCGTATTACTACTTTATGTGTTATTGGCTTATTGCCTTATTGGTGTTAAACATTGTTAGAAAGATTCACTTTTATATATCATTTCTTCTTGGTTAACAAAGTGCGGTTAACACGCCAAGAATTTCACCTCTCTCTTCAAAAAAGAAATTGAAATAAACGTTATAAAATATCACAATACACCGAAAATGAAAATAACAACATATTTTTATTGGAAATTACAAACACATTTATAACTTTTATAATGATTTAATCTTATACTTTTATTTTTATAATAAAAATCGGTTAGATTGGTTTATTTCTTAAAAATAGTTCAACATAAAGCATTCTTACGGATGAAAACACAAAGTTCAGAATTTCAGAAAAATTGATGTTGGGTCGAGATTCACAGATGAATTATCCTTATACTTGTTCATGTATTTTGTGCCACACTCCAAACTATTTATTTGTCAATTTTTTTTTAAAAAAATTAAAACTAATTTACGTATTTCTATCATGATTTATTTCATTGATTAAAAACGACACTAAATCATCAAATTTGTAATTTCAAAATTAAAACCTAAACCCTAATTATAAAATTGCAAATATATAACCAGGAGAGATTTGGGAGATTGAAAAGATGAGACGAGAAAATAGGGGACAAAAATATTAATTTGTAACGACTTTTACGATGAATATCTTAAAATAAAATATTTTCAAATGCATATTGTAAATAGTAGAATATACTTTTGGACCCTGTCCTGCTGCCCATGTCCAAGTTTCAATAATGGGCCATGAAAATGAGGCCCAAATAAATCAAGGCCCATATCTAGAAGGAACAGGCCCATGCAAAAAGAGAAAACGTCAAGCACCGAAATATTAAAAAAAATAACCTAAAATAATATCAACTATCAACACTAAATCGATGAAAAATAATATATAAATAAATAAATAAATAAGTTATTAAAAAAAAAAAGAAACCTTAATACTTATTTCGTCAAATATGTATTTTAGGTTTACAGACATGCAAATCGAGCATAAATAGTCTCATACGTGAGACCATGACTTGTGTAAGTATATATACACGTATAAAATCTTAAACGTACAAAATTACATGCAAGACTTATCATTTGCCCCCCTTGAATAACATATACGTACGTACGTTAAGTGTTACGAAGTATATATAGTAAAAAAATACACATATAAAGTTACGTACATTTGCATCATATGTTAATGCCCTACACCAGGACTTGGTATATCTTCATGGTGCCGGTAAAAATCATTGGTGTAGTAATCGTAATCGTAGTCGTTGTCGTATCCGGTTGATTTCTTCCACATCCTTTCCCTTCTTCTCTTTCTAACTCGGTTTTCCGGTGGCTGAGGACGAAGCTTCTGGTTGTCATTGAATATTCCGGTGGCCGGAGCTTGAGCAACGTTGTTACTGTGTGTGGATAATATTAAGCTCCAAAGTATCACCGTAACTATAATAAGAGTGGATAGCTTCATAGCTAGCTAGTGACTTTGTTTGAGTGTCGATCAAAGATACTTATAGAGAGTTTTATGAATAGTTATATACACTTTTCTCTTTTAATAATTTACAAGACAATGGTGTTACTTTGATAAAGAAATAGAAATTGTATCATTAATTTATGGGTTATGTTAATAGTACGTGTTAGCATATATCATTTGTATAATGACGAGTTACACAAACGCAATATATACACAAGCGAGATTCCGTCAAGGGACTATTCACTTCATATACGTCATATAATATGGTATCTGGTTTTTCGTTGTATTACGGATCGTTTTCAAGAATCTCTATGAATCACACCCACCACCAAATTATGCCTCCTTAGCTTGATGTTTGGGGACCCGGTGACACCGTTGCGTTGCACATGGTCTCGGCAATGACCTGCACCACCTTCCATTGAACCAAAATGACACGCCTACACTAAATGACAATGTCTTCCGGATACTGTCTCCCGTCACGATGTTACAATCAAACCGTTGCCTAATGGTTCTGTAATATTAGTGATCGTGTACCGCTCACATTGATCTCGTGAAAGTTTGATATCATACGTTGTACCGGTAAAAATGACATTTTGGTAAGTCTTTCTAATGGGCAAAGGATCTCTGTTAGGATATCCCTAGAATAAAGGCTATTTTCCTTGTTTTGAATATTGTGTCCTTAGTTTGTTTCCTTTGTTATTTAGATTCCCCACTTACTACGTATTTCTCTCCTTCTATGTATATAAATATGTATTTATTTTTGAATAAAAGGTAGATCAAGTTTTACAAGTTTAAAAGTTTTCTCACATGGTATCAGGCAATTATTCGATCCTTGCTCCTTTCTTTCAAAAACTCTGATCTCCTATGGCCTCTAATGGCATTCTACCGATTACAAGCCCTTATTATCTTCATCCTTCCGATCATCCGGGTCTATCGATCTGCTCGGTGATCCTCAAAGGAACAAGCAATTATTCGGAATGGAAACGCAACATGTTAAATGCGTTCCGTGCAAAAAGAAAACTCGGATTCATTGAGGGTTCTATCAAGGAACCAGATGAAACATCTCCTGATTTTATTCACTGGCAGACAGTGAATTCAATGTTGATTGGTTGGATATTCCAAACAATTGACTCTTCACTTCGAACTACTATACCGCAGTTTGACACTGTTCGGGAACTTTGGTTGGATATTGATCAAAGTTTTTCGGTCGGAAACGGCCCTCGCATTTTGCATCTCCGATCAAGACTTGCGTCTTGTAAGCAAAATGGGCAAAATATTACGATCTACTACGGTCGTCTACGTCAAATCTGGGACGATTTGGCTTCATGTTTAGCCACTCAACAAGATATATGCACCTCATGCTCTAAGATTCTTACTAAGGCAAGGGACGATGAACGAGTTCTCCAGTTCCTTATGGGACTTGACGATACTTATTCTAATTTACGATCGGCTATTATTTCAAAAGAGGCTCTACCAACGATTAATCAAGTGTATGCTCTAGCAATCCAAGAAGAATGTTCTCGTACAACCTACAATCAACCAGATCCGAGCCTTGATTCCCTTGCTATGGTGGCTCGTCAGTTTCCCCATTCCAACTCAGGTACTACTGATAAATCTCAGCTAATTTGTACTCATTGTAAAAAAGCAGGTCATGCCAAGGCCTCTTGCTTTAAAATTGTGGGATACCCGGAATGGTGGAATAACAGCAAGGGAGTATCTGATTCTCGTACGGGAGCAGCCCCAAAAAATCAGTACTCATCTGGAAATCAACGTAATTGAACTCTACAACTATCAGAGGGTACCTCAAATGCTATTCAAATTGCTCATGCAAACAATGCTGCAGCCATACCTCCATCTCAAATCACTCATCAGGATCGAATCCCACTAGGATCAACAGTTACCGACGAACAATGGGCGGATTTATTTGAGAAATTCAAAAATTACCATACCACCTCTAATGAATCGATGTCAGGTAATTTGTCTAACCTTTGGATCTTGGATATCGGAGCTTCGTTCCATATGACGGGTAACATCAATATTCTTTCAAAATTACGCATTGTTGCTCCATATAAAATTCAACTTCCTAATGGGTCTATCACAAAAGCTAACCAAATTGGTTCTACATATCTCAGTCTTCATTTTACGTTGACTTCAGTTTTATTTGTCCCTCGTCTAAAGTGTAATCTAATATCATTGGCATGTTTAAATGAACAATTAGCATGCATTACAATTTTAACACACAAATTGTGCATAATTCAGGACTCCATTTCGCGGATGCTGATTGGAGCGGGTGAGACTCGTGACGGAGTCTATTGGTTAAGATGGTTCGACTTTACATCCAACGGATCTGTTGCTCACATTCATTCTCGAATTAACACAACCACTGTTTGGCATCAAAGACTCGGCCATCAAGCTCATCACCTACTCGTTGGTTTTCCAGGGGTTCATTCCTCTGATCTGTCGTTGAATAAACGTTCGCCTTGTGACATATGTCATCGGACAAAACAAACTCGTATTTCGTTTCCTATTAGTCTTTCTCGAACTAGACATATTTTTGAATTAATGCATTGCGACATTTGGGGACCATATCGCTTAATTTCAAATTACGGAGCATCTTATTTTTTAACTATTGTAGATGACTATTCTAGAATTACTTGGGTTTATTTGATGAAAACCAAATCTGAAGCTTCTACTATTATACAAAATTTTTGTAAAATTGTAGAAACCCAATTTAATCAAACTATTAAGAAATTTCGCACCGATAATGGATCTGAATTTATTTGTCTTAAATCATTTTTTTTGAAAAAAGGTATTTTTTTCGAAACATCTTGTACGTATACCCCATAACAAAATGGTCGTGTTAAGCGAAAACACCGACACATTTTGAACGTAGCGCGTGCACTCCTTTTTCAATCATCTTTACCACTTAAATTTTGGGGAGAAGCTATTTTAACACCTTGTTATTTAATCAATCGCACACCAACTTCCGTTCTTAACGGCAAAACGCCTTTTGAAATATTTTATAAACGACCACCGAATTATGATCATTTACGTGTATTCGGATGTTTATGTTACGCATCTAAACTTCCAAAAGACTCAAATAAGTTTAATTCTCGAAGTCGAAAATGTGTTTTTTTAGGTTATCCTTTTTCTCAAAAAGGATGACGTTTATACGATCTTTAAACCGACTCTATATTTGTATCGCGTGAAGTTATTTTTTATGAAAATCATTTTTATTTTCCTAAATCTTCTACGTCAAGTGAAGTTTCAAAATCTCCCATTAGTCCTATTGTTTTTGATCATGATTTAAATCATTCTCTTGACACTAACTCTTCTCCCACCTCCCTTAACCCAGAAAGGGGGCCCTCCATCTCCTCAAATGACGTGTCACCTATTACACATCCACATTCACAATCCTATAACCCTAGTTTACTCCAATATAATTCAAAATCAAATCACACGCCTACTTTTCAGCCCACTTTTTCGAATGAATATACTGCAAATCCTTCCATAACTAACCCAAATCCCAATCTGTTACCTTCTTCATCATGTTCCCTCCCATCACAATCCTCTCCTACGCAGCAAGATAGGATACACTTACCTACTATAATCGATCCAACGTCTCCTCTTATCTCTTCTTCACCCTATCTCGATTCAGTTTCCCTAGATATTCCTGATCGTCATTCTATTTCAGAAGAAAATAACCTAGTTCCACCTATTTCCGCAAATAAAAATACTCCTTCCATTCGGCGAAGTTCTCGTGTCTCTAATCCTCCTACTAAATACAATGACTATGTGTGCAACACAGTTCGAAATAAGCCTTTCACGAGCTCATCCAATCCAATCAAGCATAAAGGTAACGTTACTTTTCCTATTTCCGATTACCTCTCGCTTAAACATCTATCTCCTACATATGCATGTTATGTTTCTGCCACTAATAACCTACAGGACCCAATCTCTTATAAAGCTGTTGTCCAACATAAGTGTTAACTCCACCTTGACCTTATTAATGGTCAATAAGGCCTTACCGGTTGATGAAAGCTAAAACCTTGGTTTTCAGGTTTTGGTAAGACCTTACCGAAACTGGCTCAAGTAGCTTAGTTCGAATGAGCTTATTTAGTTTAGTCCGATATTTTATTGGGCTAACAATATTCTTATAGGCTGGATTTTATATTTGGTTTGATTTTCTAACCAAATATATTAAGTCAAATTTTGTTAAGGTTGTTGAGACTTTCAAGGAATTTGATTTGAACAAAATCTTTGATTTAGTTTAAACAAATCTTTGAACAAAATCTTCAGCCAATATAATCTTAAAAATCCAGATTTACTGCAACTATATTGAACGGATTTTCAGCCATTGGAAAATCAAATCTCAACGTCCAGATTGCAACAAATCAAGATATCAAGATTCAATCAAACGATCGGATTTTTTGTAACAAATCTCAAGCTGCCCAAGATCTTTCTCAACGTTCGAATCTCAACGATCGACTTATTTGAAGATGATGGGCTTGCCTATATAAGGAGAAAAGAAAGATGACAGTGGACACAAAATTTGATCCCAAGCGTACACAAGAACCATCTGCTTTCTTATCTCCCAAAGCATCGATCTAATCTTTCAAGCTTGAGCATTTTATCTCTTTGAGTGTGTGAGATCTTCTTTGAGCGTCATAGTACAATTCATCTAGAATCATAAAAAGGGTTACTCTCTACCCAAACGTGTAAGATACTTCGGTATCGGTAAGACTTTGTTTTCTCTTGAGTGTTTGAGTTGCTAGATAGGAAGTGTAAGGCTTCTGAGTTTAGAAGAGGGAAGTTCTTCTGAAGGTTGTATCTGGAGCTCATCGGAAGAAGAAGAGAAATAAAGCTACTTACAATCCTAGGGTTGGATAACCCTAGGCGGGGACTAGGTCAATTTGAGACCGAACCTCGTCAACATATCGCGTGTCTCTTTTACTTCTGCTCTTTACTCTTATCTATCTTCTATTGCTTGTCTTTATTTATTGTTTTATTCGTTTTCAATCTCTGAGCATCTGATAAGATCTTATCTCTGTTTGATAAGGTCTTACCTCAGCTTGATAAGGTCTTACCTTTTCTGAGATTGCGAAAAGATTTCATACTCTATTCATCCCCCCTTCTAGAGTATTTGTTAACTGTTTATCTGCCTATTCCGCACTTCAATAAGCATTGACGTGACGCCATGCAGCTTGAACTTGATGCTCTCAAACGTAACCATACTTGGGATCTAGCTCCTCTACCGCCTGGAAAACGTGTAATTGGGTGCAAATGGGTATTCAAGACGAAACTTAAATCAGATGGATCTATCGAACGGCATAAGGCTCGATTGGTCGCTTTAGGCAATCGCCAAACTCAAGGTATAGATTTTAACGAAACATTTTCTCTGGTGGCTAAAATGGTATCCGTTAAAGTCTTTCTTGCAGTTGCTTCAATCCAACGTTGGAAACTCCATCAGATGGACGTCCACAACACTTTCTTGCACGGTGATTTGAATGAGAAAGTTTACATGTCCCTTCCACCGGGATCTTCATCTAACGACACTTCACACGTATGCCATCTTCGGAAATCAATTTACGGACTTCGCCAATCTCCCCGTAATTGGTTTTCTAAGTTAAGTACGTTTCTCAAACGAGTAGGCTTTTCTCAATCATACGTTGACTATTCTCTTTTTTCATATACACGTCCACGTATTGTTATTCATATTTTAATTTACGTTGATGATTTAATTATCGCGGAAAATAACAGTTTTTCAATATCTCGTCTTAAGGTATATCTCAATTCTTGTTTTCATATGAAAGATCTTGGTCCACTCCGTTATTTCCTCGGTATAGAGATCACTCGGATTCCCTCAGGTTTGTTTCTATCTCAACGTAAATACACATTAGACATACTTTCTGAATCTGGCCATCTAGGTACACGCCCCGCCTCATTTCCGATTGAACCAAGTCATGGACTGGCCTTGGAAAAATCTGCACCATATCCGCATCCAGATCGATACCGCAGACTCATAGGACGTTTAATATATCTCACCATTACAAGGCCAAATTTGACATATTCTGTGCACATATTGTCCCAGTTTCTCCAAAATCCATTAATGCAACATTGGAATGCTGGAATCCGAGTATTACGTTATCTTAAACGTAGTCCTGGACAAGGTATATTTATGTCTAATTCGAGTGTTTTACATATTAATGCTTTTTGTGACTCGGATTACGCATCTTGTCCTCTAACTCGACGGTCTCTTACTGGTTTTTTCATATCCATTGGGGAGTCTCCAATCTCGTGGAAGACAAAGAAGCAAACAACGCTTTCACGTTCATCCGCCGAAGCCGAGTATCGTGCTATGGCAACTACAACTTGTGAGGTCAAGTGGATTAAGTCGCTTCTCACCTCCTTAGGGGTCACACATAAACAACCCATCACTTTATGGTGTGATAACCAAGCCGCCCTCCACATTGCATCTAACCCGGTATTCCACGAGCGTACCAGGCATATTGAGGTTGATTGTCACGTTGTCCGAGATGAAGTCCAAAACGGAACCCTTAAAACGGCACATGTTCCTTCGATCAACCAATTGGCCGACATATTTACTAAGGCTCTAGGGCATCACCAATTTCACCACCTTCTTCGCAAGTTGGGCATTCGCGACATTCATGCGCCAACTTGAGGGGAATGTTACGATATCCCTAGAATAAAGGCTATTTTCCTTGTTTTGAATATTGTGTCCTTAGTTTGTTTCCTTTGTTATTTAGATATTTTTCCCATTTACTACGTATTTCTCTCCTTCTATGTATTCCTTCTATGTATATAAATATGTATTTACTTTTGAATAAAAGGTAGATCAAGTTTTACACGTTTAAAAGTATTCTCACAATCTCCTTATGCTTGATATTCATATGTGGGAGGTTCCCTTCGTTATCAAAGTTACGATGATTAAGTGATTAAGAAATTAATATTATTACATTTTAATTTCCAATAAATTTTAATAAACTAAGTTCAATAACTAAAAGTATTATTTTATTAATTTTATTTATCAATCTTAATTTATTTCGCCATTCTACCGTACCCACCAATGTATATTCTCATAATTTTACCATTATTTGCGTTTTTATGACTAAAGTTTATCATCTATTTTCACAAATAATTTGTTAATGACATTTTTTTTTATCATAACCAATTATATATCATGCATTATACGAAAATTATACTACTTTATCACATAACTAGTTAATTTATAAACACAATTTACATCATCGTATCTTATTTAGTAACTTATTGCATAATTTTACCATTATCATGCATTATACGAAAATTATTAAAATTAAGAGTGTTGACACTTGACAATTTGACATGGTATGATGGATGTGTTAGTAGTTGGTACGCACAAAAGACTCATCGTTACTTAAAGAATTGTTAACATCATATGATAAATGATGGTTACCCAAATATATATATATATATATATATTCTTCTAGATGGAGAAGCAAATTATACGAGGTTCTGGATCGAGTTATGCATGGGGAAAAAAAAAAATTTGTTGGAGGGATAAAGTTCTTTTCGTTGTCTCCTTTAATGAAAAAATAACCCTTTTCATTTTAAAAAAGCGATAATATAAAAATCATACAAAAAGTAATCATTTAAAATTTGATAACTAGATGATTAAGTATAATAAAAATCATATAAAATATAAAAATGACCTATTTAAAAAAAATATAATGTCTTGAAATGGGTCTCGATATTAATTTATGATTTTATAAGAATCGCGACAAATGAAAAACTTTTATCTACAAAATTATGTTTTTTTTTCATTTTATTTTTTTTCTACCAACTAAGTTGATTGTATCTAGTCTGGGACCAATTGTAGGCTTATTAAATATCATACATTAACACACACTCTTCTTATTATACACGCGATCGACATAACTCAATGAATTTAACTTATGACAAATATTAACTTCCGTACAAACTAAATATATATAGTTTAATTTTTTAATTGTCAATGATTTGATTTCGAGAATATAATGAAAGCCTCATGGGATATATAATCAATAAAATAATGAGTGATTTAACCTTTTGACAAATCAACGGAAATCATTACTTATTTTTAGAAATATTAAATACTTCATAGTAGGGTGACACTTGATGTTGTCAATTATTTTATCATATATTAAGAATATAATATGATAAATTGATTTAATCTACTTATTTTAATTGTCATTATTTCCTCACAAAACTTTTGTCACGTTTTTTAACATATACAAAAGTTCCGAGTCGTATTTGTCACATTACTAATTAACATATACAAAATTCGAGTCATACTTGTCACATTGTAAGGATACTTCAACTTCTATAAACAAAATTAGTGTGTTTGCTTGAATGAAATTATAATATTGCATGTTTAAATTAAGGTTGTAATAAAAAAAAATGACAAAATCGATTGAAGTTTAAAATTAATAAATTTTATTTGGTTAAAAAAAACTAGTTTTGTCATGTAATAGGTAGCACGTATTAGACAAGTAAGGATGAAAGCCTTTTGTAATTACGATGTCATCTTGTCATTATACCAAAATATAAGGATAAAATTGTATTTTAAATTAAAATTCACTACTTAGTTTAAATATATTCTCGCATTTTAGAGCTATTTTTTAAACTATTTTATAAACTCTAGCTTAGGATCTATTTATTTGCAGATTTGTTTATTTTCGGATTTATAAACTAAAAATGAGTTTATACGAATTTATAGTTTATTTTCAGGTTTATTTCTCAATGGGTTTATATATATATATATATATATATATATATATATATATATATGAGGTTGTTTACTTGAAGTTTATTTTTTGGGTTTATTTTTGTTCAAAATACACTTATGACCCTACAAAGATCGGAGAACGACGGGGAATCATAAAGATGAACAAAGAAAATCGGGTTGGAAAAGCACAAGGTCAAAATCGGGTTTTAAACAAAAATAAACCCATCCAAGCAAAAATAACCTTGCTCGGATAACTTTATTTTTGATTGATTTATAAACCCGAATAAACTCATAGAGAATTAAACCAATCTCCAAGTAAATACGCACAAAAATTAAACTAAGGGTTTATAGACTAAATGAAACAGAAATAAACTACGAGTAAACAGGCCCTTAGGTGACAACGAAAGACAGGTTTGTTCAAGATTTCAAACATAAACTAAAAAAAATGACAATGCAACATAGCGACTGATGTCATCATTATTACCACCGACATTTTTTTTGATACAAGGTAAGCGAAATAGGTGGATCAGCTTCTAGAAACCGACAAACCTACAACATCTTTACGGATGAGTACAACTACATCATATGGGAGGGCATCGTGGTCATCAGTAGCAGAAAATCTGTGTTTTGCGATCTTGTCCGCCACTATGTTGATTTCCCTAAAGATGTGTGAAGTGTTAACTTGGGAGAAACCTGAGATGCTGATGGAGATGTCTGAGATAATAATGTCCGTCTCCCATGGGGGTTTCCATGTGTGGTTGATCGAATTGATTAGCATCACGTTGTCCCCCTCAATCTCAATAGCCGAAATTCCGATGTAAAATTTAGGATTTTCGAATCCTAATTAATGATGATTAAGAAAAATTAAACGTAATCATCGATAGTAATTGACTCATAACTCGCGAACAATACGTAAATGACGAGTATGAATTCCACCGTTATCTTGGCGTAATTTTGGACTTGTGAGAAAATTTTTACTTTTTCCTCCGAGGAATAATTTTCACCCTCCGATGTTATTTGGAGCATTTGAGAGCTCCAATTAATTAAAATGCATTTGAGAGAAATGATCAGGACAACGGATATGTCCTAGATATAAAATAACATGAAAAGGCAAAACGATCAAAATAGTCGCTATTTTGTTTCTTAGCGGCTAAGAAAGGCGGTTTATTAATACGCGTTTTCCGAGAAAGTTGTGGAATAATTATCCGGACAATATTCCGGATTTATTACTCCAATTTCGAGAAATTTGGAGAAGGGGCTCAAACCACTTTCGGAACGGTAAAAGGATAATTATCGACTTCGTTAAAGAATAATTCCGAAAATTCATTTCATTTCACATTTCTTCCTAAAAGCTTTGATTTCTCTGAACCTTTAAGCTCATATATACTCTTCGTTTGTAATCCGGTTTCAATTCCGTTTGAGGTTTCGGATTCCTCTCTTCATTCTCATTATTTTGGTACCAACGTTTCGCGTTTTCGACGAAGATAAGGCCAGGTCGAGCATATCCCTTACCTATCCGGTTCCGTCATCGTTGTAGTTTCCGAATCTTCTCTCGGTTCGTCAATCAGGTTAGTAACGAATAAGTTATGAATTTATTCGTTTTCCGTATTGTGGTTTGATCTAATTTGACCTTATGCTTGCCAAAATGGATAAAAGAAAACTCCATTATGCTTGTTATTTTATTCTGGTGAACTTTGGCTATTTACTTGTTGAGATCTGATAACAGGTTGGTTCGGAAATTGCATGCGGACAAAACATTATTCTGGTGAAATTTAATTAATTAATTAAATTAAGATTACTTGAAGCGTTATAAGGCTAATTAAATTCAATGGAATGAATTTAATTTATTTTGAGGCGAGAGGTTTAATATTAGGAATATGGTATTCCTGACATGTGTTGTTAAAGGCTTGAGTTCAACTATAACTTAGTTGCTTTGTGAGCGTATCCAAGTAAGTATTCGGCCTTACTTAGCTTCGATCTGCAGAAATCGTGCCTGAGAGATTTATATCTTGTTGTGTTAAATTGTGAATGTTGTTTTACATGATGATGTGTTATGTTTGAAGCATGCTTGATGTGTTTTATGACGAGTACGATGATACGATGAGTAAAATATGCTTAATGTTATTGTGATTATCATGTCATGGTTATGAGAAATGATTAAATTGATATGTGTTAGCCTGTTGAGGCGTGGTAATGTATGACACGATTAGCTCATTGAGGCGTGTGATATGATGATGACTTGTGAAGGTCAAGAGCATTTATAACGGATAATGGATGTTGAGCTTAACTATAAGTCAGGTCGTTATCAGCAGTTGTGATGCTGGGCCGGTACGTCGCCCAGATCGCTAACGTAAGTCAAGACGCTGATGTTGGACCGATATATAGATTTAAATTTCTGTATTAACATAAATCGATAATCCATTAATAGATACAACTTTATCAATAAATATTATCCATTTACAGTTATCTTAATGCACTAGTTTCTTACCCAATCTTTCTCTATATTACAAAAATAAAGTTATACCTAGTTATCTTGGTCACATCTTGTCGGATGCCATGTTATGTTATCCATTCAAATTGGGTTGGTAAGAATATGACAATTGACACGTACCAAATTTATAAACACACTCTGTTTGCCGTTAAATTTCCACAAATAGAAAGATGAAAGCCGAAAATTGTCGATAGTTTTATTAGTCTGTAATTCCAATGTTTTAAGTGAAAGCCATTGGGAATATATATATATATATATATATATATATATATATATATATATATATATATATATATATATATATATATATATATATAATTTTTTTGGTTAGAAATAAATGCCGAAGAGCTATAAGGAAATTACAGTGCGTAAATATTTTGTAAAATAAAACTTAGTAACTAAAATAACATTTTAATGTATAATTATTTTGGTGATGCTGAGCCTTGTGTCCGGCCATTGTTAGGTCCAACAGGTATGCTTTCTAGTTAGATCCGAAGCATCGATTTTGGAGCTCGGGTCGAGCTCGCTGAAGGGGAGGCTCTTAAGTGTGCTTTGGAGTGGGCTGTTGACAAGGGATGGAATACCGTCATCTGTGAATCGGACTCCATCTCTCTGGTCTGTGGTCTCAAAGCTTAATAATGTTGACATCTTCGTCCGCGGCTCCCTTGGGAATATGTTTGCTTCTATCCGAAAGCTGGGGAGGTCTTTACATACCTGCTCCTGCTCTTTCTTTTCAGATGGCTTATGTAAGTCGGTCGTGAACAATATTTTTTTTTAAAAATATCAAAAATAATACAAACTATCTCCTAAGAAACAATGTTATAACTTTTTAAAAATTATTAACTAGCATACAAACTCTCACAAAATATATTAACTTTGATATGGTTGTGATGCATGACATGTCATTTGTTTTAGTTGACTTAGTTGTTAAATCATAGTAAATTTTTAATTTAGAGAAACTATAAAAGATATTCCCAAAAATCTTATGAACATAAATCGATAACTAGTGTATTATCCGTGCCTTGCACGGGATTTTGATAAAAATATTATTTGTTATTATATTTCTTTAAGGAATTATATATAAATTATTTTTGTCATTAGAGACAGTAGATAATAAACAATATATATTTGTACACTTTACCTATGATATTATATAATACATTAATAAAATATCTAACCGTATAATAATTTATATTTGGATTTTCGCCCCCTTATTATACTGATTCATATTTTAATAGAAATAGTACATTGGTAGTACATGGTGTTAAATCAATTATATATAAATTAATTTAAGAAATAACACAATCTCATGTAACAAAAAAGGTGATTGATAGGAAGGGATGAATTTAATTAAGATTTGATTTTAATATTTCGTTAAATAATTTTGTAATGAATAAACTTAATGATTAATATTTTGGTGGGTTGTGGTTAAATGCTAAAATGACACGTGATCGTGAGTATTTTTCTGCGTGACATGTGGCAAGGAGTGCTACTCTTATAATATATATAAGATTACAATCCGGTTTTTTTATGCGAAATTTATTTCATGAAATTTTATAATTGGATTTTTTTCCCAGCTTTTTTTTTTCAAGTAAAATATGAACTATCACCCGACAATACAAATAATTAAACTTTAAAATTATTAACTCTTAAAAAAGTATTGTTTAGTATAGTTTTAATTTGATGAGAATAATGAGTTAATAAAGCCCTTTTTGTATTGTTGATACCAACTAGACCCTTAGTTATTTTATATTTATTTTTAACTTTAAAATCAAGGGTATAAAGGAAATTTTAGAGAGAAGTTAAAATAAAACTCTATAAATAGGATTTATCTAGGTTCGGGTTCGGGTTCAGGGTTCCGGTTCAAGGTTCCGGTTCGGGTTCCGGTTCAGGTTCAGGTTCCGGTTTGGGGTTCCGGCGGTTCAGGGTTGGCTCGGATTCCGGTTCGGTTCAGGGTCGGCTCGAGTTCCGGTTCGGTTCAGGGTCAGCTCGGGTTTCGGTTCAATTCAGGATCAGCTCGGCTTCCGGTTCGGTTCAGGGTTTGGTTGGGTTTAAAGTTTTCTTTTGGGTTGGGTTTACCTTGCAATTACCAATTTGTCCTTCTATTTTATCTTTATAGATAAATAAAAGAGGTCTAGTTTATCCCTTAATAATAGAAAGAACCTTCTTAGTGTTCTTCTTTACAAAATAAATGTCCACTTTCCCATTTAACCCTAATTTAATTAACATCAAATTAGAAATTGACGCGAATCCGGGACCGTGAGTGGACCCGAATTTGGATCGAATATGTGAGTGTATCCAAACCGAATATATTTGTTGGGATTAGCACTTCACTTTTTGTGAAATTTAGTCAAAATGTCAAACCGACCACTTCTCTCTTCTTTAATGGGCCTTCTTAAGCTCGGCCCACACGGTGACACGGCCTTCCCGCTCCAGCGCATTTACCTCCACGCGCCCCTTCTCTTGATTTCATGTCACCGGATATCCGATCCATCTGGCGACTAAATAATCAAGTGCCACATGTAGTTGTTATGCGAGTTTTAACGCCCTCAAACTCGGATCATTTTTATAAAAGTCTGAATTGAACCTAAATTTTAAATGAACTTTAAAGTCTATGTGTTCGGCTCGTTTATAAAGTTAATGGATCTGACTTGAGCCGAACCCGAGCATACATATTATGATGTTAATATACTATGGCTATAGTTTTATACTTTTGTTATAGTTGAAATTTGATATGTTCAAGCTCGACTTGTGTATAAACGAGTAAAAAGACTCAAAACTAAATTTAAAAACGTTTACTACATGTTTATTCATCTTGTTCATAAAGTGAAGAAGCCTGAATTTAATTTTTTTACAAGTCGAGTCCGAATAACTCTTCCCATATAACAAGTGTTAGGGTCAATTGCTCTTCGACGCCCAATCATGAATTCCTTGTGACGGTATACACCATGTTACTATTTCATCAAATCATCTTTAAAGTGACACTGAGATTTAGCTATGTTCGATATAGCTTTTTCGATAGATTTTGATGAAACTTTTACGTTTTTAGAAAACTATGAGGTGTTTGACAACATAGCTTTTTTATTAGATTCAGCTTTTTCGAGAGTTTTTTTTTAAAGAGATTTTTGGAGAGTTTTGAAAAGTTTAAATAATAGCTTTCTATAAAACTTTCTTAAAAACTAGACATTTTTACCCTTATTTATATTAGGCGGTATTTATTATATTTATATAATTAGTCATTTTTTATAAAATTTAAAAAAATAAAACAAAAATCCCGACAAACTAGACACTAAAACTATCAAAAAGATTAAACTAGCCAACAATCTCGTTTTAGAGAACATATCCTAAAATTTGTAGGGTTTAGAAGCCATATGACTCCCAATTGGAGAAAAAAAAGTGAAACCATTCGATTCAAAGTGGAATAATCACATACATAACCAATTAACCGAAATTGGTTAGTGCGTAAAAAGCACGTTAAGGCAACATCTTACATTACTATCAAGCCACTCTTACGACAAACGCAAATGGCAAACTATAAATGTCTTCAAAGCCTCTCTTTATATTCACAAACAATTACATCCTCTCTACAACAAAGCCATCTATGACTCATACGTATAGCTTATGCGCAATACTTTTGCGCATTTGCCTATTATTCTTGATTTCCCAAGCTCAAACTTCCTATTCAAAGCCGATCTCGACTCTTACCCAACGCGGATTATCGAGTGGATCGGAAAGTAATGTCGAGGTTCCGGTGATGGCGAGTTCCGGCGAGAAGAACAAGGGTGCGTGATTCAATATGCTTCCCAAGGCGAGTAAGGTGCCGCCTTCTGCACCCGGTGGTGGAATTGACCCTAGCCATGACTAGCAATATTTTATTTACTTCTTTTATTAATTTATTTATTTTTGTTGTTGTTTTGGATTTTGTATAATCTGCATTTCTAGAAATGTTTATATATTTATAGGAGATTTACAACACGATTTCTTTTCTTTCTATTATTTTTGGGAGGGAGGGAATATGATAAATAATGTGTATGTATGTATTGATGTAGTGCTTCTTTACTTCTTTATACACGATTGACCTAATATTATCGTTTACAATATACAATTGTTCTCAATAGTCTTATTTTAATGAAAATTTGAATATATATATATATATATATATATATATATATATATATATATATATATATAGACCTCAATGAAGATGGTAAAGGACGTTAGTTGTCGTTTTATTTTAATTATTTTATTTTAATTTAATTATTATATCAAAAATTGATATAATAATTGCTAAATTGATTAGAATATTTTAATTATTTGAAAATGTCATTTTGATCTTCGAATGTCAAATACATTCTTTTATTTTATTTTAATATATGAATCTTTCGCAAAGGACGTTAGGTGTCTTTTTATTCTTTAGTTTAATTACCCTCGACATCCTTTTTAGATACTTTGAATTACTTGAATAAACATATTTAAGTTGGGGTAAAAAACAATTATTGTTTATTATTACTCTCTTCAAAATCTTTTCAAACATCCCACGATAAAGATGTCGTTAATGATCTGAATTTAAAAATAATTGGACACTGGTGCGACTTATATAACTAGTAGGTCTATATACGGTATGATTGTATGCATTCATCATATATTTGACGTTTTATTATAGGTTGAGTTTCTGTAATAAATAAAAAATCGTAAATATAAGAATTGGATCGCGTGACATTCGATGGTGTACTAAAATTCAAAGTTAGATAGAAGATGGAGTAGAATTTTGTGTAGTCGGCATGCACAATGAATTTCAAATTGGATCGTCTGATATTCGTATTTCTGGTTGTTTTTCCTAATTTTAAATGCATAACTTTCAATTGAAAATTTAGCTTCCTGCATAGGTAGATGATCGCGTCCATTAATCCAAAGTTTGTATGGATATTCAAGTTGATCCGTCAATAATCAGTTGGTCTAGCAATAAAATAACACTTAACCTACAAACGTTAGTTTGGAGATTTAAGTTCGAATCCTTCTAACCTCATATATGAAAAAAAAAAAAAATGATATTGGGAGGGTCTTCTCAAATGGACACAATCGTACTCGGTTCGTACGTAGAGCGGTTTTGGCTGAACAATGTAGCAGCAACAACATCAACAACAACTTAAGTTAGGTTTTAGGCTGAACACCGACAGCTTAGGTCCGGTTTTAGGTTTGCATGTTTTAAAAAATAAGTTTCGGTTCGGATTCCGGGTAATAATCGTAAAATCGATGATCAAAATTTATTTTTCAAAAAGTGCCGGCTCTATATGTTATTTTTTATAGAGATAGATTTAGATTTGATTTTTTATGATTGTTATTTTTATTGGAATAAATGAGAGTGATTATATTTGTAATTTAAATTGTAGTTTTTATTTTAATTTTTTTAATATTACTTAAATGATTGTAACTTTTACTTTTTAGATCCGTTTAGGTCCAAAATTAAAACTAAATCAGAACCAATTCAACCCTAATAAATTCGGTTTTCGGTTTTAATATATCTATTTTCGATTTTAGGTTTAATTCAATTTATTACTGTTCATTTCGGCTATAGACTTATGCTCACTCCATTTGAAGTTCGAGAGAGTTACATCAAAATTTTCCCAAGTGAAAGTGTACCTACTTGATTTACCGCACTACACATCATAAAGACCAATTCTAACTTAAGACGATCAATAGTATGAAAGCAAAAGATGTCACAAACATGATACATGATTAGTGGAGAAACTATAAAACATAATCAACCATAGTGCACAAAACTGTCTACTTTCAACAACTGAATTTGTCAAAAAGACCTTAATATTCAACTACTTTCTTCCAACTCTTCCCACTTCCAATAAAGCCTCAATCTTCAATACAATATATACACAAAAACCCCTCTCAAAATCCACTAAAAAAACCCTAATTCTACTTACACTTCAAAACATAACCAAAATGGCAAGTTATCATCCAAAATCACCTCAAAAAATGATACTTTGTCTTTACCTCATGATCTTCTCTTCTCCGTTTGCTTTTGCTAGGCCCTTGTCGGGTCACCGTCCGGTTAGCTCCACCGACTTTCCGGTAACTCAGCCTGTACCTAGCTTTCCGGTGACGGAGCTTTACTTGTTCACGATGCTCCCTAAGGGAGTCTCCATTCCTCCGTCGTCGCCGAGTAGAGGAGTTGATTCTGTCAATGACTAGATTCAGAAAACCGGCGGTTTGAATCTCAGTCTAGCTACTTACTGTAAACCGGGTTCATTGAGGGCATGATGGAATATATGTTATATATATACATATGTGTACTTACGTTGTTATACTTTTAGAGCTTGGTGAAATGTAATAGGTAATTGCTTTCTAATGGAAATTAATAATAGTGTGCTACATGAGCTTGTTTGATTATCGGTTTAATCGGTTAATAAGATAGATCTAATTGATTATAACCACTCTAATTAAAGTTTGATTAAGACGGACTATAGAATTGGGTCATTTATCTACGCATGTATATACGCATTAGGTCAAACCTAACCCATAATTTCAATGAATTTTACCCCTAAAACTAATTGATTATAAGATAATTTTATCACAGATGTTATAACATACTCGAAATCTATCAATTTTAATACGGTTACTCGTGCCAACAATTGAACTTCTAAGTAGTGTGAAATTTCTACTAAAGATTCGTCAAGTGATGTAAATTTTCAACCTGCGATTTTCGATTTTCAAAAGCGTGGCCGCCGGCTTTGACAAATACATATCCATTTTAGGTTTATTTTATTCTTTTAATACGAGTTTGAGAAGAAGAAAAAAAAAGTTGTTTAAAGTTATAACATTATATTCTAGGATGATATTGTACAAATAATAATTTTGAATTATATTAAAAACTGTTTAGATCTAAATAGTTAATGACAGTATGATTATACTGTATATTTATACTTTCGTGCACGGATTTATAGGGGTGAGATGCAAAACTCACTCCATATTTTAATATTAAAAAATTAACTAGTAGGACTGTATATTTATACTTTCCTGTTTAAATTGTATGTAACATTTTATTTTTTATTTCTCATCTCTTATTATTTGGTACAAAAATCTTTTCTTTTTTATTTCAGGTTCTCTTACTAAATGTACTTTATTTATTTATTATTTTTTAATAACGAAAAGCGGTTAGGTTGAGTTACCTCTTATAGGTGGTCTAACCTAAAGCAAACACGAAGTTCGGGACCATCAGAAAAACTAGTATTTAGTTTGAGATTCTCAAATGGGTCAAATGGTCAGCAACATAGTTAATTTTTTCAAAAACATGTATGATCTGGAACTGACAGTAATTTATTGAATCACCATATATCTTGTTAATATTTTATTTAAAGGTAAGTTATAATTCATAACAAATAAATTTTATTTCAATTAATTTTCTTTATATAAATTTCTAAAAACATCGTATTGAATGTACATATATTATAGGATTTTTTATGATAGTGACTTTTTTGTAAAGTAATATACTATTTTATAGCTAATTTTGATATGGTAAAAATTGGATACTAATTTTTTAACCTTAAATGCACGCGACGGTCGAGAAAAAAATCAAAATTATATATACAGCTCGTTTACCCAAACTTTGAATCCTATATCTGTTTCTATTTACCTTGTAAAATTAACAATTTCCTAAAAAAAAATCGTTGATACTTTTATGAACTAAATTCTGTAATCTTGAAATATTGTGCTATAAAATCTGAACTATTTTGTTACATACTTTCATACTTAAAATATAAGTTCTACTTGAATTTTTGTACCTAATCTAGTGATGGTAGAGGTATATATATAAAATACAATTATTCCCATTTATGCTTGTACAAACTTTGGTTTGGAAAGATTTTTTTTAAATTTATTGATTTAGTTTTTTTTAAAATAGAGCTATTTATTGTTAGTGAAATTTAATTTAGGACTTTTAACTATAAACCGTATGAAATATGGTATAAAATACAATTATTCCCATTTATGGTTGTACAAACTTTGGTTTGGAAAGATTTTTTAAAAATTTATTGATTTAGTTTTTTTTTAAATAGAGCTATTTATTGTTAGTGGAATTTAATTTAGGACTTTTAACTATAAACCGTATGAAATATGATATAAATGTTCCTTATTTTATTGTGGAGAAGGTTAAAGAATAACTTGGTTAATGTCGAATGCGATCTACCCCATTATAGATACTGTATTGGAAAGGAAAATGTGTATTAAGTCTAGCATGAGCGAGGGGTGAAATAACTACTAGATGTTAGGATTTGAAAGTAATTAAACGGAAAAATATTATATACATAAAATCTAGTTATCCAGTTTGTCACGAATTGTGACTACATTTGGGGACATTATTAAATCACGTTTTGCACTATATGTTGTGATATAGATTACAATAAAATAAGGATTTAAAGAGGCCGAAATCTATGTAAAAGATAACAAGTTTTTTAAAAAGAAAAAAGAAAAAAAAAAGACAATCTAAAACTAGTTACCCTAAAATCTACCAAATAAAAGAGCTATTTATTGGTAATTAGTTTGGCGAAAACAACAAACCAAGAATCATTCACATGAAATTTATACGTAAATCAAGTCCGACATTACGAGATACTAATCTTCTACTTATTGAGTTGTCAGAGTTGACTAAACTCTGAGATGCAAATAATAAGTAACACCAACTTTGACATTAGAATAACCCTAGTGTTGATGCGCATAAGATGGATTGTGTGGGGGTGCAGGTAACTAGGGAAGAAGTTTTTGAGGCGATTAAATCTATGGGAGCCTCTAAGGCTCTGGAAGATAATGGTTTCAATCCCGGTTTTTTTTCAAAAAATTTGGGATGTTGTGGGACCGGCTTTGGTGGAGCTTGTCAGGAGCTTTATGCGGAATGGAGCGCTCCCGGAACATTCGAATGATACGTTATTTGTGCTTGTTGGTAAGACACTCAAACCCGAGTTTATCTCTCAGTTTTGACTAATTAGTCTATGTAATGTCTTCTATAAGGTAATCACTAAAGTGTTTGTGAATAGATTATAGACTTTCATAAGCGACATTGTTAGTCCCATGCAGAGTAGTTTCATTACGGGTCGTTTGATTTCGGGTAATGTTGTCCTTCTCCAAGAGGTTGTCCACTCGTTCAAGAAGAAAAAAGGGAGGAAGGGATGGATGTGGAGAAAGCTTACGTTATCTTCGTTGGGAGTTCATCGAGGACACTCTCCGGGATGTGGGCTTCCAATGGAATTGGATTGATCGGGTGATGACTTGTGTCTCTACTAGGCACATGAGTGTTCTTTGGAACGGGGAGAAGACGTCGTTTTTTAAGATGACTAGAGGCATTAGGCTAGGAGATCCAATCTCGCCTTATCTCTTTGTGCTATGTCTTGAAAGACTTGGCCATCTTATTGAGAAGGCTGTTAATCAAGGTGTTTGGAAGCCAATTCAGTTGTCGGGGGGGGGGGGGGTCCTAAGCTTTCGCACTTATTTTTTTGCGGATGATATCCTTATGTTTGCTGAAGCTTCTATTTCGCATATAAAGTCTATTAAGGATATCATTGAAAGATTTTGTGGTGCTTCTGGTCAGCGGGTTAGCTTGTCTAAATCCAGATTCATGGTTTCACACAATGTTAGGGGTAGCCTGGAGGAGGCTCTTTCTTTGTCGAGTGGGGTCAAGGCAACGAGAAATTTGGGTAAGCATTTGGGTGTGCCGGTTATCCATGAGGGTATTAACAAAGATACGTTCCATCCTGTTATAGAAAGAATGCACACTCGTCTTGCAGGATGGAAGAAGCATACGCTGAATATTGCAGGTAGGATCACGTTGGCTTGTTTTGTCTTAGCAACGATTCCAACCTACCAAATGCAAACGTTAGTTTTGCCTATGGCTGTTTGTAATAAAATGGACAGAATGGTGCGTGATTTTGTGTGGGGAAGTAGTCCGGGTGCTAGATGTATACACCTAATTGGTTGGGAGGTCCTTTGCCAACCGAAATCGGAGGGTGGGTTGGGTTTCAGGAAAGCGTGTTTGTTGAACCGTGCTTTGTTAAGTAAAACTAGTTGGAGGGTTTATGAATGTAGTGATCAACTTTGGGTTCGGGTTCTTCTCCATAAGCATAAGATTCAACATGCGTCTTGGCCAAGTTCTATACCTTTTCGAAGTTCGTCTTTCTGTATATGGTGGGGCTTTGCTAAGGCCTATAATAAGTTCATTTCTAACCATATCTCCTGGAATGTGGTTAATGGCAAGGGTGTTAAGTTCTGGTATGATAAGTGGCTGTTTGAGGAGGAATTAAAAAGCCATTGTCATTATGCTCTTACCGGTATGGATCTTGAATTGCGTGTGTGTGATCTTTGGGAACATGGGAAGGGCCGGAATTGGAATTATTTGTAGTGTAAGATTTTGAACTCTTGTTTTCTTCGATTGCCAGCCAAGGTCGTGATTAATGATGATGCGAAGCCTGATTGCGTTCGATGGGGTCTTTCTCAGTTGGGTGTATACACTGTGAAGTCGGCTTACACTGAGCTGAGAAGATTTGACGGAAGACGTCGCGAGGTAAGGCAGGGGTTGTTTGACAGAATCTGGAAACTGCATACCTGAGAGAATTAGGGTTTTTGCTTGGCAGTTGGGGTGGAGGCGATTAATGACGAATAAAGAACGTGTACGGAGGGCAATGAGTGATAACTCAGATTGCTTGGCATGTCAGGGAATCCAAGAAATGCTTCTTCATCTATTTAGGGATTTCCCTTCTGCTAAGGGAATCTGGTTACAGATGGTGCCGAGTGCTGCCTGCATTGCTTTCTTCAGCATGGACTGGGAGACCTGGTACTTCGAAAATATTGCGATGGATTATGTGGATAGGAATGGGGTGCCTTGGAGGGTTGTGTTCGTAGTTTGCATTTGGTGGTTTTGGCGGTGGAAAAATGAGCTTGTGTTTAGAGGGCTCACGGTTTCAACGAGTAAGGTGGCGTTCACATGATAAGTGTGCGGAAATTAATCACTCTTTTTCCTTGCATAATAATAAGAACGGATCTGGCAATAAGCAGGAGCAGTTGGTCCGTTGGGTGTCGCCGCCGAGAGGTTGGATCAAAATTAATTTGGATTGTGTTGTTAGAGGTGATCAAGGGTGTGCTACTGCGGGAGGAGTGTTAAGAAATGAAGATGGGGAGTGGTTAGTGGGTTATGTTGCTAATCTAGGAGTTACCACAGTTCCAGCCGCTGAGGTGTGGGGTTTATGTCACAGGCTCGATCTAGCTTGGAAAGAAGGGTATACGAAGGTACTAGTGGAAGTCGATTCAAAATTGGTTCTCAACCTGATTGAAAACGGTGTGGATACGATTCATCCATTGTTTAGCTTGGTTGCTACTTGCCATGGCTTCTTACTTCGAGACTGGGATGTTAAACTCGGTCATATTTTTAGGGAAGGTAACAGGGCGGCGGATTAGATGTTGGGTTACACGTTTTTAGAGTTATGCACCCTAGTGTGGGGCAGTTAATTTTAGACGATATTAGGGGAGTTTGCTTTCCTCGTATGACTCGCTTGTAATTTGTGGTCGTTTTAGTTCAAGGCTTTTGGGCCATTTTAAAAAAAAAACTAAAAAAAAAACACATTGGCTTTGACACTTCCATTATAGGCCTACAAAACATCTCCTGCTATGTTTTTGGGCCGTTTTGAAGGCCCATTCTCTAATTTTATATCAGCTACCTTCATTTTTTGTTAGAAGAGTTACTAGCCCAATTTTAAAGAAAGTTTTTCAAATTTTTTTAAAAAACATAAACTACAAAAATATGTGTTTGGGATTAAAGATTAGGAAAGTTCATGCTATAATGTGAGAGCTTAAAATTGTATTATTTCATAAGTTAGGTGGAGGAATATTATGAAAATATAACTTATCAATTTATCTCCACACTTCTCCTGACTATCACCTACAAAGTGAAAATTGATGACGCGTCTTAAGGCCAATTAGTCAAATCTGATATACTATTATTGTTCATGCTCAAAATTAGTGTTTTAAGACTGATAAGTCAAAATCAAAGAGATTAAACTGCTCCGATACCATGTGAAATTCCGACGGATCATGTATAACATGGAGAGTTTTTTCACACGTCCGAATGCATGTGCGTGTTGAACTCGAGTCGAACACATTTGCTCGGTGAGTTTCATTCTAGACCACAAGTTTGTTTACTATAGATGCTAGTGGTTTCCAAAGGACGAATATTGACCCGGCCCCACTTAATTCAACCCGAATAAACTCGATCGGTCTGATCAAGCAACTTTGAACCTGATATGGTCCGTTCCGTTTCGATCCAAGTAACCTAAAATAAATCCGATTGCTACCAACCATACCTTCTTATAATTTCTCTAAACAAAATTGAATATTCCTTTATGTACTGGAATAATCCTATCCAATATTATTTGAACACAAATGATTTAATGTGACACTTGGTCATTATTTTCTTTTTTTTAATACAAAAAGTGGACACTTGTTAATAAACATCCCCACAGACACCAACTATTTCTGTACAAATAATACAGTGACGTGTTACACTAATCCAGACTTCTCTTCGCGTGTGTGAGAGAGAAAGACCGTGTGGTCAATGGAGATCACCGTTACCAGAGCTCGGCTATGGCTTCTCTTTTTTACTCTCCCGTTGATTTCTCCGGCGATCGCCCGTCGACCTCTTCCCGTTCTCCATGATTCAAGGATTTTCTCGAATAAGTTTTCTTCAATCTATGATACTTCTAATTACGGCAAGTACCAGCTACATAATGGCCTTGCCTTGACTCCTCAGATGGGGTATTTATCTCTAAAACTCTTTTTTACTCTTTGATTTGCTCCAATTTTGAATTGATTTGGTCACTAGCATGTGATTTATCAATTAAGTCTTGGACTCTTGGTTTGTGGATTTCAGTTGAGTTGACCTCATTCAAGATTTATAGGTTAATTTATTTGTTCGCAGATGGAACAGTTGGAATTACTTCGCTTGCGATATTAATGAAACTGTGATTCAGGAAACAGGTATGCTTGCATGTTTTGAGTTACCGTAGAGGATCGGATGATTGTACAAATATGTTAGACTAGTTATGTATTTACTTGCAAGCTATTCTGCTGCTCTATGAATTAATAATTATTGTCTTGCTAGACTTGGATTTTGTAAGCATAACATTTGAGGCTGATTCTTTTTGAAGAAGAGGTTGGGGTTTTCCTGGTTTGTTGATTATATTTTGGATGAGTTGATTGCAATGTTGTAGTAACCAATCGTGTGAGAGAAAATAGCTTGTGGTCCTTGTGGATTATTCCTGGTAGCTTGTCTTATGTAGCATTCTTACTTACCTATGGAACCAACTGTACATGAAAATCATTATGGTTAATTATTTAAAGCGATTATGAAACTTGCAATTAATTTCTTCATGATATCAATCATCTATTGAAATGGATAAGATGTAGCAAAAAGTTAGGGTGTATGAGGAATCATTTATTTGTATAAGACTATAAGTTTTTTTATTTATTTTTGTAATACTCGACAGTCTTATTTTCTCAGCCTGTTCCTTCATGTTGATGAAGAGAAATGTAAGATGAACTGACATTTTGTATCTATCGCTACAGTGGACGCACTTATTTCATCAGGGCTTGCTGATTTAGGCTATAATTATGTAAATATAGGTAAGCATTGGCCAGCCTAGCATTCAGCTAATCCATGTTTCTGCTGTTCCTCTATCCATTTTGAGTAAACCTAATTTTCCATCATTTGATTGCAGATGATTGTTGGTCCAATCAATCAAGAAATGCAGAGGTTCATTTCACTTTTTCATAGATCTCTTCTTAACTTTCTCCTAATTATGTATTATCATTGGACAAAGATTATCTGTTCTACAATATACTTTTTTTTTTTGCTCCTTTTCATATTACCTCTTCTTGTTGTTCTATTGCCTTATATTTAAAGTTTTTCTACTTGTTTTTGCATAAACCTTTCATGTCACAGGGAAAATTAGCTCCTGACTCGAAGACATTTCCATCTGGAATAAAAGCTCTGGCTGATTATGTGCATGATAAAGATCTTAAGCTTGGAATTTATTCTGATGCTGGGTATGTTGAATTTTGGGCAGAATAGTTAAAAGTAGTCATTATGGAACCTTAAAAGTGTTTTATATTGGCCAGACACTTTGATTTACTTGCCATATGATCCAGGGTTTTTACATGCCAAGTACGGCCCGGCTCACTTAATTATGAACACTCTGATGCTGAACAATTTGCTTCTTGGGTCAGTATATTTTGAAATTAATAAAATGCATTTGTTGATTTCTGTTTTTTCACCAGTAGCAATCAAAGTTTATTAATGCAATAAAATATGATATCCAGGAACTAAGACATTATTTGGTTCTTCATTCATCTTGAATTTCAGGGTGTTGATTATTTGAAGTATGACAACTGTTATAATCTAGGGATTCCACCAAAGAAAAGGTCTGAAAACTAATAATGTTCACTTGTTTCTTTATACCACGGCAATAGTGTATTAGTATATTAAACCGTGAGTCTTTGAGTTGCAGATACCCTCCCATGCGTGATGCCTTAAATTCAACTGGACGTCCAATCTTCTATTCACTCTGTGAATGGTAAACTCAGCACACAACTTTTTGAGAAAAATGTATAACGTCTCACGTTTGTGACATTTTTACCTCTATCTATTAACAGTTCAGACTTCTGTTTTATTAATGTTTTGCAGGGGTGTTGATGATCCTGCATTATGGGCAGACAAGGTTGGCAATAGCTGGAGAACAACTGAAGATATAAATGACTCGTGGGCTAGGTACAGATTTTGAACATTAAAAAAGAAGAATTGTTCACCAAGATATATTTGTAACATTAAAAAAGTAGTAGATTGCCTGTTGTTTGGAGATTGAAACCCTGCAATTGATATACTCGTCGTAAGTTTATTAGCATGTTGATATGAAGGCGTGTTTATCTGGTATTTTACTTAACTTATAGCTTATAAGCTCCTGATACTCATTTGTCTAGTAACTTAGAGCTCATAAGCTATGAGCTATAGTTATTTTTTCACAAGATTTTGGTACTAGCTTAGCTTAGCGTATTTCTGTAAGCTGGCTTATCAGCTAAAAATTTGCTTACTATCATGACATGCCAAACACCCTAATAATCCTTCTCTTTGGTTAAGCATGACAGCAATCGCTGATCTAAATGACAAGTGGGCAGCCTATGCCGGTCCTGGTGGATGGAATGGTAATACTATTCGTCATGAACATGGGGTTAAACTGAAACTGTAAACATCAAGGGTTTATCTCACTCAAGCTCATGGTTCTCTAATTATTTCATAGATCCTGACATGTTGGAAGTTGGAAATGGGGGAATGACTTTCCATGAGTACCGTGCACATTTCAGCATTTGGGCTTTGATGAAGGTGCTCCACCATATATTTTTTCTTTCAACTTTTTCTTATTCCTGCTTGCTTTCTCTGGTTCAACTCTAAATGACAATGAGTCTGCACCTCACTAGAAATTCTGGAGTAGGTTTTCATTTCTATTATTAATGACCATAAATCATTAGTATCTTAGTGAGAGTACTGTTCAAAGATAATAAAATAAGTCACATTAGAACTGTAAGCTTTATGTAATATAGATGAGATCTCACACCCAAAAAAAATATAGATGAGATCAATGTATCAACTTTGCTATTGTACTCTCAGGGAAGGTTACATATCAGCTTAGATTTCCTACACTAGATACCAATGTCATCTGATTTAATGCAAACTAATATGGTTTTCGACTTTCAGGCTCCTTTGCTTATTGGCTGTGATGTGAGAAGTATCACAGCCAAAACTCTGGAAATTCTCAGCAACAAAGAGGTCATAGCCGTAAACCAAGGTATTATCAAAACCTGTGGCAAAACTTCTTCATATTTATTCATTTGAAAACCCAACAAAATAACTAGCACAAGTGCAGTATGCTTCATTATCTGCTTTGTTCCATTTGTGTGTAAACTGGATTCCTTTACTGCACTTTACAAGCTTTTCCTGGAATGGAATCAACAGAAACTATGTTTGCAAAACTAAGAAGAAGTTATATTTTCTAAATTTCCTTGCAGACCCTCTTGGTGTTCAAGGAAGAAAAGTTCAGGTCTCCGGGCGTCATGGCTGTCGACAGGTACTTTGTTCTTTTTGCAAAAGGCTTTACTCAAGTATAACGAATTTAGTGTTTTTTCCTTATCCAGAATGGAATCTGGATAAAAAATAAAAAAAATTTTAAAAGACAGCAGAAATGACCTGAAAAACACGAAATGGTGAAAAGTATAAGCTTGTCCTTGATTTAAACGACATGTTTGTTTATCACAGGTTTGGGCTGGTCCTCTCTCGGGAAATCGCTTAGTTGTTGGTCTGTGGAATAAATGTTCAGGTGCCACTACTATTACTGCTCCATGGAATGTGCTCGGACTTCAGTCCTCCATCAGCGTGAGTGTAAGGGATCTATGGAAGGTAAAGACTCTTAATACATTAGCTATAATACAAATTACAAAGTTATCGTTTCTCTTTTTGTTGAGTTTTAAATAAGTATCCAACCTGCCTTTCGTAGCATCATACTAATTCTCAATTTAGATCAGTGCATAAACTTGCTTAGTTTTTGGTTTACGAGTGCATGCTTCTCAATAGTACCTGCAAGTTGAGCTATACAAGGTTTCTAGTACAGTATTGGCTCTCTTTTTTTTTTTATGACGGAAAAGTCGGAAAGCGGTTAACCGGTTAAAGCTATACAAGGTTTCCAGCACGAGTTTTGACAATTGAAATTTCGAGGAAAACTCGATTCCAAACCATTCTATTGATAGATCTTCTACTAGCTACGGGGCATTAAACTTGCTTTATTGATGCTATGCGCATTTGTGCATTCCTAACGTGACTAAATTGGGGGTTGCAGCACAAGGAGATCACCGAAGATGCAGTTGGTTCATTTGGTGTCCGAGTCGAGTCACATGATTGTGCGCTCTTCGTTTTTACTCCGCAAACAGGAGCGTACCAGGACACGTAAGATGTAAAAGAGAAGGCCACGGAACAGGCAGGAACCATGTTCATTAGTGTTGCGGAGTGATGGTTATTGTAGTAGGAGCTTGGTTTTCGTGTAAATGTGATAATCGTTATGGCTTGTGCATTATGTGAATGTGTGTCCATGATCCATAATTATAATCCTAGTGTTCTTGTTTTTTACATATGTACTGAATACGTGCTTCCGGTTGTAAATTATGCTAAGATATTAATAAATAAATCAGCTTCTTTTTTTTTTCCCTAGTTTCTTTTATTTTCGGGTTGAAGTTTTTCTCTACAACTTCATCTTCTTTTTTACAAGAAGGTACGGTGTCCGGTTCGATCGGTTTTGTCGCTCTATATACGGATCGGGTGTATAGCCGTGGCCCATTATTGAGGGATATCCTCCCGATATTAGTTTTTTCATATATGTTTCAAATATTGAGATCAACCACTTAAAGATAGCACCACATTCCACTAGACCAACTGAGTATTGGTTACCGGCTTACCGCTTCATCTTTAACTCCACCCAAATTAGACGGATGAGTTAATACAACGGACAAGAAGTCGCCGTGTAAAAAATCCAATACAACGGACGTAACATTTAATATTGAAATCAGATTTATCATTTTTATTTATAATCTTTTCTATATTCTCGTCTTGTATGCTCTTAAAGTTTGTTTCATCAATCTTTAAATTTTGATAGATGAAGTATAGTATTTTTTTTTATAATAAATGATCAAAATATATATTTACATCAATGTTTACGAAGGCATTGTTACGTGTGAAGGGCTCAACTTAAATAAAAAAAGCTAGTTACATTAAGTTTCAACATGAATAATACAAACTCACAATTTTAACCAAAAAAAAATACAAACTCACAATGAGTTACGATTGTTACGTGTGAAGGGCTCAACTTAAATAAAAAAATTATGTTGGGTTTCAACATATATACAAGCTAGTTACGTTGAGTTTCAACATGAATAATACAAACTCACAATGAGTTACGATGTGGCTAAGATTACTTCCAATGTTGTCAAAATTGGTTCACGCCAATACGGGTCATTTATATAATTTACTTTCCGTTATGATATACCATTCCGAGAACCCTAATTCACTTTCCATTATGATTTACCGTTCCGAGAACCCTAATTCGGTGTATATATTGTGTTTACATTCGAAAGGCCAGGGCACCTCAAACTCGAATCCTTGTAAAAAAAATCCTGCATAAATATACAAAAGTAAATATCTAAACCTAACATCAGACACCGACGTATGCTACATTATCCGAAATTTTTTCAGAAGTGCCCAAGACCGAAAATCAGAAACTTCACTCATTTTAAGTTTCATGTTTTCACAAATATGTAAAAACGGCTAATATTCACAGTAAAAGATTATTATGGGGCAAAACTAATGAGAAAAGACCCATGCTTTAAGACAGAATCAAACAAACAAAGATAATAACCATTACAAACATATGTCTTTATATAAGATAAAGTACTTGATTATCACCCAAGTACCAACTCACTTAGGAGTCACATAGAGTTTAAACAAAGTAAACAGCAACAAACATTACTTGGTCCATAAAACTCAAAACGAAATAGTTTGCATTGCAAGAAAGACGGAAAAACAGATTTTATTAAGTCACCAGATGAAGATGTTCATCTAGCTCGCCCTACTTCACTTGTGCCCAGAATAACCCTGCAGAGGAGGGAACTCGTTCGGATCTCCCAAACGCAGTCCTGATAAATCAGGAAACTCGGTCATATCTCCAGTCACAGGAGGATTCGGGTTTTCCACCAAGGTCCTGCAACAAAAAATAAATAAACAAATAAATAACATAACTCTGTATATGCAAAAGCAGTGATTTTCCTATTTTTGCTCTCACTTACATTTTCTCCTCATTTTCGAGTACTGTGTTCTCTTCATCAGCTTCTATGATGTTAATTGACAGGTCAACTGGTGTACCAATAATGATGTTTTCAGTAACTTCGTTAGAAGCCAAAACTGGGGTACCAGTAATGATGTTCAGCTCTGCAGTATGAGCTCCAGGTGGAGGAGGGAGCTCCATCCGAGAAGTGTCTACAGAGCTGCTTCCATCATCGTCTTGCACGTAGACAAGCTCGTTTTCCTCTGTCACCGGTTTATAGAAATTACGCCACTCTGACCTTCGGCTTGGCACTCTCTCTTTGTAATGCTACCACAATTTTTTCAAGCAAAAAATCACACAGCAGTAAAAACAGCTTGTTAAAAAGAAACAAGCATGACCTTTCATAATCTCAAGTTGTTAAAGATAGAACAAGATATTTGTAATGTTGATGTATGCAGCATATGAAAGCATATCTATCATTTCAACTTCCATAATATTATGGATGGATAAGAAATAGATGATAAATTTATCAGCAACGTAATTTTTAAATTCAGGACGGCAATAGGACATCAGATATTTGTGCTTAAAATTAATCATGGAAAGATGGCCATAACACTAACAGCAAGAATAATCATAGTAAATAAGTAGAATTGCAAAGCACGAGTAAAATGGGTACCACTTGTGGGATAAACGTTCCTGTCCCTCTTGACTTGGCGATTTCTCTAGTAGTAGGCGCCTGTTCAATCGCTTGAAACAGGACACTTGGATTATAACGGTCGGCTAAACCTGACTCATTCCACTTTTTCAACAACATAGGATCGTCACAGCCCTGAAAAACTCCAAAATCATGCAACCACAATCCATACTCGATACCATCCAAGACATTTTTGTCTTCACTAGGATTTTCAGAAACTTCTGATCCTTCACCAACAACCTGTGGCAATGAACCATATAGGAGGTTTGCGCTGCTGAGCCATACAGTTGTGATAAAGAAGTTCTGAATACCCTCGCTTACTTTCTCCAGGGGCAAGGCAAATATGGCATTAAGAGTTCTAGTAGCAAAGGAAAAAGCAAACTTGATTCGGTTTAAACTTGCTGCACAAAATTATGTACCCATCAGATAAATGATGCACGGAAAAATCCAGGGGAACTTGATGATGAATTTATAATTCTATGCAGTCATAGAAGGATATCACTGAGAAATGTAAATAGTTAATATAAAATAGCACTTCCATGACTCCATCTATAAATGACAACCTTAATCCAGATACCCCATAAAATTTGGTACTGTGCAACACGACTAAAATGTGAATTGTTCAACTACAACGGCAGGAAACCCCAAGTAAAGATAGCTACACTCTAGATATATAGATCATAATTACTGAGCACATTTGAAACAAAGAAAATTCAATCACTGAACCGAATCAAGGACTCAAAAGCAACACAGACCCCAAGTGCAAATCATAGCATCAGCTTTCTAATTCGGTTTTTGCCAGAAATATTAGCGTAATAATACCTGTGGCGACACTGCGACCAAGATTATTGTTGTCTCTAAGAGGATCAACGATATTCATAGGCTTTACAGAAAAAGGACTTCCTTCAGTTTGGTTTATTCCAGTTGAAAAAGAGTATGCTTCCTTGCATTCATGCAAGAACTCAGCACTGAGGAGCATGTCACCAGCACCATCGGGCAGGTGCACTGTTACCATGAAAGAAGGTAAAGTATTAGAGAAAAGAAAGGATTTAAATGTAAACAAGTCAAATTTAATTAATTGAATAGTAGTAGAGTAATTAATGCATGGAGCTAATGGAAATGCCTTACCCACTACTTCTGGAAGGGATGATATAAGCACCACACCGTTTATTGCCAAACAGTATTTGTCCCAGTCAAATTCATTATAGTATGTTATGAATTTATACAGGACCTGATAAGCAGAAATGAGAAATATATTATTTGGTCAATAACATTTTTCCCGGTCTTATTTTTAAAAAGATAATTCAGGTCAATAAAAAGGACTCACGGCTAATGGAGAATGCAAGGATGAATGAAATAGATTGAGAATGTGTGCGATCATTGTTTCCAATGCATATGTTGAAATGAGGCCATAATGTGCTCCAAGAATTCGACTCTCATAGAAACACCATGCTTTGATCAAGATTACACTCCGCTTGAAAAGATGGTCCTTCCCAATCAACTGATCAACCTGTCAAAATCAGTCTAAAATTCTGAGCGTGTATAGAACAGGAACTGGCCAAAAAAAAATCATCCACAATCTACAAGGTGTTCTTTGTCTTTTTTTAGTGGAGATCTACTCCGGTGCTTACTGGAGATAGACTCTATCTATGCTAACTATCTTTGTTTGGTTTTATTTGTTATGTTTAATTAAGCTCCACACTGAAGGACTTCAAGACGAAAACTAACCCGAGATTGGAAAGCAAGAAAGGGTAGAACTTGGCCAGCAGGAGCGTATAAAACTGAATCCATATTCTAGTGAAATCCTAGAAGGAAGGATATAGGAAATGCAATGAACTTCATCGTAATAGATAGATCATAATTGAATGCGTAGAACTCGTCTATTTAGAGCCTCTATGCCTACTTTACTAATGATGGCATCTAATGCTGAATATCGTCATAAATAAGAGTATTAACGATTCCAATCCGCCTCATCGCAGGATGCCCTTGGCATGGCAGACTGGTGGAAGGGCTTGATTCTTCCGAGGGGGATACTGGTTCCAAGAGGACTCCCTCCTCAAAGGATCTCCATTCAAAAAAAGGGGAGTACCAAACCACTAAGACGAAAGTAGGGGCGGCCTAGTTCAATAGATCATCGAATCAGGAGATGCCCGCTTAATCGCTCGTGCGCCAACATCAAAAGAGAAAGACAAAAAAAAAGGAAAGGAAAGGAAAGCAGAGGAGTGGGAGGGCAAATGATTTCCTGTTCAATACTGCACAAGAAAAACATCAGATACTTGGTCTTTGGTATTGTTAATGATTATACATAACATGACTCAGATTTATCCACAAACATTATACACAACAATCAGTCAGCGGAAGGAGAAATGCTAAGTGATACGCTAGTGACAAGCAAAACACTGTTAGATTTGAAAGCCAAATCAGTGGCGCCAAACAATTGAGAAAATGAGAAGTAAAGATCTTCATCAGCAAACACAAGAAATTTTTAAAAAATGAATCTTGCTAAAGGTGAGTTTATCCAAGCAAAAGAAAAAATGTTCTTGTGAAAGAGAATATAAGCTAAAATCTCAAAAGATTTCAGCTCATCCCACAAGGGTCAAATTTCAAACCCTAAATTATAAGGACATGGTAAATTAAAAGTTTATTGGTTACAAAATTACTACTTTTGAACCAAAAGACTTCCTTGCAGTAAAAGGGCAGTAATATGCATGAAATCGTTGAAGTTACCAAGAATGAGACATTGATTTTAATCTTTTGATAGCTA
Source organism: Fagopyrum tataricum (assembly GCA_002319775.1). NCBI lineage: Eukaryota > Viridiplantae > Streptophyta > Magnoliopsida > Caryophyllales > Polygonaceae > Fagopyrum > Fagopyrum tataricum. Next base: position 7,117,487 of record CM008285.1, on the reverse strand, counting down.
TCCCAAAAAAGGAATACTAATTCAGACAGTAAGGAATAAGAATGACCATACCTTCTCAAGAAAGCTCAACGCACAAAGCCCAGTCATTTGATTGAAAGAGATGTCTACAGAAATGTTCTCCACATAACATTTCACAACTTTAACCTAGCATAACAAAACGAACTATTATCATCATTCATCACAAAATATTTGGAAGAACAATCTACTATTCTCTATTACTATCTCTTCTCACACTCTCTCACATACATAATATTGGATGCAAATGTTAGTCGTCCACTTGCCAGGTATCCTTCAATCGTGCACTAAGTGCACGACAACATGTATCAGACCTTCTCTATGAGACGATTTCATTAACGTGCACAATTACTCTCAATTTCATAAGATTGTATTTCCATATCAATAATATCATATTTTCCGTTTATGTCTTACTTCCAATTAAATAAATGATGCAAAAAAAAAAAAAAGAGAATGCTCAACTTACCGTATACAATCGTTAAAATCTAGGACTTCCATTATTTAATTTGACGACTCATATATGTTCTTAATTCTTACCGTGATAACTTTAGATGAAAATATTAACCTTCCATGAATTTGAGTGTTTAAAATGTTTGATAGAACTACCTCATTGACCCAACCCCATAAAAATTAGATGCTAAATATTAACGAAGAAACAAACCTGGGCAGGAATCAACTGGACATCCGTCACTTGAATTTGAGTGTTCATCTTCTGTTCATTTTCAAGGAGGAAGCGGAAAATGTTTGATAGAACTTCCTCATCATAGTGACCAAGAGCAGTCAAATCAATATCTCCATGTGGGAGACAGGTCTTTAGCGGCATTGAGCCAAAGGGAAACACCTATGCATGTAGCAACAAAAGCGTCATCAAATAGTTCTTATTCAGGGAAAACAAAATGGTGATATAGCTATGAACAACGTCAGTTCTTAGGCATGAAAATACCATTTTTAGTAAGATTTCCTTTTCCTAAAGGATAAACTTACAAATGTTACATCAGAGAAAATTATGTTACAAAGCAGAGTCCCAGTGGAAGATATTAAATTATGTTACAAAGTAAGATCTCCCTTCATTAGAGAAAACTATATTACAAAATAAGATTTCCTTTCTCTAAAGGATAAACTTATGGTTAATCTGTAGTCCCATCATTAGTATCTAGTAAAGCTTAGGTTGCCTCAATAGGTACACTCAAAGCAATGTCCCAGTGGTATATATTAAATTATGGTAGTCATTGACACATTCTAAGTAAATCTAGAGTCTAAACTAGTTAAATAATATGTTATTATTCATGTCAGTGTATTATTATCTCCATTGCAAAACAGAGGCATGTTGAATGCACTCTAAAGTCTAAAATACCACAAATGACAATTTTTCAGCAGCAGAAGAGCATGCAAATATAAGGATTTGATCGTCTAAGGACTAAACCTTAATTCCATATGAAGCTCCGGCCAAGATTTGAATATACTCAATGACCTCCTTCCTTTTGCGCTCAGAAATCACAGTAGGCTGAAGTACAGACAGTATCTCATGAACCTCTCTCTCAGCTATATCCCATTCTTCAACACCAACGTCTAGTGGATGTACATGTGAAGAGGATGAGGATGAAGGAGAATGAAACTCTTGAAGATCCTTCAAGTCCATACAGTGATCCATTTGAACTCTACAAAGAAATCAGAGAACCATTAGGTTTCGTAACAAAGAAACAACAATGTAAATGGATAATAGATAAAAATTGACATTAAAGTGTAATTCATAAGGAGATCTTAAATATAGCTCACAGACTAAAAACAGATGATTTTTCTACCCTTTTGCATAAGCAGAGGAGCTTTGGATCTCAGTAAAACTAGGCAGAGATGAAATATCCCAAGAAATTGTCAAGAAGAATCGGTTCACTATTTAGCTAGGAGAAACGCTGAGATAAAATCTCAAGCAGGCTTCTTTTACTTGCCCTACCCCATGGATTTAAGAAAAAATATTCACAGTTGAATAGTAATCACATCAAAGCTAATGTACATGGATAGTAAATAAATGTATAAATTGAAAGAGAGGGATGGATGGGTGGATGATGGGTTGGATGATGGGTAGATGAAACGTTCACCCGGATCCTACCCGATCCACCATCCACTTCATCCACCACCTGCTTTCACCCGTCTTTTAACGGGGTTTCACCCTTTTTCGTTGGATCGGGGCTCCGGTACGAGTGAAATTGTCATTCCTATCTCAGACTAAAAAAAAAATAGAATCTACCCTTCTCGATGAGGAGATGAAATTTGAACCTCTAAAAATCAAGAAATAGATGAAACCGATAAACCAATTTCAAATCTCAAGCAGGCTTCTTTATTGACAAGATCTATCGGATTAAGAGAAATTACTGACAGTGGCATGCCACCAAAAAACTAATCTGCTTTTACCTGAACTGTGAGATGCTCGACGAAACTCAGGCTTCAAATGAACAAAAAGAAAGAAGAGATCTTTGCTCACCTCCCAGAGAAACTTTGTGCCAATCAAATGGTAAAACTAGAATAAGAAGTGAAGGAAAGAAGCATATATAATTAGAGGAACGGAAATCATGCAGGCGTTACGAAAGAGCCTTTCTTGATCAAAGGGCTGTGATTGAGTTTATTTTAATCAACGGCTGTAAGAAGAGTCAAGAAAACAGAAAGTAGGTCATTTCTCAACGTGGAAGATATTGACAATCTTGGGATGATCACACAATCAAGCACGAAAGAGCCTTTCCACGTTGAGATATCATGCAGGCGTTACAAAAGAGCCTTGCTTGATCAAAGGGCTGTGATACAGTTTATTTTAATCAACGGCTGTAAGAAGAGTCAAGAAAACAGAAAGTAGGTTATTTCTCAATGTAGAAGGATATTGACAATCTTGGGATGATCACACAATCAAGCACAAAGGACCAGCCTGTTTGTGAACATTGTATGCAATTATGCACTGCGTGTCAGAAAAGGAAAGATATTTTTTAGGCAAAGAAAAATAATATAATGAAATAACTATAACCTCCGTATGAAAATAGCTGTCATTTAGACTTAAATGTCTAGTAAAAAATATCTCTCATTGTAGCTATTGTGGTCTCTAATTTACACATTTACCCTAGTAATTATTAGTACATTGTTCGTGGTGGTTTTTAAGAAAGTATCAAACTAGAGTAAAGAATAGGGGTAAAATAGTATAACTGAAAGCTTCCTTACAAAAATGTAAAATGCTAAAATGATAAGTATATTCATACTGATAAAAAAAATACATACGGATGGAGTATACCTTACGTCATACTATAGTAAGAAATTATTATTATGGCATAAAATTCAAGGACGAAAACTAAATACAGTTGAAATGGCATCATAAGTGTGAAATGAAACTGCAATACTGGAACTGGAGTGTGAAGTAAAGATTTGAAACAATTAAGTATAAATGTAAAATAAATGTGAAGACAATTCAAATCATTTTGGTAAATATTGTCTACAAAAAGCGAGTTGTATCAATCAACAATGTTGAGTTTTTCAGTGTTATGTTATTTTTATGAGTTTGGATATGCATCAAGTTGCTATGCAACTCCATAGTGATCATTCAACTGTATATGCTTGATTGCATGCCCTAAGTTACTACACTGGGTTTCCTATAAATCATAATATAGAACTCGAGCATTTCAAAGGAGTTCCATTGCTTTTGTGTGTTTGGAAGTGAATCATGTTGATATGATACTTCAAGATGATCATTGAGCTGTATTGTGGGTAAAACCTAAGTAAGAAAAAGGTCTAGTCCAGCAGGTGGTGGGATAACTCTATCCACCCATCAATTGACAAACCTAGAAGACTAGTAACACAATGTGGGAGGAATTAACAAAGTTCATGCAGTCAAGCGCAGCAGCACTCTGGTAGAATTTGTACACAAGTATGTCCTGCTAAGCATGAAAAGATAAATATTTTTCCCAGGAAGAAAAAAAAACATAAATGCTGGATAGTCCTTTATTCAGATTGTACCCGGTTAGCACGCACACTATGGTTTGGTTTGACCCTTAATCAAGTGGAATTACAACAAAAACAGGTTAAAATTCAACTAGATTCCTGATTTATAGTCCTATACAAGAAACAGCATTGCAGGAGGTAGTTGAATTGCAAATAAAATAAAGCAAGGCAAGATTATCTCTCTGGTGAAGACCTTCGAGAATGGGTTCATCTTTTGTACAATATATACATATATATATTGAAGACCGTAGAAAAGCTTAGTATACATTATGGTTCTAATATATATAGGAATATTTCTCTTGGGAAGAGAATTCCAGGACACTTTAGAGGGGAAAGATGGGTACTTGATTTCCCATCAATACAACTGAAGATTATTCAGCTTGCAAGGGTATGCAGAAACTCTATTTACAATGGGAAATGCTGACCGTTTATTAGGACATTGCATATCTGGCAGATGGTCACAATAGAGTTGAATGATATTTGGATATGTGGAATTTGAGATACAGCCTACCAACTAAAGGAACCGAGAAGGAAAAGTAAAACAAAAGCTATAGATCCTACCAAGTCAACAGACGGTTTTTTATTAGATACATACAAGTATACAACAAGTTGCATATTAGATTCTACCAAGGGAAGAGTCTTAACTCTTAATCTAAAAACATAATTATGCGTGTGATATGGGATAGAATGCACCATTATGGAATTCAGAAAATGCAACTACCAGAAAGGTAACAAACGGGTACTGAGGAACTAATTGCAAAGTTATCACTTATTGTATTACTGCAGTCACCAGGACCACAATTTCTCCAGCAAATGACTGATACTTAACAATGAAGTTGTAAAATCTGAGATGTCTGACAACCATAAGACATGTGCTCCCTCTCTTTTCTAGAAACCTTGTTTGCAACACCTTAATACATTTCCCAGTATTCATCTCTACAATGTTTACCATACTGTATTTCATGATAAATTGTTCCAAACTAATTACAATGGGAGACGGAATTGTCACACTAGGTCAATGCTAGTCATTGCATCATTTCTTCATACAATCAGTCAGTAGAAAGGCATAATTACCCTAAATGTCATTTTGAATCATCCCTTATAAAGAAAAGAATGTACTAAATCACCTGCAAAATGTGATGCATACTTTGTTAACAGATTAGCATCCAGACACACTTTATCCATCCCAAAACATTAAAAGAAGAGAGGAAATGTCGAAAGTATCATTACTCAAACATAGAAAGGGTTAATTTTACACTAGGTTGGTACAAAAATGATAACAAATATGGACAATGGCAGCAGAAAATTCCGACGAGTGTTTTTGTGCAAAGTGACCTAAATTAGGCGTGATTTTGCGTGGTTTACCCTCAGATATCTGCAAAGGACCGATAAAAACAGAGTATACAAATATGAACTTCACAGCACAACATTCATTATAATCACACTCTTGACTATACCCCGCTACGCACTAAGTCATAGCCAATGGTTGAGCACACAATGCAAAATTAGCTGAAACAACTAATGCCAGTATTAAAAATAAGGTAACAGCGTTAGATATTGGGTCATGAGCTGGACAAACTGCAGGTCTACTCCCCCATAACTAGTCACTGGCCAAGATAAAATATGGCAATTTATATACTAGTGTAAGATTGTAGTAACAAATTCTAGTAAGCAAATGCAAATATCAAATTCAAATAAGAAGAAAAGGATGCGAAATCACCTCACGAAAAAAGATTGATCTTTACAAAATCCCTAATCGTCGACAATGGAGAAAATCCATCAGATTACACCCAAGGGAAGAACCAATGTTGAAATTAGGGTTAATGAGCAAAACAGGGATGACGAAACAATGGAAGGGGTTGACAGATTGGAATTGCGGGGTCATTAGAGTTGAATTTTTGTGCTGAATATATATGAGGGGGTTAAATTTGCAGGACTATGGACAAAATTGAGTCAGGGAAGGAGAACTTTGATTGACGCAATTGAGAATGAGTTTGGAAGCATGAGGAACAGAAGAAAAACTTGCAGAATTGCACGGCGGGTTCAGGTCGGGGAGACTGGAGAGGCGTAGAATAAAACCAATTCATCGCCGTCCTGTTTAGCATAAAATCTTATTACTTTATTTGTATTTTTTATCAAAAATATATATTAATCCAATTTATAGTTACCGTCTGATTTGTATAAACAATATATTTAATATAAAATTAAAAATATATTAATCCAAATTAATAAAAATATAAAATACAGCAATAAAAGTATATAAACATTTTATAAATTATATTTTAAAAAAAACTATAAATCACCATTAATTTGCTAGTTTAATCTACTTATCGAGGATTCTCGGAATAATTCCAACAGAGTCGGATAGGGGACCTCTAACTTCATCCTCGTTCATGTGGAGACTCGTTCTCATCAACGTTTATTTTCTCCATCTCGTCCCCATGAAAGTGATCCCATCATGTATCGGGGATTTTTTTCATCCCATTGACACCTTAGTCTTGTTAGCCGAGGGGAAGTGAATTGCGACTGCGTTGAAAAACCTAAGCTTCAACATGGTCCAATTAAACAATTATGTCAAACCTCGGGTCAAAAAATATAGATAATATAAAACTCAAACTTGTGACTATCTATAACTTACCATGCAATGTGACGCGTAGTGTAAAAATCTCGTTAATACAAATTATTTTTCAATTTTTGTATGGACACGTAGTCATTTGTACGTCACTTAGTAATTTCAAGTTCATGTAACTAACATGACCCATAAAAGTTGAGCTTCGTCTTGGACTTCGATGCATCCAACGTGATTCTTTATGTTTGAACGCACTCGATTTACAGCGTTTTGTGTGAAGTGATACAGTATATTAGCAATAATGTTACGATATTTAGGATATATTTTTGGTCAAATTTCGTAGGTTTAAACAAATTTTGTATACCTACTACATTGTTTTATAATATGATTAGTAATGGTAATCATTTAAGATCGTTATGTTACATAAAATAACCCAAAATAAAGAAAAATTATTGAAATTCTTAGGTCTGTTTAGTTTCAACTTCGAAAACATAAAACGGAATTAAAACTAATTTAGTTGACTTTATCATCATTCATTCTTAGAGCTTGTTTTATTTTCGGATATACAACCAAACTGGAATTAGTTTAGTTAATATTGGTTTAGTGACTAGTTTAGTCTCGACTCACTTGGTGAGTTTGAGTGATATTTTCGTTTTCTATTGTATAGGCTTACTTGATGAACATAAGATAAGCTCACTATTCATCTATCATTTTATATACGATGTTTGGAATTTAATAGCATATCATAATGAATAGTTCGAGTGTACGAGGAAAGGAGATGCACAAAGCAAGTACATTGTTCATAGTTGACTAAGAATCAAACGCCGTTTGATTATTAGTATAACTTAGTTCTACCTCAAATCAAGTTTGTCACTAATCCAATCCACTAATTTAAAAATCTGATCCGAGAAAATTCAAACCCTTTAATTGATGATCCGAGTCCGATCTGAAAAACCTCCCGGATAATTGGATCAAGGATTTGAAAAGGATCGGCTACATCCCACTAATCCTAATGATGATTACTCAAAACATCCAGATATTTGGGTTTCAATCTAACGGTAAAAATAGCTTGTAATTAAGGTTAAATTTAGAGACTTGGATATCCAACCAGCTCGATCTTTTATAAATTTGTCGGATTGGATACCCGGGCTCTCGGATCAATCCGATTGCACACCCCTAATTAAATATAATGTAGTACTTATACAAAGCCTGTCTTTGAACATAAAAATATGATAAGAATACAAGATCACATACAAATTTTACTATAACTACAGGTAGAGGATCCAATCAAAAATGCACAATAACCCTGTTGTGCTATTGAGTCATATTAAATTTAGAGACTTTCAAGCCTGTTTTATTTCTAGGATCAAAGACTAATGTACCAGGTAACTGAGGTAAGTATATGACAGAAATGTTGAAACAAAAGAGGATCATCATTCACTAATGTACCAGGCAAGTAAATGACAGTTTAAAGGGTTCATATAGGCGCCACCTTAGATCCGTTTTCCAGTTCCACAAGAGGATCAGATTCTTCATCCTTTGCCTAGGATAATATAATTCTGCTTAAAAAACAATTCGGATATTTGATGGGCGAAGGAAACAAGTAATATCCGGAAAAGGGTTTTCTAAGGATTACCTGAGGGACTTGTGATGATGGATCTGGAGATTTCGTCTGTACTTCTTTAGTGCAGTAATATGAATAAAGTATCATTCCTACAATTGCAATCAAAATACCCAAGATGTTTCTCCAGCTAAATGGATCATGAAGTAAACTGTAACCGAATGCTAATACTAAGCATGTTTTCAGATGACCCAGCACTTGATAGGTTACGGGTGATGTCTTGCCAATGACGAGAAAAGTACTGAAGTTAACAGAGACGGATATCAAGCAAGACAAGATGATGAAAACCTGTGAACACAGAAGAAAAAGAAGAAGCTTAGGAAGAATATTATTAAAAAAAATTAAGTAAAAGGATACTAAGGGCCTGTTTGGTATCCATATCTAGATATCTGATATGGGTATTGACATAAAAAAAACTCATGCCTTTTGGTATAAGAGTATATGGATATCAAACTGATATCTTGATGATACAAATTTTCTCTTGTTTTGATGTACTCCAAAAAATAGTGGTATCAAATATCTAAAATTGCTCATCGCTCTTCTATTTTTCCTCTCCTAATATATATATATATATATATATATATATATATATATATATATATATATATGAATCTAATACCCACATCTTAATATCTTGATACCATATCTTGATATTTTAAATATGGATACCAAACAGGCCCTAATTATATGATATTTAGTTATTTACCACAACTAGAGTTGTGTAGTTGAAAGCGAAGACGTTGTCATTAGTCAACAGTTGATCTAAAAATGGTCCAGTGAAGAGCAAGGTTGCTGACTGATATGGGCAAGACTGATATAGCAGCTGAGTTGATGACACTTTAAATTTCTTTTGGATGGTATTTGTCATCTGAAAGCGGGGATTAGTTAAGAACTTATTATCTACACATATGAAACTAAAGTTTCTGTATTAGATTAATGAGAAAGAATGTCGGAAGAGGTTCTTTTAAGGATACAATTTGGGCAACACATGTTGTGAGAACAGCGAGAAGGGATAAGAAGGAGCCGAGAGCATTTAGCTGCAGATCAGTAACAGTAGCAATCCCAACGCCTAAGAGAAGTACAGTAAGAGAAAGCTGAACACTCCGACTGGAAAATTAACAATGATTAGCAGAGACGGATATGATACTAAGATAATGACAGTACGGTAACGTAGTTTTAGTATGTTGCTGACAACAATGTTTAGCCTAAGGTTTACCAGAATTTCTTTTCGAGGAAGATCGTCTCCAGAAATACAGTGCAAGGTATAATCGCTAGTTTTGTCATCTGGAACGAGTACGAGGAAATGATGATTAGATGCTAAAACAACCGAAGAACAGAAAGGCATAATCTATAATTATAGAACAAGAATGTTTCAAATTAGTTGGACACTTGCAACAGTAACACATGTATATAAGAACTCACAGCAATCTCTCAAACAAAGTACAAATAGAAGTCATAACGAAGAATGCCGTATTTACATCCATTGGATTTTATAATAACATACATCAGTGTGACCCGGAACACAAAAACATGTTTAATCTTCAATCACAATCCAGTAACAAAACAATGTTGTAAATACTAGTGATTAAAAAATACTATCATATATCAACGAATGCCCTTGCAGATCATGCAATCATGCTTAACCCCAAAATTTTCACTGATATTCAGAGCAAATTACATCAAATATTCATGGTGTAATAGCATGACATATATATTTCACTGAACCAAAACACAGGTAATGATCATATTCGAGAAAGTATCTATGTTGCACAGAAACGGATACGGAAACTGAAACATATGAAACTGAGAAGTGTCATCTTTGTCATAGTTTTACACAGGTATCCATGTTTGCAAGATTCCGAAAGAAAGTATAAAAATGTACTACCTGATAAAAACCAACGGAGTTAAAACCCAAACTGAGATTCAGCAAACCAATAGATATTCCGTTCAGAACTCCAAATCCGATCACAGCTCTTCGATCAAAAGGTTTGTGCTCAAACAATTTAAGCTTTAAAGCCACATGAAGAGAGCAAAAGGTGACCAAAAGATGCCAACTTGTCAAAGTTGTAGCTGCAATAAGCAAAAACCAAGATTGATCATGAATTCAGTTTCGCTTGACTAAATAATCTAAACAAAATAACAATATCATCATGCAGTCCCACAATTTTTACGTTTCACAATTCTCAGTTGCAAAAAACTCATAGAACTACAGCAAATGGATCGTAGTCATCAAATTGAATCAACGTACCGAAATGAAAGCCGAGAGAGCTAATGAGAGCCTTGTTGCAGATGACAATAGATACGGAGGAAACCACCGACAAACACAGCGCCCCCACAGTTCCGAGATGAAGCCCACCGCTCTCGGTCATCTTCTCTCTATTCTCTAATTTGATCAGCACTCTTCAAAATCTGATACCAATTCCGAGCACTATAATCACAATGAAGCAATTAAAAATAAACATTTAATATCCAGGATGAAACGAAGTAGATACCGCTAAATAGTTGAAGAAAGCACCAAAAGGGAGATCAAAATCGAGCAAGGGACATGCATAGATCCGATTAATGGCAAGTTTTCTGCCGCAATTAGGGAGCACCGAGAATGTGAGTTGAAAATCAATGGAAAGCTTCGAGTATATTAAAAAGTATAGAGTGGAGGTATGTCTCTCTCCGGGCCTCCGGCGGTGAAATCGCCGGTTTTGATGGGCAGACTGCGAGATATGGGAGAGACGTTAACATAATTTGGTCCATGGGGATCGTCTGAGGTCTCACTACCACGCGCATTTACGAGCATATTGATTATAAATATTGAATTCATTTTCCTTTAAAAAATTCATTTATCATTTCTGGGGAAATTTTTTTTTGACATTTCATATATGTGTAATATTCATATCTTTTCGCTCGGCAAATCCTGACATTAATGGCTTTGGTATGCGTGCAGACAGCAGAATGAAATTATACAGGGGAAACTAGATAAAATGTGAAATGACTCAATTCGGTCCTGAAATATGACTTTTCGATTAAAATTACAAAATAAAATTTTGCTTCGAAAATACATTGATTTTATAAAATGATTGTGGAGGTCCTCCTTTCTCCCGATCAATCTGGTAATTTTAAAAAATATCTTGAAATCGCTGAATGAAAAATATTACAAGTGTTCATTCTATGAAATGATTTAATCCAATATTTTGTCACAAACCCATTTATTAATGTAATGATTGTTCACTAACTCTAACAATCTCTTTGTCAATCAATCTTATTGACTTGTGATTTGTAAGTATGGTTGTTAAAGTACAAAGTTAACTTATTTATAATTATTAACCAATCAACTTAACAATCAAATCAATAATCACCCGTCAACCTGATTGATGACAAATATCGTGTCCCGAATTAAATCGTAACCTCAATCGATGACAATGAACCTCTTGTTTCGGTTATTAGGATTTAAATTTTAACCTTAGAGCACGGATCTCTTACTCCAATTCGGGGTTAAACAACCTACGCTTAATCCAGGAATCTCGGTTTACATTCGTAATCTTTCATAGTTCATACAGGTTTAAATAGACATCCCTTCTAGATGTTTTAATCCCCTCCGAAAGTTCAAACCCATATCCCACGCACCCTACGAGTAGTTGTGGTATCGCTTAATGATTGTATTTTGACATTCAAACATTTAATTTCTCAAATATAAACCTAAGAATCATGGACAACTAATGCCTCAACCGACAACGACATGCAACTATCTAGCCTTAATCAAATGCTTAAAATACGAATCAGATGAACTATTTTCGTGCTCAAAATTTTAAAATATTCTAAAAAGGCAACCCTCACAAGTTAACAAGATATGCACTAACAAGCAGCTAAAACATTCATTAAATTATGTTCAACTCAGCCCAGAAAACACGATATTCGAAACAAGAAACACGTAAGCTAAGTTTCTGCCTCACGGGCTTAAACAAACACAACTTACTAAGGCTGTCCAAAAATACCCTGACCCCGGTTATAACATAGTACAACTGGGTTTTGGAGTTACAAATTGCACGAAGAAACACATAATCAGGCTCACATTCTGTCCTCCCTCTGCCTGGGTGCACACGTGATGATCTCATCAACCCGGAGAATCATCTCGGCTGCCTCGGTTGCTGATAGCAATACAGCCTGCTTTACCTTGAATGCTTCTGATATGCCTAGCTCTGCCATGTCCCCAACCTGCAATTCACCACAAAAAATGTCATTAATCATAGGGTTCTGTTGACGACCTGAACTGATGACTATAATGAGAAAATACTACCATGATTTACATTTGTTCAAGAAATGGATGATACTAGTCATAATGGTTGTACCACTTCATTTCAATAATGTATCTAACACCTTCTAGCAAGCCGGTCCAACAACAATCCATTTTATGTGCAATTTTTCAGAGAAAAAGAGGGCCCTAAGGGTGTTTATTTGGAGGGCGGCCTTGTTATACTCCCCCTCCCTCAGTTAACAAATAATTGTCGTTTTAGCCTTGCACTTTTCTTAAAGGATAATTGTCATTCTAGCTACTTTGGCCTTCATTTTACACATTTACCCTTCTAATCACTTAGTTTTGTCAATAAAGCAAAAAGTAAATGAATGATTAGGGGCATAAGGGTATATTTCATAGTCACCTTAATATGTGTGCAAAATGCTAAAACTACAATTATTTGTGAACGGAGGGGAGTATGTATTTTGCTTGTGATTAACCTATTTCATATTGATGCAATAGTGAAAGGAGATAAAACTTACACGTCCAGTAATGACATCTATCCCTGCAGTGCAGCCTTCTTTGTGATGTTCAGCACGCAGTTGGGAAACCAACTCAGCACTGTCCAATCCTGCATTATCAGCAATAGTTGTAGGAATTGCCTGGAGTGCCCGTGAGAACGCATCAATAGCATGGGACTTTTTCCCAGGAGTCTTCCGGGCCAGCTCATCAATTTCCTTAGTCATCACCATTTCGGGCCACCCACCTCCAAGCAAAACTCTGCTATCAATTACCGTCTGTGATAGAACACACAAAGCATCATGCAAAGACCTCTCAGCCTCGTCAAGCACGTGCTCACTGCCAACAGAACACAAACTCACTCAAAATGCAGAACAGAAACAGGCTGCAGATAAATGAGCGCCTGTTTGGATGCTAAGCACGTTTCTAAAACGCAAGATTTAAGCCAAAAAAAGCCTTTCGTTAAAAAGAGTTGTTTGGAAATATAATGCCATATTGACAAATTTCTCTCACTTCAATGACACTACATGCAGTCATAATCCTACAATTTACATCCCGTACTATATAGTTTAATTTGAAAGCCTGACACTATATAATTGTGCCATAATGCATTACAATCAAGCAACAAGATAAGCACACCAACTAACACAGATTCACAGGCACGAAGCAGTTGAAGATATTGACTTGGAGACATCAACAAAGTGGTATTATTTGTTCTTTGCTAAGGACTACAACTTGATTGTCGGTCACATAAACAACTATGTATGAGCAACACATCAGGACCTGCAATCTCAGCAGTCATTATGGAAAACATATTTATTGTGGAAGTAATTCATCTAGTAGATGTGAATACCGCAAAGTAAAACAATTAATACAGACAGCAAACTTCCTATTTTTTCAGCAGATAAAAGCAATTACTCCAAGCTAACGACAAAAACTTGTACCTATTCAATGAAGTTTAAACATTAAGTTCATGCCGAGTTCAAACTTGAGCAACTGATTAGCAGGTGAAAAATTCAATGACGGAGAATATAGATGTACCTTGCTCCTCTCAATACAATTGTACATGCTTGTCCCATTTCAACACCAGAGAAGTGAATGAGCTTGTCCTCCCCGATCATAATTTCTTCAATGAGCTTGCAGCTACCAAGTTTGACCGACTCCGGATTGTCAAAGGTTGATGCAATCTCACCTCCAGTGACTAATGCAAGGCGCTCAATACCATCAAAGTCGGCATGCTCAATTGCAAGAATTCCAGCATCAGCAAATAATTCTTCTGGGAAATTGTAAATCAGTTGTCTGTTGATAAAACAATTGATTCCATGGCCTATGATCTTATTTACTTTTTCCCTCATCTTCTCCTTTTCCGCTGTTTCAATTTCAGCAACCTTAGCCATTGAATCAACGCGAACACGAGCGCCATAGATTTTTACTTTATCTGTGTCCATAGCTGTGTTTGCCACCAGAATCTTTGCATTCTCTATACGCTTTGGTTGTCCAATGCCAATCTTCTTGTCCAAGATAAATCTACACAAACACAATAACCGGATTTGTACACAGCTTGGCAAAAAATACATGCTACATGTTGTAATAATATCACAATCCAAAACAGAAACAGCAACAGGAAATATAACACCTGAACAGAGTTGTGTATAGAAGCATGCAAAAATCACACAGGTATTCATATGATAGAATTTCAACGATAAGGGAGATCAATTAAGGTGGTGTGAAACTATGAATGTATTATAACTGCCAAGCTTCTCGACGATTTTTTAAAATCCTGACTTGTAAACTTGTATAATCAGCACATGATATTCCCTAAATACTCCGAGGATGTGACTACATTTACGCCTAGAAGAAAAGACCAGGTAAGGCAATGTTTGGTTTAGTAAAACACTCTTTTAACATTTTCAGCTTCCAAAATGCGTTGGAGACAGATTTCCAGATATTGCTTCAAAGTTGATAGTCTTTATATTTCAAGTGAATGATAACAACCTACAAACATGAGCTAACAACAATTTTGGGTATGTCTATGTCAAGAAGTGGTCTACATCAAACTGAGACGAAACTTCTCACAACAATCAACAAACCACAAAAAATATCAGTACAAAAAGATAATATTTGGTAAACTAATGGAACAGACACTTCACCATAATTATCAGACTTATCACCAAAAGCAGAAGTTCAGGCACTGAATTAAACAACCATAGAAGGCCTAAAATCAAAAGATACTCACCCTTCATCTAGGAAAGAATCCCTTAGCGACCCACCAGCCTTTTTGATGATTTGGATGGATTCCAAGTTTGTGCTCCCCTGACAATATCAAGACAATTTTATAGTACTCCGGTTAAGGCATGTCAGACAGAACCATAAACAGCTCAAAAGAGAAATTGCACCAAGAAGCATATATCATGTTGCATCTACAATCATAAAAGGTGCAGCAACTCATCACCTGTAGTCTCATGACAGCATCAACTGCCAGTTCAGCAAAATGCTCCTTGTCTTGTGAGAGAATTTTAGAGCTCAATGTTGTCATTGCTATTTTAAGCAAGTCTGTTCTGAATTTATCTGCATAAACAAGGAATGCATTACCATACAAAAATCTGAAGGCAAAGTGCAAGACAAATGTTAAGAGATCTTATGAAGAGGTATATGCAGTTTTATCATTTTACTGTGCCTGCCTATCAGTAGTACCTGCATCTCCTTTGTTATCCACCACTCTCTTCAGCAACGCATCACGAGCACATTCAGCTGCCATCCTATAACCTAAACAGAAAAACAACATAACAAATCCATCTAATGAAGAGTAAAAAACAATAAAATAAGAGGCAATAGAATAGTCCCCCCTACAAGGATGATCAAACTTGAGTTGATCAAGAGAAGAAACAACCTGCAACGTACTAAAAAGTTGTATAGGAGCGGCGTAAAACTTCAAATATAAAGACAACAAATTTCCATTGAATAAATTTTTATCAACAGTTATGCCTAAATCCCTGAGACTGAGATATTTAAGTGTCATTCTAAAATGAAATCCATATTCCTTTAATTGGGTAAATAAAAAAGGAACAAAGGAAGAGGGAAACTCCGCACCTGTGTGATTTTACAAAGCCAAAAAACTCAATTTCTTGGTTTTATGTTCCATTATACAATTTTACATCTCATACACCCGACACCCAATTCTAATTTGTTGATAGATGGCATTACAAATTGTAATTGTCGAGTATTACACAGTAAAAGGAGCATGGTTTTGATGCATACATTGGAAAAGATCGTTCTTGAAAGCATTGGTCTGGGATATTTTCTTACAGTTTCTCACCCAATGCAATAGTCAAATGTGGTCTATTCGCAATAGTTTAGCACGACCTGATAACAGATAGGCGGTTTCAAACAGGTATAAAGATAAGCAATTCTCCGAGGCTTATCCAGATTGCAAAACCTTATGCATAAACAGTTTAAACACAGTAGAAAACTATAGCATCAAGTCACAAATAATTGGTACACATCGGAAGTTCACGAACCTGCAATTATGGTCATTGGGTGAATTTTCATTGCCACCAGCTTTTCAGCCTCCCTCAAAAGCTCCCCAGCCAACACAACAACTGAAGTTGTTCCGTCACCAACTTCGTCATCTTGTGCCTTGGAAATATCTAAGGCTTTATAAAGGAAAAACATTCTGCCAATTGAAGGACCCAAATTCCAAATATGAAATTTATGCTTATGAATGGAAAAAATACTACTTTTCCATCATCAAACACTGACTTGAACAACTATTGAAGCAACATTAATAGGAAATAGCAGAAGTATTTAAACGAAATCACAACCAATTGCAACCCTAAATATATCCAAGGATACCAACAAGTACTTTGGCAGCAGGATTGTCAATGTGAAGGGACTTCAAGATAGTGGCACCGTCATTTGTTACAGTCACACTTCGTCCACGACCAGTTGATTGAAGAATCTTATCCTACAAAAGTACCAGATAATTAAAAAAAAAATTGGCAAAACACATGAAAGGTATGACCAACACCAAAATCTGACTTAGTAACAAGGTAATTCTAATATTCATATTACATCCTGCATTCTTGCCAAAAAATATTCGACCTTGCATGAATAAGCAAAATCCAAGAACAAGGGTCCATCAGAATCATACCATTCCTTTGGGACCTAGAGTAGTCTTGACCAGGTCTGCGACTGCCATAGCACCAATAAACGATGCCTGACAACAAAGAGCAATGAGTTGTTGGTTACTTGGTCAATATTAATTAATAAAATCATCATAGTGGGCAGGATAAATACTCTAGATAGGTGGATGTCCAAGCTAAGCTAATTGTAGCCAAGCTCCCTTTCAAATCTTCTATATAGGATCAAGAGAAAAAGGAAAAAAAAAATGCTTGCATAAATAAATATGCTTTTCTATGTTCAAGTTTCATCTTAGTTCCCTCTATCATCAATTAATCACCTCTAGCTCCCATTAGATAAAATTATATGTTCAAATTGAAGGACACCTATCTGCATATACAAGATAAATAAGAAAAACATATGTGGAGAATGCTATAAACTGAGTAGAGAATGAAACAACACATTCACAAGTCACAACCCCCTCATTTGACAGAATACTTTTTCTGAAAAAATATATAAATACTCACCATCCTGGCACGCTCTCCCTTTTCCTCGGAGGCTTCATCTTTGAATATTCTCTCAATCTGAGACATGACAATAAACCAGTTAAAGAATTAACTTACAAGACTGGCACAAAACCAGCAGCTATGCACTCAAAGTAAAACACATACCGCCATGAGAGAAACTAAAAGAAGTCAGTCAAGCTGAAACCAGCAGCCCAACAAACCGGCACCTACATTGAAGGGCATATAATTTCAGAAAACGAGTGAATTCAGTCACATATAAGTGTCAGTATACAGATACCAACTCGTACAGGTAAGTGTGCAACCAGCGAAACCCTAAGATAGAAAACACTAAGAAAAGTGATGGATTCAAAAAGCATGCTTGTTGCATCAGCAGTTTTCGAACACGGGTAAAAAGTACTAAATCGAATCCCATTTTTCGCGTTTAGAGTGGTTGAAGTCTAGTGAATCTTCATTGCAGCTTCATTTCTCAAACTAAAACCATCTAACGTGTTAAAAACTGAAATGAGAAAGGATTCAGTTCAACATATAATCGTAAATGCATACTTAGATTAGGAATAAATAAAGAAACAGAAGCCCTAACGGAACAGGTAGATCGGACTACAAGCAAATATAATAACGGATCTCGAACGACAGCGTGAGAAAGCAAACTCATGACAAGGCGAATAACGCATTCGAAGTTATTGTAAGTATGAAGCGGAGAAAAGGAGAGAAGCAGATCTTACCAGGGAACAAGAGAGAGAAGAGAGGCGCGAGGCAAACTGAGGAGAAGAGCAAGGGTTTATGTGAGTGAAGAAAAGCTTTTGTTTGAGGGGGGGGGGGGGGGGGGGGGCTGAGAGAGAAGTGTGTGGAAACTGATTTATTATTGTTTTGGGAGTTTGGTTATTTTGCTTGGACCATTTCAATTCCTTCGCAGCAAATCCGGGTTCGGATCGTAACCTGGTTTGAATTTGTGGGCTTTTCTGCCCGGTTAAAGACTGGATCCAATTATCCAATCTCTCGGCCTTAACAATAATCTATCTCACATTTTGAAATTTATTTATGGATTTTTTCACTTCTTATCCTCAATATTTAAACATTTTCTCTTGATGTACACATTAAGTTTTAAAATTTCTCTTGATATTATCATAATTTAATTTATTTCTCGTTTATATTCATTCTTAATTTATTACATTAAAAAAAATTAATTATTTCTAGACTTTTAAATTAAAAACATTTAAAAAATACTTCTATTAGATTTTTTATTTAAGAATATTTAAAAATACTTCTATTATAAAATTTATTAGTTTACAATTTAATGAGGTCATAATTAGTTTTAAATTATTTTCTAATTTTTATTATTTTAGAATGAATTTTTAATGTAATAATATATTAAGAATGAGTATAAAGAGGAAACAAATTAAACTATGAGGGTACCAATAGGAATTTTGAAATTTAGTGGATATCAAGAGAAAATGTTCAAACCTTAAGGGTATCAAGAGTTTTAAATCCTTTATTTATTTTAATAATAAAGGGAAATTGAATCAATTACACCATATAATATAGATATATATGGTGTAATGAGAGGTCAGAAAATCGACAAACAAATCAATTGTTATGTAAATAGTGAAATAATAATACTAAAAGAAACTCAACTAGGATCAATGCACAAATGGCTTAGATCTACTTTCTAAATAAAGTAGTGTTCAATTTATCTTCTTTTTTATACAAGGGTAAGGTAAAAGGGGGGAGTCAATTTCTAGAATTTGACTACCCTATAACATACTTTCAGGTGAGGTCTTCAACATCATACGGGATGGTGTTAGCATTTGAGCCCGGTTTGTGTCCAAGTATCGTCAATTTGTCCGCAACATGTCGATTTCCCTGAAAATGTGTTGCACTCTGAATTGTGAGAAACATGTAATCATGGATGAGATATCTGAAATGATCATATCCGTCTCCCACGGTGATTTCCAAACATGGTTGATAGAATTGATGAGCATCAAATTGTCCTCTTCAATCTCAATGGAAGTAAATCATAGTCTTTTAGCCTTTTGAAGACCCTACCGAAGAGCGAAAACTTATGCCTCTAAGACAGATTTTGTCTCACATTTACTTCTTCCTATAGCAAGAGGAATAGTAAGGTTGTTCCAAATAATGTATCCAAAAGCAAATTAGTCAGACGAGTTTCTTGAGGCGTCAAAGTTAATTTTAACAAAGACTCTAGTTGGTCTTTGCCATTTGATGTTTTTCGTTTGTGTTCAATTTATCTATTTATCTACTACTATTGAAGCCAAAGTCTTATTTTCACGTGTCACCTCCTCATCAACTAGCTGCCATGTGTCACTTTATGTAATTTTGATTATTTGAAATATATATATATATATATATATATATATATATATATATATATATATATAGTTGCCATCTTTCATAATTAAATAACTATCGTATAACATATTTAATTTTTAAAAAGAGAGATTTGTTTCATGTTGGTACATATCTTTTAACAAGTTGTATAATGATTTGTCGAAATTGATCAGAAAGCTTGATTTTCCTTGTGAAGTCGGTTTCTGGTTTTTGAGAAATGTTGCCTTTAACAATGGTTAGTTAGTTGGGATGAATATCCATTTGAAGTCGTTCATCGAGTGTGACTTAAACGAATATTACGGAAGATGTCGTAGTCACATGTCCTTGTTGATCGTGTTTTGATCGTGGTGGTGTTCGAGATCTCTGAAGATCCTCCATTTAGGTGAAGGGAACGTCGAGGGATCCATATTTTTGCAGGGAGGCATGTCTTCCCGTGTAAAGGGTTTCTACTATCCTACTTCCGGTGGCGAGACACCGCGTTAGCTCAGCAATCCCGTGCCCTCTCCATGTTTATGTCAGGCTTGTGTACGTGTTCCTCGCCTTCTCGCGTGGTTGGTTTGTTCCGTCTGATTTTGGCTCTTGTTGACCTTTTTCAGGTTTTTGTGATGTTGTGTTTTGTTTTCTTTGTTTCGTGATTTGCATGATGGTTAGTCCATTTTCCCATTTTCAGCCTCTCGATACACCAACTATGTTTCGTAGGTGGTATACTCACCTTCTCTTCTTTTTTTTCATGTGAACTCATTTCCTTTAGTTGGGAGATCAGCTAGGTTGAAATAGTCAATGAATCTATTAAGTCTTTTGAATTTGTTATTGCCAATTAGAACCCCTCCTTTCTTATCGGAATGTTCTCTTATTTCGTTGTAGTCAATAATTATGCATTTACCTTAACATGTGTGATGTAAGGAGTATATTAAATGTATCCTTTTTTCTTTTTAGTTTTTATTTTAATGGTTCTTAATATGTGTGAAAAATTATAGATGGACTTGTGAAAAGGAGGGATTAATAACATCAGTTGCTCAAGTTGGTATATGGTAGTGATTTTTTTTTAAAAAATTTTATAATGGAAAGCGGTTAAGTTTGATCACCTTCTAGAGGTAGTCCAATCTAAAGCATCATTGCGGATGAGAACACAAATTTGGGATCCTCAAAAAAATTGGTATTAGGGGTTGTAATTTCTCAGATGGGTCAGTCGGTTAGCAACACAATTAATTTCTCTAAAAACATGCATGATTTGGATCGCGTCAAAATATCACACAAATTCAGTATGGAGTCGAAAACAATCACCTCGACATCTCACGGACAGCTTTACAAACCTTGGAGTGCCTTGATAACACACAGATTGTCACCCTCGATTTCAATCTTTTTGATCTAATATTTGATGGTCTCTTGTAATCTTGTCTTAAGAGCAAAAGCTTTAGCTTTTAAAACCGAGTTGAAGTAATTTTTTTTAGTCTCAAGACAAATGATCTCTCCATTATGATTTTGAATTACGAACTCAATGGATGTAACTCCCGAATCGAGTTTGGTACCATCGAAATTAAGTTTAAAGAAACCCGGTTTTGGTTTATCCCATTTAATATTATGTTTTTTTTCCTTTTATGTTGAGTTATTGTCCTTTTTTTTGTTGTTTAATATCATAATCATCCTCGTCAATTACTTTGTTTTTCTAGTTATGGATTTGGTTTTTGATGAACTCAATTATCTTTTTCTCAAGGTCAGTAGGCTCGTTGTTAAATATACTTTTGTTTTTAAAGAACCAGATACTCCACCATATAGTTGCAAGACATGCAAAATTGTTCATTCCAATTTTTTTATTTCTTGGATGTCATGAACATTTTTACTTTGGGTACTTATTTTGTTAAGTTTATTTGAGATTGCTCCATTAAATCTGGTGATAATTTGTTTAGTGAATGGACATTCAATTATCAGGTGAAAAAGATCTTTCAAATGGTGGTTGCATAATTCACAATGTTTTGTTACAACAATTCTTTTTTTTCTCAAGTTTTTCTTTTGTTGGAATTCCATTTATAAACATTTTTCAAATGAAGTTTTTAATTTTTGGTTGGGTATCGGACTGCAATAAGAGCTCGGTGTCATTATGTTAATAAAAAATGGGTTGGGGTATGTTAACGAATTGGTCCCCCACAGAAACGCGACTTCATAAGTTTAGAGCCTTAAGACTGGAACAAAAGGCGGGACGACTAGCCTGTCTTCCGACGAGAGATCAAGCTTCCAAATCCACTCACAAGGAAATTTGATTTGAAGTGGGAATTCTCCTCAATCAAATTGAAAGCAAATTTAGTAGAAAACCAGCCATTTTTGCTGCATCTTCAATATAGTTTATCTTGTAATTTAATTTTGTGCATAATTGTTTCTTTTATATTTTTCCCTAATCTCTGAATCGATGATATTTTGTAGTTCATTGTCAATTTTATTGTTATCCCAATTTTTTGGGTTGTAAATGAAATAACTCACTTTAATATTTGAATCAAATTAAACGGTATTTTAGATCATTTTTATGAGTGATTATTAAAGGTCCTTTATGATTCTCAGAAAAATTGACAAATAAGAGCATTTTCCTGTGAAGTCAAATCCACTAGAAACATTTTCATTTATTTTTTTTCAGTAATTCAAAATAAATATGTGATTTTTTTATTAAAAGATGAGCCGGTAAAAATGATTATGTGATAGATAGTTACAAGTTACAGTATATTGATTCTTTCATTCATTATGTTATTTATTTGAAATTTTTAATTGAAAATTAATTAATAAAAAAACTCACAAATTATGGGATGATGGTAATGTTACGTAGCTCGTAAATCCATCCACTTATAAACTGTTTAAAAATAGGTTAAAAATTATCGTTATTTGTTGTACGTGAAATTCCGAGATGTCAGATTTAACGTGGATTTCATGATTTTATCGTACGTCCGAACACACATACGTGTTCGTTCGATTCAACACATAAATTCAGTAATGTTTCATTGTAAAATGATTAGAGGTAACTCACTGAACTTATATACAATGTAAATTTGTTTATTGTTTATCGTAGAAGTGTACAATTTATCTATGTTGTAACTTATATATTGCTATTAGTAGTTATATTGTTTGAAACCTCAATCCTTCCGAACTTATAGCGAATCGGGTGATGGGTGAAGCTTTATGGGCCAATCATTCAATTAATGACCTTTTTTTTTAAAAAAAAAAGGAAATCGGTTAGGTTTTCAACCTAAAACATTTTTGTGGATGAGAACACGTAATTCGAAATCATCAGGAAAAAAAATGTCGAGATTCGAGATTTTCATATGTGTTAATCGGTCGGAAAACATAGTTCAATTATCTGAATCAATGACCATTTCATTCGGCATATTAGGTGAACATATCTCCTTCGCTGTCCAAATCATTTCCACTCATCACAAGAACTCAAAATCTTATAATTAAATAATTACTAAAGAGATCCACAAATCTTAAAAGGATTAAAAAAATAAAAAGAAAAAAAGAAAGAATATTCTCTTGATACTCTGAAGATATTATCGTTTTTTCTTGGTATCATAAAATTTTCAAAATTCCTTAAACTTTAAATTATTTTTTCTCCTTATCCGTTTACAAAAAATTTTAGTGTATACATGTTCCACTAAAGATTTTTTAAAAAAAATAGTTACTTTATTTTTTTATTCCCTTATTTTTACTTTATAAATAAGTTATATTCTTCTTTTTTTTTATAGAAAAACTAAATATTCATGTAATTCGGGTTTATAATAAATGAAATATATGTTTTTTGTTAAAAAATCATTTTTATTTGATATAAATTAAAATTTAGGTAAAAATGTTTTAAAATTTAAGAACTCGAAAGAGTTTTAAATTTTATAGATATCAAAATAAAAGGACAATACATTGGTCAGAAAGAAAAGTGTGGGTTAACCACCCAATAAACCCATGGAATAAAATATTATGATCCTTATGACATTTCAAAAACGGCTCCGTCTTGCTTAATGTTTGATCCAATTAAAACACTCAACAATGAAGTAACAACAATCTATCAACCTAATAACTTAGGTTAAATTACTTTTAAATTAAAACTAGTTTAGTGATCGTGTATTTACACGGGTATTTATAAAATAATTACATATATATAAAGAGATTTTTATATGTGAATTGATTATTATTTGTTGAATATAAATTTTGATTTTGATTGATATAAAAAAGTTTGTAAGTTTAAAAAAACACCATAATTGTTGATTCAATTCGTCATGTACTTATGGATATGTCTAAAAGTATTTTAAAGTAGATTACAACTTTATTGAATACTACAATATTTATTTGCAGTATCTTGTAATATTAATCCGATGTCACTAAAATAATAATAATTGTTAGATTGACATGATAATCGATGTGGTATTATGAAAAATTCATGAAAATATTATCGAATTAAAAAAAGCGATCCAAATTCTTTGTCTCAAACGTTGTCCCCTTTCTTGTCCCTGTAATCCTATTCGTCTACGTGGCTGTGTTTGTTTTTTTAAAAAAACTTTAATCACTGGTTCAGTTCGAATATTAAAAGACAGGGTTTACGGGTCCAAAAATTTAAAAGGTAAAAGAAACCAACCCGATTAAATGTTAAAAGTATATACGAGATTACGGACTTCTCTTTCCCTCAGTTCGCCGCTTACCTTCTTCAATTCTTCCATGGGTGATTTTCGTTTCTTCTCAGGCCATTGAGGCCGGTGTTTAACTTGTTCTCAGGCGAATCAATCCCTTATTCTCAGTTGATTTTCCGGTTGACCAATCTTCCGACCATTATAGGCAACAATTTAGGGCGTGTTTCTGAAGTGAGTTTCAGTTTTTTGCGATCCAAATCAATCCCTTCTTCTCAATCGATTTGGATTGAGTTTTTGGGCCTTCGTATGTGAGAGCCCTTTCTTTCGGACCGAGATTGGATCACGGCCGAGATTGGCGTTGGGCCGAGTTTGGTTTTGCCGCACCCGCGGGCACGTGTGCCGCCCCTGCGGGTCTCCGCCCCTGCGGCCCTGTGATCCGCCCCTGCGGGTTACGGCGGTTGCATCCGATTTTGTTGACCCCGTTGACCCGTGCTTTACTTCTTCTCTTACTCCTTACCTTGATGAGCAAGGGTTTCATTTCATCTCTCATTCCAATCCAGTCACGTCCTTCTTGCTTCTCCCTTGTTCCCACTTGATCTTGTTTTGGCTTAGAAGAGTTTGGTGTGTGTGGCTGTTGATGCTAGTTGTGGTTACTGAGCTTGTGGAGCCAGCTGAGTGTGCTTATTCCTGTGCCTGCTTAGACCTTCAGCAGTGGTAAGCTCTTCCTCCTTGCTTCTTCATCCTTCCTTCTTCCTTGTTCTTCCTTCCTTAGCTTAGGAATAGATGTTTGGAACATAGGGGGATGTTAATATGTGTATGTTGATGCTTGTGTATGAATCTGGAAGAGAGTGGAGGGGATTGATCCCGGAAAGAGCTGAAGAGAAACCACGAGGTTTCATTCTGCGTAGTCGCCGCCCCGCGGTTGCTGTGTCACAGCGCCTGCGTCTTCCAGCGTCCCGTGTCACCGCCCCTGCGGCTACGTTCCGCCGCACCCGCGGTTGCTTGCTCCGCCCCTACGTCTTATCCCGGATCTACCTAGAGTTAGGTAGATCCTTTCCTTTCCTTTCTAGTATGAGGCTTAGTACCATGCTAGGATTCGGATGTTGATGAGTATGATATGGAATGGCCGGTTAGGGCTTTGAGGATTTCGAGTTGGAATATGATCCCTTATGGGTCCCTTGGGTCTAGGTGTGACCCTTTTGTGTGATAGGATTGTGATATATTTGTGTATGCCTTGTATAGGCCGTATTATCCTCCAGTTGGGAGTGGACTGAGTTGAGGTTGATCCAGTGAGACGACTACGAGGGTCATTGACCCACAAAACAGGGTCAATGACCCACCAAAATAATAGGTCAGCGCCAATATAACGGATATTAAACCATTATAAATCAAAATTATACTTGAACTTGACCAAAGACCAAGAAATGTATGGTAGCAAAATCGCTAAAAATATTTAACGATCCACAAAACCCTCTATTTATACAAGTTCTCAAAATATCAATCTTACTTGATAATCGACGTGGGTTAGCAAAATCGCTAAAAATATTAAACGACCCACAAAATAGTAGCAATAGGTCAACAATCCATATAACGGATATTAATCCGTTATAAATAAAAATTACACTAGAAGTTAGCCAAAAGGCCAAGAAATGTATGATAACAAAATCGTTAAAAATATTTAACAATAGGTCAACGACCCATATAACGGATATTAATCCTTATGAATACAAATTATACTTGAACTTAGTCAAAAGACTAAAAAATGTATAATTTGTTTAATCGTCACACCCTCTTTTTAACAACTTCTCAAACTATCCCCTGCTCGATAATATGAGATAGCAAAATCCATGCAAATAGATTGTGGTATTAATCCTTCAAAATAAATTGAGAAAAAATCTTTCTAAAAATAACCACGTGAAATCGTTCCAAAAAAAAATTTGTATAAAAATATTATAGCTCAGTGAAATACTGATTTTAAATTATTTAAAAAAATCGAAATCGGAAAAAGAATATCTAATTGTTTAAGAATAAAAAGCAACGAGAAATCATTCCAAAAAATAATGTAATTTAAAATTAAAAAATTTAATGGCTAAAAATAATCTAAGGCGTTAAATGTGAGAGTTTCATTTCAAAATAATGATCTCACAACGCGCCACGTGAATATTTTTCGCACATTATTTTAGTAATTATATATAAATATAAATATATAGATTTGTCCACATTTCGTTATAAAAAAAATCTTATCATACTTTTATTTTTAAAAAGGAAACAATAACACTTCTAAGCTTAAGTGTGTATATATAGGTATCACCCAATAATGAAGTAACAACAATTTATTGGCATTACTACTAAAAAGTCTTAAGCCATGTTCTTCCAATATCTGTACAACTCTATCCTCTTCTTCTTGGCCGTAGTAGCCATCCTCCTCGCTGCTCTCTCTAGCCTCCGCAAGAGGCCATTGCCGCCCGGCCCAGCAGGCTTTCCACTCGTCGGAAACCTGAACATGATGAGCCACCTAAACCACCGTGACCTGGCCCGTTTGGCCGAAAAATATGGCGGCCTCTTCTACATGCGCATGGGCTTCCTCCGCATGGTCATAGTCTCAAGCCCGGATGCGGCCCGTGAGGTCCTCCAAAAACAAGATATCACATTCTCTAACCGGCCCGTCACCATCGCAACCCGATACCTAACGTATGATCGGGCCGACTTGGCCTTCGCCCACTACGGGCCATATTGGCGTCAAATCCGCAAGCTCTCTGCCATGAAGTTGTTCAGTCGGAAGCGGGTTGAGTCATGGCAGTCGGTCCATGACGAGATTGAAAACCTACTCCGGGTCATTTACGGGTCTATCGGGTCATCCGTTAACTTGGGCATTCTCGTGCACTCCTTAAACAAGAGCATTATTTATCGAGCCGCATTCGGGTCGGGCTCGGATAAACGGCAAGAGGAGTTTATAACCTTGGTGTATGAGATGTCAACTTTGTTTGGGAAATTCAGTTGGACTGACTTCATGGGCCCGTTGCCCCAATGCGCCTACCCGAATGGTGTTAGAAAAAGGGTTGTGGATACCCGAAAAGCCTTGGACGGGTTTATTGATAGGATCATAGATGAACATGGACAAGAAGAAGGATGATCTAGTGGGTGAGCTCCTACAGTTTTACAGTGAGGACGATCACTTTCGCGTCACTAGTGATAACATAAAGGGCCTCATCGTTGTACGTAACTACATATAATATTTAGTTTTACAAACAATTTCTTATCAATTGATATATTTTTTTCCTTATAAATATGTTGATGATAGGATTTGATGTTCGGCGGAACCGGAACAGTAGCAACCGTGGTTGAGTGGGCAATGGCGGAGTTGATGAAGAGCCCGGATACAATGAAACGGGCCCAACAAGAGCTAACGTCGGTGGTGGGCCTCCACCGACGAGTCGAGGAGACTGACGTGGACAACTTGCCTTACTTCCGTTGCATCGTAAAAGAGGCCCTCCGGATACACCCACCCGTGCCTCTCCTCCTCCACGAGACTGCAAAGGAAACGACCGTGATGGGTTACCGGGTACCCGCCCAAACCCGAGTTATGGTTAACGTATGGGCCATCGGACGGGATAAGAACTCATGGCCCGACCCAGACTCGTTTAAACCCGAAAGGTACTTAAAAGAAGGTGTGCTGGATTTTAAAGAAGGAGACTTTGAGTTTATTCCATTTGGGTCGGGTCGACAGGCCTGTCCGGCTATGAACTTGGGACTCCACATGGTTGAAATGACATTGAGTAACCTTCTTCATTGCTTTGAATGGGAGTTGCCAAATGGAATGAGCCCTAGTGAGTTAAATATGGATGAAATGTTAGGACTCACTATACCTCGTGCGAGTCGACTCGTGGCCGTGCCTAGGCAGAGGCTCAGTTGCCCTACTTCGATTGTTATGTAAGGAGAATATTGAGTAGAGAAGGAAGAAAGGGAACGAGAAAATAAAAACTTAAGTACTTGATTGGTAATTCACTTTATAGGTGATTTTACGGTCACTCATTCTCCGATTATATTTATGTATTATCTCCTATCCACATGTATTATTGCGTTTGTACTTCCTTCATTTATCTCTTGTGATTGAATTGATTTTGTTATTTTAATTATTGTCTTATATTTTAACAATTTATGCAACTTTTCTCTGAAATTATGTATGGTATAAAATAAACAAGATCAATTATTCAAATTATCGTCCCTACAAATATATTTTCTGACGAATCTGAAGTATTATTACTTAGTAGATACTCTTAACATGATAAATGGGTTATTGTTGTTCATTTAATCATATGTAAATGAATTACTCAATTATTTAACTTAATTTTGATAACTAAATGTTAGATTACTAAAATATTTTAAATGAATAAAAAGGGGGGAACTATAATTACTTTAGATTTTAAGAAAAAATAGCCGAGGGTGTGTTATTACTCACAATTGATTTTAAGGGCAATTTTGTGTAATTATAGGGGTGGAATTTGGCTACATAAATAAATTTAAAGGGTGATTTTGTGTAAATAAAACCCAAAACCTCATCCGCACACACTGTATATTCCCTTTCGCCATGAAAGCCGTCCTTCCAAGCTTCTTCTTCCCCCACACTAAAACCCTACCCTTCTCTCCTTCCACTAGCCACAACTCCCCACACACAATCCCAAAACGAATATCCATCTCCCTCAAATCCTCGAAACCAACCACTACTCCGGCAACTCAAGACGATGGAATCCCAATCGACCTAGTCAAAACCCTAGTGAAATTCAAGTCCCGGCACAACTACATTCGTGTTCTAGAAGTTTCCAGAACCGCAGATCATCCATTCCGAGGCTCTAGACTCCTCCTATTAGACTCTCCAGGCAACATTCACAGCATCAGCTTCCTCTTCAAAACCCTAACCAACACCTACTTCGACGTTTTCGCTACTCTCCCCCCAATCATCCCGCCTGGACCCATCGGAATTCTCGGATTCGGAGCTGGCTCCGCCGCAAAAATCCTCCTCAATCTCTATTCCGATTCCTCGTCAATCGTCGTCCATGGTTGGGAGATCGATCCAGCCGTCATTGACGTTGGAAGAGAGTACTTCGGACTCGCGAAGGTTGAGAAGAAATTCCCTGAGAGACTATTCGTTTACATTGGTAATGCGTTGAATGCGAGCTTGGGAACTGGCTTTTCAGGGATTCTGGTGGATTTATTCAGTAAAGGGAGCTTGATTCCTGAGCTTCAGAATCCAGCAACCTGGTATGCGATGAAGATGAAATTAAGAGATGGTGGGAGGATTATGGTGAATGTAGGTGGGAGTTGCGTGGAATCAGAAGATTCTAGAATCGACGGGAAGGTGATTATGCAGAAGACTCTAATGGCGATGAAGGAGGTATTTGGTGAAGATGGATTGAATGTGTTGAGTCTTGGTAATAGGGATGATGATAGCTCCATTGCTTTGACTGGACCTTTGCCTACAGATTTGGATATTTGGAAGAAGAATTTGCCTAATGCTCTTCATTGTTATGTTCATATGTGGAATCCTGTTGCAGGTGTTCATGAATGAAGGTTATAGGAATTTCATGTTTAGATTTTGCTTTTGTATCAACATTGCAACTGATTCGGTCTCTGATTCTTTGGCTGCAAAGCCTGCAATGAAATAGAATACCTCTATTTCATCTCTTGTAACATAAAGATTGTAGAGATCTGAGATTAACTCATGTTAGTAGCGTCAGTCCCAAATCCAACATATCCCGGACCTGTTCCTTTTCCGGTCATCCAAAAATATAAATTTCATGACGGAATTAAAATTATATTCCCAAATCTTAATTAACATTTATATGTCAAAAAATTAAAATTATATGAAACATACAAAAGAATGTGGCCCAAATTGATAAATATTGAAAAAATGTGATAAGTTTTTAACTTTATACACTTATCAGTATGTATATTTGTTATAAAATTTATTTGAAATTGTTTACGCAAGTTAAATTTTATTTTGAGACGATAACGTAAATAATTATTGCGTAATTAAAATTTTGATGTCACTTTATGATAGCAACAAATATTTTTTATATCACATATTAAACGTAATATGTAAACTATAAGCAAATTATATATAAGTCAATTGGGATCGGGTTCCGTCACAACCAAGATAGGACACTAAAGTTTTTAGTCTAAGGCTCCGTTTGGTCGATTATTTGAGAGATTATACTTTCACAATAATCCCAATAATCTCATAATTCATGTTAGAGTATTGTCAACCCTTTAACGTTATAAACCCCAATAACTTCAATAATCCTCTCGCCCAATAACAAAACACGCCCTAAGTTCGGTCTGTTGGAAATAGAAAGAATATTGTCAACCCTTTAGGTGTGATATTATAATATCAAAAAATTCATCTTACTTCCACCCATTTAAAAGTCACATCTAAATTACATCTTTCGGAAAGTTACATCCTTCCACCCACGTACCCATATAAATACCCATAAATACTCACTTCCACCACTTAATATTGAAATGGAACCCACATATCTATATAAATACCCCATAAATATCCACTTTTACCTCCCTGAAAGTCACGTCCTTCCACCCACATACCCATATAAATACCCACTTTCACCACCTAATTGGGGTAAAACACATATCCATATAAACACCCAAAAATATTCACTTCCACCAATTAATATTTCCACTTTCACCACTTAATTGGGGTGAAACACATATCCATATAAACACCCATAAATATTCACTTCCACCAATATTAATATTTCCACTTTCACCACTTAATTGGGGTGAAATACATATCCATATAAACACCCATAAATATTCACTTCCACCAATTAATATTTCCACCGCTTAATATTTGGGTGGAAATTTCAGTCGAAATTTTCACCGCTAATATTGGGGTCTTAGGGTGGAAATATGAAGGGTAGAAATATGAAGGTACATTAATAAGTGAATTGGTACTTCGTGAATAATTAAGTACCAATTCACTTATTAATTCTGTTCTTATGGAACTTTAATTTATTAATTCAAAATAATTATTTCATTATATTTTTAAATAAATAAACGAATAAAATTTACGATTATTTGTTAGCGTAAACAATACAAAGAGAAAATTCAATGGCAGATGTAAATATTAAACTATGCTTGGTGGGCTGCGCCAGGCCCGTGCAATAGTGCAACGCTCGGGCGACACTTGAAGGCCCAAAGCAGCAAGCTACTTAGATGGACCTTCTCCCTCAAAAAATTAATTTAATATCGAAGTGGACCAATGGCCCACATATCAGATATTAAACTGATAAGAACAGATACTACACTTGATCTTAGCCAAAAGGCCGAGAAAGGTATGAGTTGTATTGCATTCGGCCTTTCCTTTTATCCTTACTCCCATCCTATCTCTTCTTCAAACTAATCGATGTGGGATGGTTTTTAAAAACAAAAAAACTGGAGCTTTCGTATACCCGTAAAATTGATATTCTTCTTGCCCAACACACTCATTTCCCATTGACCTATAAGGCCCATTTCTTCCCCTTCAAAATTGTATCTCTAATTTTTGTAAACGTATTCTTAGATTGAGTTGATATGGTAATCAATGGCTATACATTTCTTTGGTACTAAACCCCAAAGAAGAGATCCACACAACCGAACTGGGTTTCATCTCATTCAATATCTCTCAAATACTATTAGATTTCTCATAAAATTCATATCCTTCACAATAAACTAATATTTTACTCCAACTAACTTACTTTCATAGGGAAAAAGTATTGAATTACATCAATACGCCCATAACTCAGTAAATACTCTTGGGGTAAATAAAAAAGATGTTTCTTATGTTCATAATTTCAGTTGCTACTTCAACGATAACCTATCCAATTCATGCCCATTAACGTCACACAAAAAAAAAAATGTTAAAGACTGAATCTTGTTCAACTTATAGATTGCAATTTACAAGATAATTCATACATACCGTCAATGGCCAAATCGTTAAACCCGAGAAGATATCTATTCCATCTCCTAATCATTCGGAAAATTTTGCGCATATTAATTTTTCTTTTTTGTAAGAGTAAAGAAACATGATAGCCGGAAGAGATGATAAATCAAAAGGATTTAACCGAAGTCAATTATATACCGATATATTGGCATAAAACATTCGTATAATTTTGGATGTAAAAATTTGTTTTTATACTGCATCTCATTATAATTGGTATATGAATTCAAATATTATTAATATTAGTGTACACGGACACTATAATTTATTTTATTTTTTGATTATACAGTAAGCAATTAGGCATGGTCACCGTCTGTTGGTAGACCATCATATGACATCATTTCGGACAAGGACTTCAACTTCTTCTGGGATCCCTCCACCAGTTGGAGGAATGTTATTACCTAAATATGCGAGTTTGTATGCAACGCCGTTGACTTTCCAAAAAATATGACTGAATTTGACATACATGAGTATAATTGATATATCGGAAATAATAATGTCGCTACCGTCATACATACAAAAGCCTACACACCATGCTACGGACTACTAAGAGTTTGAACTATGAACCAATCAAAAATAGAGAATGAGGAGGACAACATCACTAATCACTATTATCAACTCGATCACGTAAGTTTGGAAGCAAGAAGAGACTCCACAATGTCCATAGACATGAGGGTCGAGGGTTTTTATCCGTCAAAGTCCTCCAACTTCTCTTTGCTGCTTTAAAAAAGTGTCCAAACACCATCATTTATGTTGAAAACGGGAGATTGTACATAAAAAAAATTTAAATTTGTCAAAGTGGTTGTAAATATATCCGAATGTCAAAATCATATATTTTTAACAGAATAAATATTATAAATAATTCAAACAAAGTCAATTGTAAATTAATAAAAGAAATACTCAATTGTAAATATATTTAAAAAATATATTAAAAAGATAAATAAATAAAAAAAGTAAAATTGATAGGTTCCTGGGCTTCATAATCCAGTAACTTGGTATGCGATGAAGATGAAAATAAGAGATGGTGGGAGGATTATGGTGAACGTAGGTGGGAGTTGCGTGGAATTTCTAGAATCGATGAGAAGGTGATTATGCAGAAGACTCTAATGGCGACGAAGGAGGTATCTGGTGATGATAGATTGAATGTGTTGAGTCTTAGTAATAGGGATGATGATAGCTCTATTGCTTTAACTGGATCTTTGCCTACAGATTTGGATATTTGGAAGAAGAATTTGCCTAATGCTCTTCATTGTTATGTTCATATGTGGAATCCTGTTGCAGGTGTTCATGAATGAAGGTTATAGGGATAGCTCTATTGCTTTAACGGCATCATTTACTGTCCGTATACTGTCTGACTCGGTGTAAATAATTATATATATAATAAATAAAATTATAT
This sequence comes from Fagopyrum tataricum, assembly GCA_002319775.1. NCBI lineage: Eukaryota > Viridiplantae > Streptophyta > Magnoliopsida > Caryophyllales > Polygonaceae > Fagopyrum > Fagopyrum tataricum. Next base: position 7,083,584 of record CM008285.1, on the reverse strand, counting down.
AATTTTATTATAATACAATTTTATTATAATTCCTTATAATCTCATAATTCATGTTAAAGTGCGTGAAAAATTAAAAAAAAAAAATCTTATAATACCAAATAACCTCAATAATATCCTTCTATCAAACGCGAGTTAATTCGTTCTCAACGCAACTTAATTTATTCCGTCCTTTTCCATCACTTTAGGTGTTAATTCGTTCCGTCCTTTCTCAACCCTTTAGGTGTGATATTATAATATCACAATTACATATATTTAACATGATATTATAATATCAAAATTAAATATATATAACATATAAATAAATATAATGGAATTCTTTTTACAATGAAGTAGCGATTCAGTTATTAATTAAGTTATTTTTTGAAAGAAAAACGACGATATATATTATAGTAGGTCAATTCTAGCAAATTCGGTGATTGTTGGTGGAAAATTGCCGGTCCAAATAAAGTGTGTGTTACACATAATAGGTATTCTAGCAGTCATATGCGCTAGAGATGGGTTGTAAACTAAACTGTCGGTTTAGGTTTGCGAACCGCCGGTTTAGGTTTGGCTTAAGGCCCAACCCAAACCTAAACCTAGTGAACCTAAACTTCTGGTTTGCTAAACCGGAAAACCGACGGTTTTTCCGGTTTAGCGACGGATATTTATAAAAAAAAAAATTAAAAATCCGGATATGGAAGTTAAACCAGCGGTTTGGGTGGTTCAAACCGGTGGTTTGCGCCGGTTTGGGTGGTTCAAACCGGTGGTTTGCGCCGGTTTGAATGTTCAAAAAAAATAAGGCCAAAACCGAATGTTTGCTCTGTTAGGTTTTTTTATTTTGCCAAACCTAAACCTAAACCGTAAACCAAACCGTCGGTTTAGGTTTTTTTTATTTTGCCGAACCTAAACATAAACCGTAAACCGGCCAAAACCTAAACCGCCAGTTTGGCCAAACCGGCGGTCTGGTTCAAACCGAACCCATCTCTAATATGCGCTACGGTATTACCCGAACGCTTAATATGAGAGAAAATAGAAATTGTTGAAGAAGGTAAAGCATTGGAGATGTCGCGATAGATGAGATTCAAGTACGTGTTCCCCTCCAAAGTAGCAAGCACATGATTGATGAGCAAAAGTGAATCGCTCTCAAGAAATAGTTCATTACAAGAGAAAAATGTCATATTGTGTATCCCGAACAACATAGTTGATGCCTCTGCTTAATTGATATACATCACATAATCCATTCTTTTCGAAGCCATCATGATTATAGCTCCATCGTTATTCCGTAGGACTGCTCCAAATTGTGTTTCATCGTTGGTCACACGCGCATCAGAATTGAGCTTGTAAGCATTGACCGGAGGAGCCCACCATGAATCCTATGATGATTAAGAGACGTTTTTCATCATCCAGTCGAGGGATAGAACATGTTGCATTGATGTAGTCCCAAACGTAAGATTGCAAAATCTCCCTTAAAGCACAACTATCATGTTGTGTATCCTCAAATAAAGTGATATTCCGAACTGTCCACGACGTCCAACAATTTGTAAGGAATTCCGCCATACCTGATTTACCATAGTTCAATACCCTTATTAAGCAATCAAGAGGTGATAAATTCGAGAGTAGAGGTAGCATGGATGATAGACTTGTATTATTCCAAGAAAACTCATAATGTGAACAGTGCAGTAAACAATGTCAATTAGTTTCAGGGGCTTCATTGCAACGTGAGCATGTCGATGAATTTGTAATTCGTTTGCGGTAAAGAGTTGAGTTGACGCTTAGAAAAGCATAGCAGAGAAACCATATGAAAACTAAGACCTTAGGGGGCAATTTCAGATCCTACAGATTGCGCCAACAATCGTTGTCTGTTACTGATTTTGTCCTTAGGAAGCCCAACCAGTCAGCAGATTTGACTGAATATATACATGTTTTATTTCTTGATCAAATCGGCTCATCATTTGGGAGTGGTCTACTTTTTCTGAGTGGAATGGCTTTGATTCAAACGACTAAATCATTATGTAAAATTGTCTACAGCAATCCGACATCCCAGTCTCCGGATGATGGGTCAATTATTTCTGACAATATGATATCCCGGTTGGCGCCGCAGATAACAAAGGTTGATCAAAACTTTTATTAAGAGATGGTAACCACCTGTCCAAAATGCTCAATTTATGACCATTACCTATGAGTCATTCCATTCCTTCTAAAATTAAATATTTGGAACCCAAAATGCTGCTCCAAATATACCTCGGTCTTAAACCAAGATTTGAGGATAAAAGTCAGTGTGTCGGAAATACCGTAACTTGAGGACAATATGGAAGTAGTGTATTCGGTTTAGTCAATAAATTCCAACCTTGTTTTGCAAGGGGGGATTGGTTAAAAACCTTCATATCTCGAAATCTCATCCCCCTTTTGCTTTTGGTAAACACAAATTAGAGCAAGTGTACCAATGGATATTGTGCCTCTCTATAGAAGATCCCCATCAGAAACGGGCAAGCAATGAATGAATATCCGTAATAAGTCCATCAAGAAGATGGTATACACTCATCACATATGTTGGTAAACTTTGTAGAACACTTTTGATTATTACGGCTTTTCCTCCTCTTGAGAATAATTTCTCTTTTCAACCTTGAACCTTTTCCAAATTCGCTCCTTTATGTACGCAAAAATAACACTATTTGACCGAGATACCAAAACTGGTAATCCCAAATACTTTAACTGATGAGGAGCCATACCCACTTTTAATGTATTAGCAAGTTCTCGCTGACAAGAGATGCTTAAATTCCTGCTAAAAGAAACCTCACTCTTGTGTAGGGTCAGCTCGATGGGGGGTCCATAAGGTCCTCTTGCACACGACCCCTAAAATTGTAGGGCCCAATATGTAGAAAAAGTTGAATATATATTACAAATACCATTCTTAGTCTATATGGTAAGGTCTCACTATTTTTCTTGTTTTTTCTTATGTTCGAGTCTCACTAGTCACTTTTTAATTTTCATTTTATTTGTATAACCCCTCTTTTGAACTTTTTTTCTTTCTCAAATCAAATTATAAACGATTATCTTCATGGATTAAAAAAAGTAAATACCGTAATTAATACGTATACATAAAAAAAAAATCGCTCTTTTAGGGACCTAATATTATTTTTAACAGGCCCCGAAAATCATTAAGATGTCCCTGCTCATATGCATATTAATTTGTTGCCCATACACTCTTTCGTAGTGATTTGTTGCCCATACACTCTTTCGTAGTGACTGAGAATATCAGTAATTGCAGAGTATTTCAGTGAGTTGACTTTTGTGAATATATATTACAAATACCATTCTTAGTCTATACGGTTGAAAGAGCCCAACATGTTACCAATTGATAGAGCAACTTGAGTACAACAACGCAAGTTTTGGGCGGTTACCCAAAAAGTCGCTTTGCGAAAAATTAGTTTAAGAGGCCTAGTCCTCGTTGAGACGGTGTAGTAGAATGGAGTCATCAAAGCACCATGGTCCTTCGAGAACAAACATCAAATCGGATTCGGCAAAGAGAAGACGAATAAATCAATGCCTAGTTCTCAAAACTGCTATACCGGATTTCGGTGACAGGACTTGCTGGAGAGTTAGCTTTCATTGTTGTGGCATTAAAACGTTTAGTAGTTAGTGTTTTACCCAACAAACATATTCCATGGAAAGTGAATCGCCATAGAAAGTGAATCGCCATTTAAACAGACGAAATTCAGAAAGCAAATGTAAACATTAAACTATGCTTGGTGGGCTGCGCCAGGCCCGTGCAATAGTGCAACGCTCGAGCGACACTTGAAGGTCCAAAGCAGCAAGCTACTTAGATGGACCTTCTCCCTCAAAAAATTAATTTAATATCGAAGTGGACCAATGGCCCACATATCAGATATTAAACTGATAAGAACAGATACTACACTTGATCTTAGCCAAAAGGCCGAGAAAGGCATGAGTTGTATTGTATTCGGCCTTGCCTTTTATCCTTACTCCCAGCCTATCTCTTCTTCAAACTAATCGATGTGGGATGGTTTTTAAAAACAAAAAAACTGGAGCTTTCGTATACCCGTAAAATTGATATTCTTCCTGCCCAACACACTCATTTCCCATTGACCTATAAGGCCCATTTCTTCCCCTTCAAAATTGTATCTCTAATTTTTGTAAACGTATTCTTAGATTGAGTTGATATGGTAATCAATGGCTATACATTTCTTTGGTACTAAACCCCAAAGAAGAGATTCAACTCTCTCACTTTGCAGCAAAACAAAACGTACACTTAACTGGATATTAGCTCATTTTAACATCTCTCAGTCTCATGTACTTTTACGTTTCTTATAAAATTCATAACCTTCAAAATAAATCAATATTTTAATCTAGCTTACTTTCTCAAGTAAATCAAAAATATGTTTTGTTTGTTCATGATTTCAGTTTGCTCCTTCAATAACGGGTAACATTACATTTCTATAATCCATAGTGTAGGCTATAATTTTGTGACTTTTGTCCCATTTAGAAGTTCAACTATGCATCAGAAAGAACAAAATAACTGAATAAAAGTTTCTTACCATTGTTTAGGAACATTTGTAGATTCATTTTCCGGTCAAAAAACGAAGTACATATGCCAACAAGTTTGTGTCTGTATATGTTAGTGTTCACCATATGCATACAAAGGGAATGAGGAATGATTAATTATAAAACATGAGTGTTTCTTACCATTTACAAAGCTGCTGATCAGTGAACATACACCAAGTGTTGAGCATTTGGCGACAAAGTGCAATCTAATGATCCAAATGAGCATGTGCTTGCTCTACACCTTCTAGACCCAATTGACTATGAATTCAGATCCTCACCTGTTTCGATCCGGGTACTAAACCTCCGAGAAGGAACGGAAGAAGGAGAGAGAAGCGAGAGACCATGGAGAGGCAGAAAAGCCATTGACATTGAACATGAAAGCTCCGATGGCATTGAAGATGAAGTTCTTCGTTTGGCAGGTGGAGCGCATTTAACTGAGAGTTGTGGGATTTGCTCGAGTTCAATACTGCCATAAACATTATCTACTGTTTGTACTTCTACAACTCATCCTTAACTCCATCACTGCTTGCACTTCTACAGCTCATCCTTAAGTCCATCACTGCTTGCCTTGGGTTCAATTAGTGGGTGGAGATGTGGCTCCGTTGTTTCGATTGGTTTTGTAACAGTAACCTTGAAAGGAATAGTAGCGTGCTTCTTTATGAACTGCTATAATTCTACTGCTTGTCTTGTTTCTTGCGGGGAAGAAGAAGATTGTTGGGAACCCATCAGTCCATCACTCAACAGGCGAAAAGACCAACAAATAAATCGTCATGATGTCAGATTTTTAGGTGATACGATTAGAGATTTAGGAACAACTTGATTTTGATCTTAATGCGGGATTCGAAAGAGAAAGTCTCTTCCTTAGCTATATAAGTAGAGTATATATGAGCTCCATATGCAGATAATGTATGAAAATATGTCTCAAGCATTCTGAAAGTGCACAAGGGGGAAAACTATGTATGAATTCTAGGGCTCAAAATATTGCAAGTGAGAAATACCTTAGATGAACCCAATCCGACAAAGAAATATATAATTTTTTTTATTATTATTTTGAAAATGGAAAGCGTTAGATTAGCCTACCTCCTAGAGGTAGTCCAACCTAAAGCATCCTTGAGATGAGAAGACGAAGTTCGGGATCTTCAGAAAAATTGGTGTAGGGGGTCGAGATTCCCAGATGGGTCAATCGGTCAGCAACACAGTTAATCTCTCTGAAAATATGCCTAACACGGATCTCGTCAAAGAAACGAAGATCCAGTTTGGAGTCGGATATAATCATCGCGACCTCCCACGGACAACTCCACAAACCTTGGAGTGTCTTGATTACACACAAGTTATCACCTTCGATTTCGATCTTTTAATTTGTAATCTGATTGCCTCTTATAACCCAGTTTTGAGGGCAAAAGCTTCCAAGTTAATTGGATATTTGATTCCTCGTTTTTCGGGATGATTGTTTCCTTTATTTTTCTCAAAATATCCGGGTTTATGACATTTTAAAGCTCATTATCAATTTTGTTGTTATCCCACTCTCTAGAGCTATTTATGAAATGACTAACTTTAGTGCTTGTATCAATTTGGTTGGTATTTTGGACCATTTTTATTAGAGGTATCGTTGTTACCCAACTATCGTGCCAAAAGTTGATGGTTTTTCCGTTTCCGATCTGCTAGATGATACCTTTTTTGAACTCGGTTTTGAGTTTCATAAGATTGTTCCATTGCCACGAAGCTCCACCATTCAAATGGTAATGGAGAATGTTCTTATTTTTTAAGTATTTCTCATTTATAATTTTAACCCATATATTGTTTGGTTCTGCTAGAATTTTCCACAAGAGTTTCATTTGTAGCGCTTTGTTTGAAATTACAGATTTTCTTATCCCAAGGCCATTATTCTTTTTTGATTTACAGATTGTGTCCCAACTAATAATAGGTATGTGTTGGTCTCCTTTATTCTAGAAGAATTTTTTGTAAGTCTTGTGCAACTCTTCCAAGTTATGGCTTGAGAGCATAAAGTTTTGCATGGTAAATGTAGGTTTAGTTGCAAGGTTGTGTTTTATGAGTGTGTTCCTACCTTCTTGTGAAAGGGAGTTTGCTTTCCATTTTAGGAGTTGTTGTTTAGCTCTAAGGTTAGTTTCACCAAAAGTTTCTTTTGTCACTCTTCCATTTATGATTGGACATCCAAGGTATTTGTCAAGGGATGTGGTGTGACACATATTTAGAGCATTTTTTAGTTGGTTAATATTATTATCGCTAGTGTTTCTTGTTGTTTGGAAAACCGATTTCTGAAAGTTAATTTTTTGACCAGAAATATAGCAGTACATCTCCAGTATTTGCTTTACCCTTAGACAAGAGGCAACATTTGTTTTAGCAAAAATGATCATATCATCAGCAAAGGATAAGAAGGGGATAGGTGTAGCTTGTCTACAAACAAAGAAGCCAATATGGTTATCGTAATTGTTGCAATCATCTCGGAGCATTTGTGAAAGAATTTCCGCTCCCAAAATAAAAAGATAGGGGGATAAGGGGTCGCCTTGTCGTAGTCCTTTTTCGGGAAAGAATTGCTTTGTTGGTCCATTATTTACGAGGACAGAGAAAGACACTGTAGAGATACACTCCTTAATTCATCCAACGAATTTATCATTGAACCTAAACTTTTTAAGGATAAGAATGATGAATTCCCAATTAACTTGGTCATAAGCTTTTTCCATATCAAGTTTGATGGCTGTCCATCCTTCTTTGCTCTTTTTTGAGCGAAAGGAGTGGAAAATTTCATGAGCAATAAGGATATTGTCATGAATAGATCTATTAGCCACAAAAGCTCCTTGAAGAGGATGAATGAGTTTAGACATGATGGATTCCATTCTTTTTGTTAAAATTTTAGCAATTATTTTGTAGATTGTTGAGCAAAGACTTATAGGTCTAAAGTGGTTAATTGGTGTGGGATTATCCGTTTTGGGAATCATGGTTATGAAAGTATGGTTGATTTGTTTTAGCATTTTTCCACTTCTAAAAAACCCTTTCACTGCTTTAGACACATCCGTTCCCACAATATGCCAGTATTTTTGATAAAATCCAGCCGGCATACCGTCTAGTCCGGGAGATTTATCACATCCAATATCGAACATTGCATCTCTAATTTCTTCATTATTTGGAGATTTTGTTATGAGAAGATTGTCCTCCGGGCTGACTTTATTTTTAATGAGTTGTAGTTTCTCATTAAGAAGAGATTGATTAATTGGAGTTTTCGAAAATTTGCTTTGAATTCTTTTTTTACTTCTAGTCGGATCTCTGCTTCAGTGGTAAGGACAACTCCCATTCCGGTTGTAAATTCTTTTAGGTATTTTCTATTTCTTCTTCTAGTAGTAATGCGATGGAAATATTTGGAATTTGTGTCTATATTTTTCAAATGAGTATTTTTTGATCTTTGTCTCCAATATCTTTGGTGAAAAGACAATAGTCGATTTTGTTTAGTTAGGAGGTTTCTTTGTATGTTTTCGAGGTTTTTATTCAGCGTGTTAGTTGAATTGCTTTGAATTTCTTGTAGTTTTGATTCAACATCTTTCAATTGCTTGAAAATATTTCCAAAGTTATTTTTACTCCACTCCTTTGCTTTTGTTTTCAGAAGTTGAGTTTTCCTTGTAAGGTTAAACATTTCATTTCCAGTAAAGTTGGATCGCCAAGTTTGTTTAACAATATTCTCAAAAGATTTCCGTTTAGTCCACATCATTTCAAATTTAAAAGGATGTGGGGTAAACGTTTCCGAATCTACTATCTCAAGAGAAATTTGGCAATGATCCGAGATAGTGAAGGCGTGATTTTTAATTTTTAAATTTGGATACCATTGAATAATTTGATTATGCACTAGTACACGGTCTAATTTTTCAAGGATATTATTCGGGCCATCTCATTTTTTCCTCTAGGTAAAGACATTAACTGTTGTTTGAATATCTTCCATATTACAAGAATTTTTGAAATTCAGTAATATGTTAAATCTATTTGAGTTTATTATGGCCCCTCCATGTTTTTCCGAATGTTGTTGAATTTCGTTAAGATCGCCCAATAAGATGCAGGGTAGTGTGGACTCTTGAATAAACGTGGAAAGTGAGTTCCAAAATTGATTTTTTGGAGCCTCTTGTGGAGGAGCGTAAGCAAAAATGATATTCATTTTGTTATTTGAGTTGTTACATATAAATTCGATACAGATGAATCGGTCATCTTTGTGAATGATACTAATTGTTTGATTACTTAGTTGGTAAGATTTCCATAATAGGCATAAACCTCCCGCCCTACCCATAGCAGGGCAATATGTCATGTTGTCGAAACCTTCAGATTTCCAAAGGCTATCGTCAGGTCGTTTTTCCGATTTGGTTTCGGCAAGGGCGATAACTTTAATTTTGTGAATTTTACAAACTGCATCGAGGTTTGTCCAGAGGTTACTCCGACCCATTCCTCTAATATTCCAAAAACTAACTATCATTTAAATCCTGTTATTCGAGAACTTAGGAGAGCTAAGAAGCCCGGTAATCCTAATTCAAGAGGGGAACAGTCTGTTAAGCATTTGAAAGGGTTAACTACAATAATTTTGGTCACAATAGAAAATTCCAAAGGGGAAAGTTTAAATGGGTAGTTTAGATAACTTTGAAAGTTATTATTTGACGGTGAGTCAACTTTGAGACTCTTATGGGGTTGTGAGCCTATATTGTCGTTTTTATTTTTATACGTAATATAGCCTTGTCGGCCATTTTCACTAGGAAAGTTCTCATCCCAGGGAAGAAACGACTCGCCCAATAGGTCAAAGCACGAGCAAATCGAAGGAATTCGAATCATTTGAGTGATAGTGTACGACTCAAGGATAACGATCTCACAAGAAATCACACTTTTTGAACCGATTTTAAAGGGTTGTAACCCGTAAAGGAAGGGTTGTAACCCGTAAAGGAAGGGTTGTAGCCCTCGAAGATTGTTAAGAAGCAATGACTTGTCATTGTGTAAGCAAGCAATAAAAGTAATTAACCATACCAGCATGGCCTTAAAGCCATTACAACATAAATAAATGATAGTAACATTTCCCTTCCAAAACAGCCAAAAATTACACAATAATTGAATCAGTTGTAAGAGATAAGCAGAACTCGTGAAAAATCTTGTGATTATGAGAGCTGAATCCCGTCTTTTACAATCGATATTTTTGATGCAAAGGATTTGTTCCTGCACAGACTGCAACATCGGTGACCAAATCATATCGAGAGATATCCAAAATCTCAAAAAAACCCAACAGATAATTTCAAAGATCGTGGGAAATATGCCAATGTGGGGGTGGAACCAATTCGAAGCAGGCGGGCTCTCCTTATGTTTACCATTGGTAGACCACGTAAGGTAAATAAAGTTCCAACTACACATGTAATAAAATCCAGCTAAAAGAACAAAGAGATGATAAGTTCAGCGATGAGATTTTCATCATAATGTGTATGGGGCATTTGATTAAAGGGAATAAAATTGATCAACGTCCCAAAGAAACCAACAGCACAACACCAACAACGATGTGAGCCAATTTTGTTATTGGTTCCAGATTTGTTCTTGGCGTGTTTTTTATCACCCCGGTGAGGGATATTTTGTTTAGGCTTTAAGGCTTCATTGTTGTTGTTGGATTTCAGAACCTTACCTTGGTCAGTATCATTATAATAAACATGTGGCATTGAGATAAAAAAAAATTGAAAAAAAACTTTATCAAAATCCATAAACACCCAAGACTTGCTCTTGTATAAGCCATACAAAGGACAAGAAAAAGGACGAGAGAAACATGTAGGAAGGTAAAGGGAGACAAATAGAAAGCACACCCCCCAATATACAGAGGATTGGGTGGTAATTGAGAAAATTCGGGCACTAATCCAGCTTATAGAAGGGATCGATTGTCGAAACAACCTAGTTTTCACCAATTTGGTAAAGAGATCAGAACCGGCGCTCAATCTCCCGCTGCCCATCGACAAAGACCAAGACCACCAACTCCCGGACCGGCCATCAACTTTCCTCCGTAAAAACCGCTCACCATCAAGATGGGCCACATCAACGAACAAGAATAACACGAAATCAATTGTAAACTTCCATTTACCCCTGATCCGTTTTGAAAACGCAAAAACCCTTTCCCTCGCTCTTTTGATTGAGAACTTTCTATTCCTTTTTCTAGCTCTGCATTCTCGTGAGAAAATCCAGATGAGATCTTCATTTTCAGCCTTGGATAGGATTCTACAGATCTTGGTTGAAGGGGTTGAAGGCTTTCGGTCAATGGCTTTTGACTTTCTAGGGTTAGGGTTGGGGAAAGGGCTTTTGAATTGGGTTTTCTTTGGCGCGTCAGGCGCGTTAATTTTTGGGTTCATGGGTTTTGATTGTAACTTCAGGAAGCGTGTGATGAATTCGAATGACAAAGAAATATATATTGTTTCATCTTATCTGTTCACAACTATGAGATATAAGTTAGGTTGAAAGGTATATTTTGTGAAATTTAGGTAAAAATGGTCATGTATAGAAATTGAAGGTCATGGAGCCATATTTGAGAATTTCTATAAAATTATTTGAAGTGAATTTAGTTTTGTCTTGACATTTTTTATAGTTGGTATATCATAGTTTGTACGAGATTTTTTCCGTAAATTTTACGGATCAGTTAAGGACATATATAATTGGATGACCAAAATAGGGTTGTTAAAAATACCGCAAATCTATTTTACTAAACACGTAACTTTTTCTTCTTCTTCTTCTTCTTTCTTTTTTTTCTTTTTTTTTCCCTCCTGAAATCAAAATCCGCTCAAAAATCATTACTACGTACAACAACTATGACTACAAACTACAAGTACAACTACAAATCTCGTACAACTAAACATATATAGCCTTATGTTAACGATAAATTAAACTACAAGCTAGTGTGATTACGAGATTAAGGAGTTAATCTCTTGTTCTGTTGATTTGTGATAGACATGGTTAATTGGCTTGATACCATTTTTTAGTCAAATAAAGTATACTAAAATACTTTTGGGTTAAATGGAAAAGTGGACCTTTTTTGTGAAGAAGAGTACTAAGAGGGTCCTTTCTATTATCAAGGGACAAACTATGCCCTTTTTATTTATCTATAAAGTTAAAATAGAAGGGTAAATTGGTAATTGCAAGGTAAACTCAACCCAAAAGAAAACCCTAAACCCAACCAAACCCTGAAACCGAACCGGAACCCGAGCCGACCCTGAACTGAACCGGAACCCAAACCGGAACCCCGAACCCGAACCGAAACCCGAACCCGAACCTAGATAAATCCTATTTATAGGGTTTTATTTTAACTTCTCTCTAAAATTCTCTTTATACCCTTGATTTTAAAGTTAAAAATAAATGTGAAATGACTAAGGACCTAGTTGGTATCAACAATACAAAAACGGCTTTATTAACTCATTATTCTCAATACTTTTCTCATCACAATTTTTTTTAATTCAATAATATCCCTCTTCAGCAATATAAATCAAAAAAAATTAAAAATTAAAATATTAATAATAAAAAAATTCAAATATCCAACAATATTTCTTCAACAATATAAATTTAAAAATATTTTTATTTAAACATTCAGTAAAAATAGTCTGCCAAATTATTTAAATAAATTTTGTTAAATATCAGATTTTAATTTCACGTTATTTATTTTCTCAGTCCAAATCTTTTTTAACATCTTTATAAATAAAATTGCTATAACCTACATTCAAATTATATTCCACTTATCGGTTGAAGTTTCAAAATCTCATTTGTAAAATTAATTGTGTTTTTTTATTTGTCACTGTCGTAGTTCCATTTAATCAAAATTTGTAATAAGTGAAAAAATTATAAAATTTTAATGAATTTGATAATATTCTTAAAAATATTAATATTCTGAAAAAAAAGTTAAATTATTTTTTACTAATTATTAAAATACAAATACAATATAATCTATAGAATGTAATAATATTTATTATAAAATAAAGTTTAAAACGCAAACCCGCACAAGGTGCGGGTAATATACTAGTATCATTAGTATTTGTTGTGTTTGCTTACTTGAATAACTCTAAGATATTCAGATGTTGATTATTACGAGAATGTGTATCTTTTCTTCTATTGTAAAGTATGTAGTTGAGCAAGTGACTCTTCTGATTTTAAACCTTTCTAATGCTTTATGGTATATTATTTGTCCTATATTATGAACATCAATGGTTCTAGACTATGATCTCTTTGAAGACCGTTCTTCTATTGGATTTTGGAGGCATAAGATTTCCTTAACTAATGATTCTTATTAGGGTTGAGCAACCGTCAAAAACCGCACAAATCGCAACCGTACCGCAACTACAAACCTGAAAAAGGTGGACCGCAAACCGCAACCGCGTTGGGTAAGGTTCAAACCGTAACCAAACCGTAGTGGTTCACGGTTTGCGATTCAAACCGCAACCAACCCGCAAAAAGCTAAAATCACAATTTAAACATGTCACAAAGATTGAGAGAACAATTCAAACATTCAAATCGGAGTTCAAGCATACATTACGAAGTTGTCAAAGTTCACTAATCGGGAATTGGGGTTGGCAAACGCAACATTCTTCATTTCGCTAATCGGAGTTCAAACGCAACGTTCAACATGTCACAATTATTGAGATATTGAGATTTGAGAATAGGGATGAGAAGAAACAACCTTGTTCGCCGGAGAAGACGAAATGACGGGAACAATCAAGGAGTCGGGGCTAGCAAAGCTAGGTCTGCCGGCGGTTGCGTTCTTTAGTTCGCTAATCGGGGAGTCGGGATTGGCAAAGCCAGGGTTGCGTTCTTCGCTAATGGGAAAGGGATGGGTAGGATTGCGTTCTTCGATTCTTCTTTAGATGGCGCCGCAACGTTGCGTTTGAACTTGTGGTTTTTGCGGTTTGAACCGCATTTTGCGGTTGCGTTTTGATTTGGTTTGAACCACAATATGCAGTTTGGTTAAATAAATCACAATCTGCTCAACCTTAATTCTGATTGTTTGAATGATATTAAATTATCCACACATATGGTACAACTGGCTTAATACTATCCATTTTTAGACTTCTAATTGGGAAAAAGGTTAACGGGCAAAGTTAATAATGCATCACAGTTATTCACGTAAATTGTGAGTTATGTAAGTAAATGAATAATTTGCAACATAGGTCACCATTAATCTTATTTTCCTCTCATTCATGTTTCTTATTTTTGAACGTTTGCTGCTGAGATGTTCGTCCGTGACTTAATATGACGACGTTACTATATTATGAGACTCTCAAGTAGTCAAGTGTGTATAACGGGTTGTGACACCACTAACATTTTCTAACATGAGACGTAAATGTTCTCTTCGACTAGTCCATACAAATATACGGGGAGATGCATGAGACTCACTCATGTTAGTATACGGAGATATATGCGAGGATCAGAAACTCTTTTATTAATTTTTTTAATATGACTTGCCAATGAGTTTAACATTAGACCTAAACTTTGTTTTTCAACAAAACTCCAAAAAAATCCTCATAATTAAAGTGTGTACAATCATTTACGTAGCTGAAGGAATCAAATTAAGACATTCAATTATAAAAATATATTTAACATATCAACAATTATAATGTAAAATTTTATAATGAAGTACCAATTTAATTTCTAATTAAATTTGTACTTATATAATATTATTTGTAAAAACCGAATCTATATATCTATTTAAAAACAACCCTTTTGCTAGCGTGGCATTTTGAAAGACTTCCAAGGGTACGATATGCTACTTGATTGTTCGATCCTTAGTCATGAATGATATCCGGTGTTGCTCTTGACTTCGGGAAAGATTGAACTATTGTATTTCAACTGAAATGCATTGGAAATGGTCTCAAACGCTTGAATAACGAAACAAACCGAAATGAATACGAAATGTAAAATATGAATGCTTTATACATTAAGTGCCCGTTTGGTTGGAGTGATGGAATGAAAACGGAATGGAATCGGTTAAGGGGGAGAAATGGAAATGAAAATGATTATGTTACTTTCCTGTGTAAAAAGACATATAAATAAACATAATTTTTTATTGATTTAGAATAATTTCGTTACCGAGAATGATTCCTAGTCATACCAATTACAAATGCACTAGATAATATAAAAAAATAATTTATAACAAGTACAACTTAATATTTATCGATGGTTAGAAAGTCTACTATCAAAACATTATTACGAGATATACTTTATGTTACACAATAATCTCAATCATCTAGTTAATTGCACTAGATGCTTAGTAAACCTTTTTAACTGTAAAGGTAACACCTTTTTTACAATTGAAATGTAAGTTTGTAACTCCTTTCATGTACGCAGTTTTACGAATTAAAAATTTAACCTTTAATTTTTTTGAAAATGAGAGATTTGAAATGGAGCGCCGGGCGCGTCTTACTCGCACAACACCTATAAATAAAGAAATGAGCGCTCATCAACAAAACCCCCAAACACTTTGAATTTCAAATGTAGTAATCTTCCCCAAATTAAATCCCAAATCTACAATAACGCTATCCTTTCTGATTCGAGAACCTAAATGCTTTCGATCTCATCTTACCTACCTTTGTTTTAACAGATCTACTTACGCTACTTCTCCAGCAAATTTTTTTTTGAACTCGCTTGGCGGTTTTTTTGAGTTGAATCTCAAGATCTGTGAATTAGGGTTTTAGTGTGGGTCAATGGCGAGTAGTTCGGAGGTTTCGTTGGTGTCTCAACACTTCATTTTAAAGGTATAAAACTGGTCTCTTTTATGAATAATTTTCAAAAAGCTTCTGTGTTTTTCTTTGTGTGTTTTGTTCTAATGGAGGATAATATTTGTAGAAGCGACATGGACGAGATTTGGAGGAAGAGGAGTCCGAAACCCCTCCCAAGCGAGTTAAGTTGAGAGATCTTGAATCTGTTTTTCGTTCCGAAGGTGAATTTGTTTGGTTCATTTCTGAATTTAGATGGCCTAGTTCAAGATTCAATTTTGCACCAACAAATACATGCTGTGGAATTGCGTTTGTTTTGTATGCTTAACTAGATCAGCTCAAATTTCAGTCTTCTAGTTTATTTGGGTGAATATAATGGGATTGGATTGATTTGACTTTAGCTCATTGATATTTTCATACTTTAGGTATGGGTAGCCATTATCCAGGGTCTTCGAAAAACAAATCTAATGGACATATTGATAAATCATCAATCCTTGAAGCTGATCGATCAATTCTAGCGTCAATTGATCTTAACAGGGAAGTTCACATTGTTGAGAACTCAGTTTGTCATGAAACAATGACCAAGACCAAGGTCCAAAGGAGTTTATATCGTAATGAAGATGCTTCTAGCACGGTAAATCTGGTTCAGTTCTATCCAATTACTAAAACTTCTAGTGATAAAACAAAGCCAATAGACAGTAGGGATTGCGGAACTTCAACTGGTCCAGTGATGAACACATCTCTGAAAAAATGGACAGAGATGAAGCAAAATGGCTTTATTACACCGAACTATGGGAACATACCAGCACCGCCTAAGCAGCGAGGGAGAAAGAGCAAAGCTGAAGTGCTCAGAAGAAAGATGGAGCAAGCTCAGAAAGAACAAGCAGATAAGTTTGCAAAGATTGCTGCTCCTAGTGGACTGCTTAAGGGATTAAACCCTGGGATTATAAACCATGTGAGGAATAGTAAACAGGTTCACTCTATAATCAAAGCTCTTGTGAGTGAAAGAGGAGAGAACAATGATAAGGAGAATGTTGATCCTTGTATACATCAATCTAACCTTCCCTATGGCAATTATGCACCTCGCAATCATCAGACGTCAAAAGATGCACATGCCCTTCCTTATGAAGAGTATGATGATCCACTCGCGCTTAAGCTGTCATCATCTGCAGTCATGGTCTCAGCAAATGCTAGCTCTTTGTCCATGGAGAAGACTGTCAAAGCTGAAATTATAGATTCTCTTTCTGCTAAAGGTTAGTTAATTTGGTATCCACTTCAAGTAATGCTTCCTTTCTTGATATAAATATTGGGTAAAGTACACAAACCATCTTTGTATGCTAAATTATGTTTAAACCTTGAGAAATAGTATGAAATGTCCAAATTACTCCACATTCAAACATATTTAGTATCCGGGTATGTTTTATAGGGTTGAAATGTATATGTATGTTGAATTACCAGCAAAATATTGATAACGGGGGGTGGCTAAATGAAATTTCCCATAAATTTCTGTAATGTCATCTGTGTAAAGTCTGAAAATGGGCAAGCTTGGATGTTGGCTTGCAGTCAAGTTTCTTACCTATTTGTTTTCAGCTGCCAATGTAGCATCTCAGTGGTTGCGTCTTCTTTATCAGGACATTGAAGGACGGATTCTTGGTATGCTCTAGTTCCGGATTCTTTTTATGTTATTCTTCTTCTTTTCATCACTACGAATAATTGGCATTGTGTGTGAAAAATTAACACTTTGTTTGTTAACAGCACTGCAGTGTAGCAAACAAAGAGTGCAACATGTACTCACTACTGAGTTGCCCTCTATCATGTCAAATGAACTATCTTCCAAACAAGGTAATACATTTCTTGACAAAAGTGACTCTGTTGCTTCTTGTTTAGAAAAAACAAACGCTGAATCGCATCATGCACGTTGGATTACGATGTTCTGTCGAATGGAACAAGAGCTTTGTAAAGAAGAGAAAGAATTGGTAAGCCCCTTGTTGAGATTGCTTCAATTCACATGCATTTTCATGAGAAATATCAGCTGATTTTTCTGTCTGCTTGAGTGGAATTGCAGGAAACTCAGTTGAATCAAGTAAACAACATGATGGCAAAATGTGAAAAGGGCTTGGAATTCTTAAACAAAATTGATCTACCAATAATGGTAGCCACAAGAAAAGGCTGCAGGTCAAGTGAATGTTGTTGGACTTGTTTTTTCTTTTTTTCTTTTTACATTTTGGCCAAATTTTATTGATGATCATGTATTTGGGAAGTGCAGATCAGGAAATGAAGAGGCAGATGGAAAATTGGCAATGAAAGCAGCTGCAGCTTCAATATACTCGACATGCTCTTTTGCATTGTCAATGGCTTGATTTTACCTTCATTTCATATCTGTTGTTGAATAGTTACTCACTTACGTAGTTAGGCTATTAGCTAACTGGACAGTGGCGTGTTGTATCAGTTCTTGTAACAATAGGTTTTCAGATCTGATTGATCTTGGTTTAGATGAATGATTTTTGTAGACTTGTATCTCTGGAACAAAAGCTTAAGGGTAGATCCAAGAGGACTTCAGGTATCAGGATCACATCTCAGGTCCTTATTATCTGAGTTTTACTGTTTGCTGCCAAGTGTTTGTTATGTCCAGTTGTTCACAAAGATCATGATCATTCTTCATTTTTTCTTTTCCTTCAAGGTTTGAGTGTGGCTTCCTAGACGCAATTTTTTACAATCAAGATCTCCTATATTACTGATACATGTATCCCTCTCTCATGTGATTGGTTGAAGCTAAATAAAGAAGTAAAAAAGTAATAGTGCTTTACGAGAAAAATAATAAACAATAACAATTCCACCAATCATGCAATAGGGATACAAGGATACATGGAGTGAGTGATATAGAAGATCTTAACCGAATTTGTTATGCCTAAACCTGCTCATATCTGGTTCGGGCGGGATTTTGTATAGATTTTTACCTGTTTACCCAGGCCCGGCCGAGACCAACTACCGGGTCTAGAGTGGTTTTTGTACCCGTCCGGCTGGGTATCCATTTTAAAAAAAAATCATTTTTATTAATAATTAATATTAATATAATATATTTAAGATATTTTATGTGATAAATATTAATCCGGGTTGTGCAAGCGGACTTACCCATCCAACCTGAACAAAGTAAAAAGTTGAAGAAGTTTTATTTATGCGAAGAAATTAAATCTAAACTAAAAAAAAAGAAGAAGAAAGAAACATAAGATAATATGAGAGATGAAGATGCTCTTAGGCCTCAATTATGACTTATGAGGCATTGAGATAATTTATATTGTATTCATTTTCAAATATGATATTCATTGTATTTTCTCCATAAAAGTCCAACAAACTCATGATTCAACGTGTCTGATCTACACATGTTGGTAGGGTTGGGCATGGGACGGGACGGAATAAGGCCATACCACATCCCATCCCGGCCATTATATATGGGACGGGACCGGGACGGACCTTGAGTTTTTTTACTAAAAACCATTGGGTCCTATCCCGGTTGGACCGGGATGGGACGAGACTAATCCCGCATGATCTATGTAATTTTTTTTCCCCGCCTTTTCGGTTTAAAATTAACAATTTACGAAAGCAAATATTCGTCATATCCTTAACACGAAAGACATCAAAATCGAATGTCGCAACAATGTTTACAAAACATAATTAATTTGTCACGTCTAAACATCCAAAATAAAATAAAAGGACAAAATTACATAATTATCACTTCTCTTTAAACAATGTCACAACTAAGTTCAATTTTCCTTTGTCATTTATAGATGAATTTAGACAATTGTTAATTTATAATAACAAAATTACATAGTAATCCTACTCCTTAGGTTTATATATTTAATTTTTTAATTTATATTCAAATTTTAATATATGCGGGACGGGACGGGCCTTGCGGGACGAGGAAGGTAAGGCCCATATCCTGTCCCGCAATATATTTAGTGGACGAGATTTAAAATTTTTAGATAAAAAACCACTGGAATCGGGACGGGCCCAGAATTTGCGGGATTTGTGCCCAACCCTACATGTAGGTAATAAAAAAAAACCTACAAACTTGATGTGATACATAATATAATAAAAAAAAAATCATTTAAAAGACTATTGTGGGTTGTCTAGTGACCCGACTAGGTTAATCGATCAACAAAGCAATTAACTCTCACTATTGATTAAAAAATGAGAAAAATGAGCTAATAAAGCCCTTTTTGTATTGTTGATACCAACTGGGCCCTTAGTCATTTAACATTTATTCTTAACTTTAAAAGCAATGGTATAAAGGGAATTTTAGAGAGAAGTTAAAATAAAACCCTATAAATAGGATTTATCTAGGTGCGGGTTCGGGTTTCGGTTTGGGGTTTCGGTTTGGGGTTCGGGTT
Source organism: Fagopyrum tataricum (assembly GCA_002319775.1). NCBI lineage: Eukaryota > Viridiplantae > Streptophyta > Magnoliopsida > Caryophyllales > Polygonaceae > Fagopyrum > Fagopyrum tataricum. Next base: position 7,063,951 of record CM008285.1, on the reverse strand, counting down.
CCGGTTCAGGGTTCTGGTTCTGGTTCGGGTTCGGGTTCAGGGTTTCGGTTCGGGGTTCCGGTTCGGGTTTTCGGTTCAGGTTCGGGTTCGGGTTCAGGTCCGATTCGAGTTCCGGTTCAGTTCAGGGTTTGGGTTTGGGTTTAGTTGGGTTTAGGGTTTTCTTTAGGGTTGGGTTTACCTTGCAATTACCAATTTGCCCTTCTATTTTTTATCTTTATTGATAAATAAAAGGGACCTAGTTTGTCCTTGATAATAGAAATGACCCTCTTAGTGTTCTTCTTTACAAAAAAAGACCTACTTTTCAATTTAACCCTTAAAAAATTCAATGTGGTAAATGGTAACTATACGCCGATGTCTAATGTATATCGAGGCTACAAAGGTGAGTTTTTATTTATTTATTATAAATTTAAATAAACCAACTAACAGTGTTTTTTTAAATACTTATTATTATAAATTTAAATTAACCGAATATTGATTAAATTTAAAGGAATCAATTAACCGGACTTGCCCACCACGCAATGCACGAGTAACACGACCCGAGACTAGCTTTTGGCAATAGCCCAAAACGAACGGATATCATATTTCTCATTTCCTGTACAAATTTCTCAAAAAAGAACCCCTGCAACAATGGCGGCCATTGCAGAGGCCAAGGTTCTTCCCACTTTTTCCTTCCCCAAGTCCCATCCCCACCCAACCCTAAAACCTCAAATATTCTTCTCCAAACCCACTTCACAAAACCTCTCTTTGGTCGCAAATGCTCAAACCTCCGTCGTCCAAATTCCGACGCTTCGTTGTCTGGCATCCCCAGCCGTCGATACTCCGCCAGAGGACGGTGCAAACAACACCCAGGAAACAGCACTTGAAAGGACGAAGGACCGTCGGAGAATTGTGAGGATTGCTTGGGAGAAGCTCGTCAGGTGGTCTCGCTCTTTGCGCTCTAGGTCCAACACTGATGTTCTTGAACGCACCAACAAGGTCTATTTCTACTTTCTTTCTTGAATTTCCCAAGTGAACTGTATTTATTTTTTTGTTGGTGGCTACGGAATTAGCTTTAGGTAATGTAATGCCGCTACCAAATTGATTGTATCAGGAATCATATGCTAATATGTTTCTCTTGGTAATGCATAGTATTCACTATTCAGTTAGCTAGCTAGCTATGGGAGTGCAAGATTATTCATGAATGTAACTAATGCTCTATGCACATGACATGTAATTTCAAACACTGTCTATGGATCGTTAGGGAATGATACACCGATCAGGTAGTAATCGGGCTAAATGAGTTAAAGCTGATACCTAGTGTTCATAATATCCTGATATCGATATCACTTGGTGTGTTTGGTATTAACATTGAATGTACAATAATTGGTAAGTGGTAATTATAGGTTGTGGTACTTGGAGGTGGATCATTTGGTACAGCAATGGCAGCTCATGTTGCTGAGAGAAAGGCTCAGATGGAAGTTAACATGCTCGTACGTGATCCTCAAGTTTGCGAGTCTATTAACAAAAACCATTTCAATTGGTGAGCATCTATTCTGGATCAATTTGTAGATGTTCCCGTATATAGTGGTTCTTATATTCTTTTTCACAGTAACTATTTTCCACAGCATAAGCTTCCGGATAATGTTATAGCCACAACTGATGCCAAAGATGCTCTGCTTGGTGCAGACTTCTGCCTCCATGCTGTGCCTGTGCAGGTCTTCATCTACCCTTTGATCTGTTAATTCATCTTTTTCTTGACATATTCTTAATATTAAACGGGATACACTTAGGAGATTGGTCAAATGTATACTAAAACTATAGTAGGACATTTATAAATTATATTGAACAACAAAGTATCTAAAAGTCTGCTAGCTGACGAGCTGAAACCAAAAACCCAATTTGAGAAGAATTGCCTTTGAAAGCCACAACTTCCTTATATCTAAATCTAATGATTTTCCTTTGTACAATAACTAAGCTTGTGTATATTGTAAGATGTGACTTCTTTCTTCCTTCCAGAACTGTCCTCTAATGATCAGAAGTGAATGACCATTTTCATTTACTTTCCAGTTCAGCTCAGCTTTTCTTGAACAAATTGGAACTTATGTTGATCCGGGCTTGCCATTCATATCCCTCAGTAAAGGGCTAGAACTCAATACATTAAGAATGATGTCTCAAGTAATCCCCCAAGCACTGAAGAATCCTAGACAGCCTTTTGTTGCACTATCAGGGCCTTCCTTTTCTTCGGAGTTGATGAACAAATTACCAACAGGTCATCTTTTTGTCCTGATTCCTGAACAGATGGAAAGAACATATGAAGCTTCATTTCATTGTAATTGTTTTTTACCAAGCTAAACATCTTCTGAGAATTTGTTCATTTTTCACCAACAGCTATGGTGGTTGCATCAAAAGACAAAAAGTTGGCGTATGCAGCTCAGCAGCTACTAGCTTCTGAAAAATTGAGAATCAGTACTTCCAGGTAGAAATTGTTGCTTAAGTGCTGTATTTCAGGGATATATTCAGAGCTTGTATCTTCCTGTTGTTCTTGGGGTTCTACTCATGGCCTCATGCCATGCAATCAGCTCTTTAGACCCTGAGAGCTTATCCACAAAAAGGGAAAAGAAAAAAAATCAAGCTTGTAACCTCTGATCCTTCAGTGATGTAACAGGAGTGGAAATAGCAGGTGCTTTGAAGAATGTACTGGCTATAGCAGCCGGAATTGTTGAAGGGATGAACCTTGGTCATAATTCCATGGCTGCTCTTGTTGCTCAAGGTTGTTCTGAGATAAGATGGTTGGCAAAAAAGGTATATTTTCTGATTTATAACTCTCCTCACGGACCCAGCTCATTTTCTTAATCATAGTTTTCATTTTAACCAACACTTCACCTAAACCAACTTTGAAGCTAACTATTGTCTAGGGTAGATGTGTGGAAGTAGGTACTGTAATTTTTTTTTTGTGGCAAGGTATAGATGTATTGTTAAGTTTGTTTAACCCTCATCTATTAAGAATTCATATAAGATGGATCGGATTGTATATTTCGTTATAGTTTCCCTAGCATCTTCTATCAAATTGGGTTTGAGGGTTTCAGCTTATATTTGGGCAATGCTCCATAGGCTTGATCAGGAGGCTTTTTCTCCAAGGAAAGCAATTTCCTCTATATTTTCCTTTCTTTAACATATATAAATTCAGTTATATAACTCTATGTAATCATGATCTTTCTGCAAGTTGATCTTTTTTAAGAGCCTCTCACCCATGTCCATGTAGATGGGTGCTAAGTCTGCAACAATTACAGGGTTATCAGGAACGGGAGACATAATGCTTACTTGTTTTGTAAATCTTTCAAGAAACAGAACAGTTGGTGTTCGCCTTGGATCTGGTGAAAAGCTCGAAGATATACTCAGTTCCATGAATCAGGTGCTTGAGAATTTGACTCTTTCTGTCCACCTTTTAGTATTTGAAATCACTGTAATTGGACTTAATAGGTGGCTGAAGGCGTTGCAACAGCAGGAGCAGTTATTGCGTTGGCCCAGAAGTACAATGTCAAGATGCCGGTTTTGACTGCTGTTGCAAGGATTATAGATAATGAACTTACCCCACAGAAAGCTGTCCTTGAATTGATGAGACTTCCTCAGGTTATTGACAATCCTTTTCCATTCGCGGTCCCTTCTGTATTTGAAAATTTTTCACATGATGAATATTAATAGACACTCATAAATGATCATGTTACCATTTCTTTATAAGATTCATTTTAATTTATTTGTTTTTTTTTTCCTGAAAAAATCCCCTTAATCCGCCCTTATTGTTTTGTCAAAGTTTTACATTTGGTGATGGCTTATGGTGGTTTGGAATTGCATTTTTAAGCTGTTTTTCAGCGAAAAACTGTTTGAAGAGGGAGAACAACAATTTTGTGATGGGCTGTGTTTCTTTCCTTGCTTGTGTGATCTTAATGGAAACAAATCTCTTTAGTTCCTTCAGTTTAATTATGATCTTGACTTGAAAACATATATTAAATCCTTATTCTGAATATATTACCAATTTACACACAGTTTTTTCTTTGTTCACCATAATTGAACTTCTTGCATCATATGATACCGGAAATAGGAAGAATCCCTCTCCATTTTCACCATTTTGTATTTCAGCATCTGACAGCAACTAAACTGCAGGTTGAAGAAGTTTGATCACAAAGAACCCAGTTTTGGCGTTGAGATGTCGGATGAAGAAAACACTCGAACTGGCTTGAATCTTGAGCAACTTCAAGGTTTGCAGATTGGTTCCAGTTGATGGTAGCTTAGCCGGACAATCATCTTTCCTTGATTCAAGTTCTGGTTGACTGTCTCAAGTGATATTGAAGATATGTGTGTAGAAGATGAATCATATCATTCATCAAAATTGTTCAGCAGAATCTGCAGAAGTTTTGCAAGGCTCTTAATCCCAAAGGTTTGTAACATGAAAAGATTTTGTAATGTAGACATACCATGAAAGTTTGACACTATTTGCATATGAAATCCCAATTCATAATTATAAGTATACAAACTATAACCATTAACTCCATTAATTTACCCGATCTAATGGTGTAAATCTTTTCACCAATTAAACAATGTTATAAGAGGTACAGTGATAATTTTGTAAATTTATAAAGACACGGTGATACTTTTGTAATTTTAGGAATGTTGGTGACATTTTTTTGTTGTTTCCAAAATACATGTTTTTCATTCAATTTTTTTTAAAGTTATTAGTTCAAACTACTTATACTAATGGTTCATATATTTTTTTATAAGAAAAGATGCTTATACTAATGGTTCATATATTTTATGGAAAAAGATTGTAACAATTATATTGTTAGTTTAAAATTTTTGTTCAAATTGTTCAAAATTTTTTATAAGAAAAGATGCTTATACTAATGGGTCAACCTAAGGGATCAATGTGGAGTAAATTGTGAAAGGCCAAGATGATTTCAGCGGTTAAGAACTTGGTCTGGAGGGCTTGTAAGGACTCTATCCCCTGCAAGGATTCGTTGTTTAAGAGGAATGCCATTTCGGAGCCATGGTGTGATTTGTGTGGACTTGTGGAGACTCCTATGCATGTGTTCTTCTTTTGTCCATATATTGAGAAGTTATGGAAGTCTGCTCCTTCTTTTGCTTCGTGCGGTAACCTAGTCACGTCGGTTGGACATTGGTTCGATCATGCATGCTCGAAGGCTTCTTCGGAGGAAATACAATATTGGATGTCTCTATTGTGGCTTCTCTGGACGAATAGGAACAAGCGTATCTTTGAGGGGAAGCAAACTCTGTTTTGGGAGCTTGAGAAGGCTGCCTGGGAGATGGTAGTAAAAGTGAACTTGGAAGGTACTAAGTTGTCTCCTATTCGTGATGGGGGTTTAATTGTGAGAGCGAAATGGAGTCGTCCCCCGGGCGGGATTATAAAACTTAATTATGATGCGGCTGTTAAAGAGGGAGAGAGGTACGAGATCGGGGTGATTGCTCGAAATGCTTTGGGGGATGTTCTATCGGCTTCTTCCCGGTCACTCTCGGGGCTCCCGTCGGTCGAAGGTGCTGAGGGCGAGGCGATGTTGTGGGCTCTGAATATTGCGATCTCTAATGGTTGGAGGAGAGTGATTTGTGAAAATCTGACTGTAAGAGCCTTGTGTATAAACTAAACTCGGATGTTCAAAGTCGTGGAGCAATTGCAGGGGTGATCGAGTTGCTGCGGAGAAGAGCCAGAGAGATGGAGGTTTGTAGCTAGGTGTGGGTTTGTCGGTCTTGCAATCGTGCTTCGCACTGGTTAGCACATAATAAGCCTTCTGGAAACAGTTTATTTTATTCTAATAGCAATTTACTTGCTGAGTTAGTTGTAATCACTGGGGATGACATTGATGATGAATGATGATTGGCTTTATCAAAAAATTTATACACTATTCAATAACATTGTTTATTAATTTATTCATTAGTTATGTTTTTATGGATGGTACATGTTTGAACTAAGAAAACACAATGATTGAACTAATAAAATAAAATGTTCGAACTAATGATATTTAAATTTTAAACTAATATTTAAAAAAAAATCAAAATTTAGAGCTATAGTTATAGTTTAAAATTTTATATAATTAGTTCATTATCAAGTAATGTCTATGGAATACAAATTTAGGGAAATTTCGGTTGGTGTCCTTACGATTTGGAGTTTTTCGAAATTTTTCCATCAATTTTTTCCATTTCGGTAGATGTCCTTATATTTTTATTGTTTCTGGATTTTTCCCTGTTTTGTTAAAAAAAATAAATGTTGTTAAGTTTCCGTTATGTTTTTAGTTCAATGCCGTTAGTCCACACAAAAAAAATCGCTCAAGTATTCTCCTCTTGAAGCCGTGCCGGGCCAGAGAGAAGGAGCATGGAAGACAAGGGAGTTGGGCCGGTGTAGCTCACACAAGGAAGTAAAGAAGTGGGCCGGGAGAAGCAAGAGTGAGTTGGAAGGAAACTAGCTCAACCGATTAAACTCGGTTTCGTTCGACTAAAAGAAAATATATTTAGTAACTTGACCGGATTTTCGAAATAAAATTTTTGAATATTACAATTGCAAATTCGTTTTCCATTATTTTTACAAATATCATCCTTCGTAATTATTGAACGATAATACGTTACTTACATTTTCCTCTTCTTTTTTCCAAACACGAAACCAAAGTAATTTTGTAGTTAGTCATAGGAAAGTCAAAGGGATAAACAAAATTAATTATTTTTCACGAGACCACATTAAACCCCGGATTTGAAGTTGGTCAATATTCAGATGTATCATAATCACATCTAGACCTATTCTCCTAAGACATTTTGATCGATCAATTGAGAATTTTATGATCAGGGAGATGATGACTTCTTCATATACCCATTCAAAAACTTTAGAAAACCGAATATATCATTATCTACGTTTTATTATAATTGTTCATTTACTCTTAAATACATTTTAAAAAATAATTATACATAAAATTCATTTAAATATCAAAATTTCTTTAAAAAATAATGTGATATATATAATATTCTTAGAAAATAAAATTTATCTGTATTGTTTTTTGTATATTTTTAATTTTATATATAGTGTATTTTAATAAGTGTGAAGAATAGTAATTGTCTCATTTTATTTTAGACTTATATAGGAAAATTTTGGACGGTATTTTTTACCATCGGATTATCGGGTCGATCCAATCAGATAATTTAATGGAAAGTCGATTCGATCCGGGATTATCCGACACTTTTTAGTTGTATTTGACCGGAGATCCGAATTATCCGAGTTCCCTAATTTAGCTTTAATTATAGGGTAATTTTACCAGATATATTAGATATCTGATTTTTCTGAGTAATTACTATCCCGATGGTCGGATTCTCGATCTATATTTTTAAAAAAAAATGGTGGTCTGTATCCAATCCGATGTCTCGAAAAACCTCCTAGATTGAATAATCAATTAACTGATTTTTATGATTATTTGGATCGGGTCATCACTTAACAAATCGAATGAGTCAGATCTGATATTTTTACTTATCTCAAGTAACCTGAACTTTATAATTTTGGAAATATACATTCATAACATGACATAGGCATGTTATTTTTTCAAAATTATTATATAATATATGTAATGTAAATCCATCACAAATGGAAGTCAATATTTTACCGTTGGGTCTTGACTGTCCAAGATTTTCTCCATCGTAATCTCATTCTCATATTGGAGAAGAAATCCTACACTCTGATGTGTTTGAATTGGTAAAATTAAACAAGTGTTGTTAACGTATAACTTGCATAAGTAACATACACATGTTATACCAATATTACTGATTATCGACTATATATCAATATCTCGATTTTTTTCTTTTTATTAAAAAGTTTAATATAAGTTCAAGGAAAGTCGAGAGTATTTTTTTTTCCTGATAATAGAAATTGATTTGATAAACTAGGCGAAAATTAATTGAGTTACATAAGAGTAAGTTCATATACTACTCCATTGCTATTTATTCAAACAATGTAAGGCAATAAAAGAACAATACGAGTGTGAGCCATAATTCAGACCGTTTGATGCGCCCTTGACAACCATGACCGTGGATGAGGAGGACGATGCTTTGCGGGTTCGCTCCGATGGACCGCTCACTCGCTCCCGAGCTAAAACCATCGCTCAAGCTGCCGGTTCAATCATCCGACGCACCATTGCATCACTTGGACCCGTTAGTGGCATGCCATGTCACCACTCCACCATGGCATAGACTTCCGGCGCCACGTCATCAAGCTAGCAATATTATTATTATTTTATTATATTTTACATTTAAAATAATAGACTTTAATTTTCGGAACCGTAACTCCGGAACTTAATTCCGGGAGTTATTTTCCGACATTGATAGTCTAGGCCTTTCAATTCGGGAGTTAGCCCCGGCTTTATTTCCCGCCTTTATTTCCGGCTAATGGTTTGGCCTTCATCCACTATATAAGGGATGCTTGACTTCACTTGTAAAGCATGTCTAATTTTAATCAAGTATTTTGAAGGAAAATCCTCATTCTTGATCTGGGCATCACTTCCTCTTCAATCCCCTCAAAGTTCTTCCTTGGATCAAGTCTTAGATCCAGAACTCACCTTCGAGGATTCTTCTAAAGAATCAAACCCTCAAATCTATTACAATGTTTGCTCGATCTCTCTAGATCGAATCAAACCTTCGCTTCCGCATCCATTTTCAAATCGCTTCCGCCTTACCAAACTTCTTTCAAAGTTCCCAATTGCACATAAACAAGGAGTAGTTGAAGCTCTAGCTTGGTCAAGATCCGGCGTTCGTTCTTCAAAGATTCCAAGGACGCATCAAATTGGCATCAGAGCAAAGGGATCGAAGCTAAGTTCTCTTTACTCTTGTTTTTGTGCGTTATTTTATTATCCTTCTTTTGCCTTTGTTGTTCTTTCCCTCTTGAAGATCTTCATCTTGTTCTTCGTATTCATTGAAGTTTTCTTGAATTTTTTTTTTGTTCTCACCAAGCAAATTTAGGAGATATTTGGTTTGCCATCAAACCATCTATCAAATACAATTTGTTCTTAAACCGACCCAATCCGACAAGTTTGTTAATCGATTTTACCAAATTTCTTGGGATTTATTTGTTAACAAAATCGGATATCTCGCATTTTGATATTCAAAAAAAAAAAAGAAAAGCAAAACTCTTCAACAAAGCGGATTTGTTTCCAAAGTGTTTCATCTCTTGCATCAAAAAGTTGCAAAGTTTAAAAAAAAAAACAAAGTGAAAAGACGTCCGGCAAACCGGTCCATCCAAAAAATCGGATTACTACAAAAGGTCAAAGACCAAAAGCAAGTAAAACTTGCCGATAAACAATCCGTCAATTTCTTATCTCTCCATCTTCTTATACACGTTGCAAATTTATCACTTGTTATTTGTGTGAATTGGTTCAAATTTTGTTGGATTAGCCTATCTTGCCTAACCGCCAAACGGTCTTCTCAAAAGTAGAACCTTAACGCACTTGAACTTGGGTAATGTTGACTTAATTCGTCACCTTGCTCATTTGATTGCTTGCATTTGTGTGTATCCATTTGGAATCATGACTAACGTTGATATGGAAAACTCTCAGGATGCTCGTGAACGAGATAATGCCTCCTTATCCGAGGAAGTTGTTAATCTTAAGCAACAATTGGAGGAGATGAGGGCACAACTTTTAGCCCTTACGACCGCTCAACGTCCCGCTTCAAATCCAAATGACACCATGGTCGAGACTTCCACGTCCGATGCCCGTCGAAAAGGCAAAGGTCTTTTGGGAACCGACCCATCTCAAGGTCTTAGGCTTGCCTTAGTCATCGAAAGTCAAAATCAACAAGACGGCAGGGACCACCTCAATGAGACCGACAACAACGATGGTCCGACTCCGGATGATTTACTTTATATAGATACGATGGATCGGAACAAGCGTTTCGAGCGCAACCGTAGACGGTACGGATCGCCCCCACCTCTACCAAATGCACAACATACTAGCCGTCCCGTCCATGACGAATCCCGACACACCAATCAACAAGATCATCATCCTCGACCTTCTAGTAATGATCGGTATGGACAACGCCGCCAACAACCTAGCCGGCGATCATCATACCGCGGCTATGATGAGTATGACGAGAGGGATGATTTTGATGAGTGCTCCGTCGATGAGCCCAACTTGGAACGGGTGGCTCATGTTCGTCCATGGCACCCACCTGTCCGAGAGCCATATGAGAACCAGGACCGAGGAGAAGAATGGTTGCCTCCTCCTAACCCACCAAGACATGCGAATCAACGAGCTAATCATGATAATATGCCACCGCCCCGCCATGATCCCTACAAAAATTGTAGGGAAGGTAAAGTTAAATTTCCAATATTTTATGGTGATTATGATCCATGTGCATTTCTTGATTGGACACAGGACATGAAAAGGGCTTTGAAGCATTGCCATTATGAAGAAGATGAAAAGATCGAAGCGGCAACCTTGTATTTTGAAGGCGATGCAAAATCTTGGTGGAACCGGTACGAAACCGTCCGTGAGAATCGAGGTTGGCCACCAGTTATGACGTTTGATCAATTGATCTACGTCATGACAAAGAAGTATGTCCCCGAAGACTTCAAAAACAACATGCGGTTGCAAATTGCCGAGCTCCAACAAGGTAATCTCACTCCGGTGGCTTATTTGGCGAAGTTCGAGGACATGCACATGAAGGCTGGAATCTCGGCTTCCCCCTCCACAATCCGCACCAAGTTCATGAGTGGGCTTAATCCGTCAATCTGGCGCCCTCTCGAGATCGTTCCATACAAAGACTTGGGTGCATTGTGTCATGCGGCCATGAAGCTTCACAAACAACAACAAGAGACGCCAAGATATTCAAGGTATAATTCTTTTACTAGTCAATACGCTTATACTACTAACAACCGTGCTCGAGACACGTCTAGTTCTCAAGAGTCCGGCGCCACCAAAGGAGTCCAACGGATGGGTCAACCCACCCGACAAGTGGCTACCGAGAGGGCACCACCACGTGGTCCCAATGGCCCGGCACAAGCGCCTCCCGCCCGCACCCCTCAAGGACCTCCACCGGCGGCACGGCCAAGAGAGCCCGTGTGTTACAAATGTAGCGGATTCGGTCACGTCCAACGTGATTGCCCGAACACAAAGCGTGTGTTGTTTGCCAACCCCTCATATGAAGATGAGGAAGATAAAGAAGACGGCGATATCATCATTGAGGATGACTGTTCGCTATTTTCACGCCCCTGTAAACTTTTATAAAAAATGATAAAAGCTCACACGTTAGTGAAAATACGGTATGTTTTAAATTTATAAACAAGAAATAAACACCGAATCTGTAGCGAACCCACAATGTATGGGTCAATTACAGTTAGGGTAAGTATTCCAAGGTCGAACTCAGGGACTAAATGTTTGGAATGCAGATGTGATCACAGATAGCGTAAATCAAAATAAAAGAACGAGGTTGGAAAAGAAGGGAAGAAAGATCAAAGGAGTTTTGAAGGGTTTTCTGTAAAGTTCGCAATCAAATAACAGATTTGATCAAAAACCAAATAAAACAGACAAACGAAAGTATATCAATAAAGAAAATGCGGATTCCAAGGATTCAAGGTTATCGTTATTACGCACGGACTCAGGAAATTTCTCAAAAGATCTATGGTTACAAACTTAAGGGAAGAATGTTTCTAAACTGATAGTTTGTTACCGGGTAAGTCTCAAGACTATCTAGTTCCAAACCAACTACCTATTACTGGGTAAGTCTCAAGGTAGAGAGGTAGGAAATTCTAAACAAACCAAATTCCAAACTAAGGGAAAAGTAAACCATTACCGGGTAAGTCTCAGGTAATAGCCTACTTAGGACAGAATCTAGGCACACTCAACCCAATAGAGGTTTCCACCTCTATTACCTATGGTCGAACACTCAAGTATCCAAACGGAACATTACCGGGTAGGTCTCAATTCCGGTTTAGGTTACTAGCTAGATGAATTCTAACTAGGTTTAAGAACAGGCCAACCATAGGATTTCAAAGCTACTCGAACCAAGCAATAAGTACAATTCCATCATAGTCCGGGCAATAACGAATCCCAATTCACCTTGGATCCACACGAGTTTTAGCCAACAATCGACATTTCAAACGCAATCATCAATCCACTCAATTCAATGGAAGAAACAATCATCAATCCAAGCAATTCAATGGAAGAAGCAATTATCAATCCAATCAATTCAATCAATTCAAGAGATTCAAGAGAGAATGCATAAACAAGAATCTAAAATAGAGATTAAAGAAGAAACTCAGCTTTATTGATAGAGGATTAGCAAAACGTCAAATTCCCCAATATTCGCAAAGTTCCTCAAAGCTCCAACAAGTTCAACAATGGCCAACAATGGCCTAGGGTCAAGGGAGAAGAAAAGGGGAAGAAGCTCTCTCCAAAGGAGCTCGAAATTTTGAAATAAAACGGGAACACCCCGAAAATCATTTAGGGCTTTCCTTTTATATCCCGCAACGGGCTGCCCTAAAACGAATCCGAAAATTAACGAAATAAAACGGCAAACAGGAATCTCGGTCGGAAATCTCAGCCGAGATCGGGTCAGTCGGGACCGAGATTTGGCAACAGAACCTTCAGCGCGTCAGGACTTCGGAAATCTCGGCCGAGATCGAGAAATCTTGGCCGAGATCGGGCCATCTCGGCCGAGCTAGGGAAATCTCGGCCGAGCCAAGATGAATCTCGGCCGAGCCATGTGAGATCTCGGCCGAGATTTTGACCATCTCGGTCTGGTCTGACCGAGATCGGTCCATCTTGGTCCGAGATGCAGTCTTCTTCGTTCCTTCGCGCCTTTAACTCGATTCCTCGCGTCTTTAGCTCGATTCCTCGCCTTTCCCGTGCACGTAGCTCGCTCCAATGTGTCCACTTCGAGGCTTGATCCTCAAATACGTCGTTTTAGCTCCAAAATGTGCCAAATCACCTACAAAGCCACAAATAGCATGTGTAGACATCTATTCTTGCAAAGTAAAACTAAACAAGCATAAATGGCACAAACTAAGGCTAAAACATGAATGCGGAAAGGGGAAATCTAACTAAATGCATGAGTGTAACAGGTCGATAAATCATGTTATCAAAATACCCCATACTTATCCTTGCTTGTCCTCAAGCAAGTAGTAAATCTAAGATAAGATAACATGAATTATCTATGCAAAACAAAAACAAACACGCGAAGTGCTTCTAATTATGATCACCCTCAATAGTGCAAGTTTCATAGCTCAAGATATATTTCAATTAAGATCAAATGAAATAGGCATAGAAAAGATAATCATACTTTACAAGAATTTCACATTCATCATCAAAATTACTAATATCTAATTTTCATTAGAAATTCAAGTTTAAGCCTGCCAAGTCAAATACGTGTGTACATAGATCAAAAGAACTTAGTAAATAAAGGCCAAGAAACTTATCCAAAAAAAATAATTGATTTATGGCCGTGTATATTACTTAATTTTTTAGCCTAAAAAAATTACATCTTATCAACCTTATATATAAAAAGACATTTATTTGTACCATTTGAATATGGTAATAATAATTTAGTAAGGGGGTTATTATATTATTGAACAACTTATCAAAAAAAATAAAATAATTTGCGGTGTTGAGAAAGGTGGGGAAATTTTGAGAAGGCTCTTTTCATATATTTTTGGAATATAAGTTATCAATAGTAATTGATATATAAAAGTCTTTCCTTGTGCTTCCTTCTCTTTTCCTCTTGATTTGATAACATATGTGGGAGTAGGCTTGATTTGCTCGACGACTTGGCGTAGGGTTAGGGCCATTTGGACTACTAAGTTACTAAATAGTTTTTGTAAGCACGTTGTAATTGCTTTTTATTCACAATATGACATTAGTTCTCAATTTTAATTAGCTTGTTGTAATATGAAATTTATATTTTATGTTTTGCATGATATATTGAGGGGCTAAAAAAATTCAAAAGTTATCATTACTAGGGAGTCTAGGGTATCTTATTTTATCTTTTTTTTTAATGTATACAGGATATTCAATTAAAATGATCACGCATATCGAATCTTTGGAGAAGTAGAACGTAAGAAGGATTCGAGATGATGGAAGCTAGTCAAGGAGCGAGTAGATGATGAATAAGCCATAAGAGAATGCGGAGCTAGGAGATATGAATAAGTCAAACGCAGTGGGATTGGAAGAACCGACAGACGGTATATAGAGGATAAGATAACACATATAAATACGAAGAACTAATTGGTGAAGCGTAGTGGAAGGCTGACGGTCGGCTTTTCTTTATGAATAATTTATTTAGTTTTAACCAGTGATAGTGATACATATATCAGTGATACATGAGATCTTGATTGGGAGAAAAGGTCGGCATGAACGAAAAAATTATTCACCGGTTTTAAAAAAAGAAAGACTGTCTAAAAAATATAGGGTTTTTTTTAAAGAAAGAGGAAAAACCTCATATATAATAAGAAACAATAATAGGAGAAATCATCCGAGGAGTAGAGAATCAAATAAAGTTACAGGCCAAATTCAAAATAATACACACAGGAATACACGAGGGTTAAGAATGGGATGAAACCATGCAATTTTATTTTTATTTTTTTTGTTGGTGGAAACCATGCAATTTTACTAAAAATACATAAAAACAACGTACTATACAAAAGATAGAATTAAAACATGCTATCAATTTAAACATGCAATTTTACACCTGCTCTTGGAATACCATCACACTAAACAAATTATCGTCAAAATAGATAGAACAATCTTAACCGAACTTAACAAAATTAACCTCCAAAATAAAAAAGCTCATGTCATCCTACAAGAAATTAAAAACAAAATAGGATCAAAGAAATTTACGTGCCTTGCAACTACATCGTGAAGTATCTGGTTTTTCAGGAACAAAATTATCTTTAGTAATGAACTTATGGGCCTTGATAATAAGGTTATTACTTTCATCAAAAACCAAATACATAACTGGAAAACTAACATAACTGATGAGGACGATTACAACATAAAACAACAATCAACTCAAACAAACGGAAAAAACACGGTATTAAATGGGAAAAACCAAAACCCGGCTTCTTTAAACTTAACTTCGATGGATCAAAACTCGATTCGGGAATCACATCTATTGGATATGTTATTCGGAACCACAATGGCGATATCGTTAGCCTTGACGCTAAAAAAAATAATTTCAATTCGGTCATAAAAGCCGAAGCATTTGCCCTCAAAACTAGGTTACAAGAGGCAATCAAACTACAAATTAAAAAGATCGAAATCGAAGGTGATAACATGTGTGCAATCAAGGCACTCCAAGGTTTGTGGAGCTGTCCGTGGGAGGTCGCGATGATTATATCCGACTCCAGATTGGATCTTCGCTTCTTTGACGAGATCCGTGTTAGGCATATTTTCAGAGAGATAAACTGTGTTGCTGACCGATTGACCCATCTGGGAATCTCGACCCCCAACGGCAACGCCAATTTTTCTGAAGATCCCGAACTTCGTGTTCTCATCCGCAAGGATGCTTTAGGTTGGACTACCTCTAGGAGGTAGGCCAATCTAACCGCTTTCCATTATAAAAAAAAAATAAAAAAAATTGTGTCATTTACTCTAAGGTGCAATTACTAATTATGTGACAAGACTATACATAGATATATATAATCGATGACATTAGGTAGTTATAGCGTTTTGCTAGAAATCAACTATGACTTATGTATTTTATATGATAAAAATTTATTATTAATATTATCGGATCGTACGAGGTCACACTCATTGGGTGATAGACTAGATCGTATAATAAAAGAGATAAATATATATACATGTATTAATGATAAAATATATTATTATTTATGAAATATTTATATCCGCGAGCAATATAAAAGACGGAATTTTTGAGATAAATCTGAACCAAAATTAGCAGCCCTAATAAGAGACATTACGGGTGTCTTCGATCAGATTCATTCTATATATATTGAATCGGGCTATTAAATTACATGTTCAAACGGAATTGAATTGTAAATGAATTGCACATTCAATGGTTCATTGAATAAGCTTATTTGATAACATGTGTTTTCAATTTGTATTCACAAATTAAAATGTAATTAGTAGCCTAATAAGAGTAATTTGGGAGTTACTAAAAAGATCAATATAAGATTTTTTCTTGACATTTGGTGAAGTGTGAATTTTGCAAAAAGAAAAAGAGTGCTTTATACATACAGTTTTTACACAATACAAGAAAATCGATTGCTTGCTTCTCCCTTCGATATTTTTTTGTTTACGTCTTCGATCCTTGTACTATCATCCAAGATCTAAGGCGATCCAGATCTATTTCGGGTGGACCAAGTAGAGGAGTCGCGTTTGAGGCTCTCGATCTCTCCATCGAAGTAGCAGTTCATGCATCAAGAGGTATTCCCTTTCTTATTTTGTATCTAATCGATTATGCATGCGATCCTAGTTTAGATAAAAATCCGTTTCCTGAAATTTCGCTTTTACGCATCTAAAAACCTCAATAATATCATGCTTGTTAATTATGTAGCGCATTGCTTTTCGAAAGCGCCGATTAGATGCACCACTACGATTCAAAAAAAGGATATTCGTTGGGAACGGGAAGAACGGTGACACGTAAAGATTGTTGGTGTTGTAGTGGCTGCCCCACCTAACACCATCAAACAAGAAGTTTTATATTCTGTATCGGTGATTAACTCGACCCCTACATCATTGACGACACTAACTGTATCACTAAGCTGTCATTGAGGGTGTTGGGATTCATCCGGCTTATTAATGTTTGGTGCATCAATCACCATGTGATTCCGTGTTTTTGGGCCCACCGTAACTACCTCCTCGTGCTCCACCTCCATCAAAGACACATCTGGAGAGCTCACCAGGGTGGGACCACACTTCACCCTTTTTCTCTAGTTGGTATTCTGGTAGGGATATGGTTCCTATAGGTTTGTCCAAAGTGGTGTCCTTTCGAGGAAGGTTATTCCCAGAGGTAGAAGCATTAGTTTTGGACTTCCGTCGGATGGATTTCTTGTCGTTTGAACATGGGGAAGGACTTGCCGTGCATTACTAGAATTGTGATTTGCATGAGCGGTTTCCTTATTGTTGCTCCTAGGGTTCTCAAAAGCGTTGTCTATACTAGTAAAACAGTTAGCCGTACTAATGTGACGAGGTTGGCCTTTACCTCTCTTTATTTGTGGGCACATGATTCCGCGAGTTTTGACCACCAAGTTGGAATCTTGTGTAAAGTTTGAAGCTTTGGGGTGGGCAGGCTGAGATCCTGATTGGTTGATTTTGTGTAGCGGCCTGCTGAGTACCTTGAAAGTTGGTCCGAGCCTTTATGGACACATTTTGTGTCTTGTTAGGGTTTTCTTGTACCGATAGTGAGCAACGATCAACTATGTGACCATAACAACCGCACCTATAACATATAGTGTGTAAGCATTCGTGGTCAATGTGAATTCTTCTACCTTGTAACAAAATTGTTTCCATTAGCGGTTTCTCGAGATCAATTTCGACACAAACCCTAGCAAACTTCTTGCGAGTAATTGTATGCAAGGTATTGAAATCTACCTTGAGAGGTTTGCTTGTGAAATAAGCTAGCCCATAGAGTACTCATTCACTGTATAGTTGTAAAGGGAGATTTGACAGACGAGCCCAAACGAAAAATGTACGAATGATCTTTTTTGCGGGATCAAGATTTGGATGCCAAGGTTGGACGGTTATTTAGTGTCCAAAAATCTCCCACGGATCCTCAGTAAGAGCTCTCATGTAATTAGTTTTTAGTTCAAACCGTATGCAAGATGTGTCATAAGGGAGATCAATGTTGATAATTCTTCGTTGTGGGTTCCATATTTAGTAAAGCTTGCGTTCCAACGTCATGAAGGGAACACGACGTCCTAAGATCTTAACAATTAAGGTTGAACTCCACTTCACATCCAGAGTCTCCATAACGTCGTCATTAATCTTCACAAAAGCTAAATCTTTCTTTAACTTCTGAAATTTCACCCCTCACCTTACTTGTTTTGATAAGACATTTTCTAGCCAAAAGTGTAGGTTTTGGTTTCAAGAAAGTGGAAACGCATAGGAAAGCGGCGAATGACCAATCACAATAAGGATAACCGTTGCATGGACATGATTCCTACCTGGCGGCGCTAAGGAACTAGGATCCGGAGGGAATCAAGATGCGGCGGCGCAAAGACACAAGTAGACCTGAACAAATCCGGGCTCGGGCCGGGTCAAATCCAAAATCTTGCCCGAAATGCCCGGGCCGGGACGGTCCGGCCCGCCTTGAACGGGCCTCCAACAAGGCCCGTGCCCGCCCGCGTGTAAACACGGGCGGGCTGACGGGCCGGCCCGCCCGTGTTTACACTTATTCACTTTTATTTTTATTTTAATAGTATACATATAAATATATATATATATATATATATATATATATATATATATATATATATATATATATATATATATATATATATATATATATATATATACGGGGCAGTCTGCGGGCTAAATCCAACACCTAGGCCCGTCCCGTGAACAAGCGGGCCTGGCCTGGCCCGGCCCGAACGGAGCAATATGCTAGCCCATACCCGAGTTTTTTGGCGGGCGGACGGGCCGGCTCGGATTTGTTCAGGTCTAGACACAGGAGTAGGCGAAGGCGGGAGCGAAATCGGTTTTCTTAAAACAAGTCAAAAAAAATATTATTATTTAACTTATACATCATTGTACTCTTTATTAGTTATGTTTTTACTAAAATTTATAATAGAGTGTATTTTAACCTTTTATAATAATTTATGTATCATTAGTTCGAACATTGTGTTAGGTTAATTCAAATATTATATTTTATTATTTTATATAAGTTAAAAAACGAATAAAAACATAACTAGTAAATAAAACAAACAAATTACGGAATGATAATTATAAAAAAAAAACACTAATAGTATATAAACTTAAACGAATCGAATAAATTTCATGTGCGTTGTAAAGCCCCCAAAAGAAAATATTGTGTTTTTCATTTTCCCGTAATCATAATTTATACTTTAATATGCATAATAATATGCATGGTGTTAAGTTTGTTAATACGTACTACCTTTCGTCACTTCATGAACTTATGACTATTATTCTCCTGATTTTTCTACTGAAAATTCTCTATATATTATTCAATTTTTCAAATATTACATACTTTTCAAGCTTACTTAGTTATCTTTGACATGTTTCAATTCTTCCAACATATCTTGCATATAATTCGAACTCCATATATAATTGTATTAAAATTTGTGAAAATTTCATCTAGAAGCATGTCAAAGATTAAACTTATCAATAATAAGTTTCAAAATTTTAAAACCTAATAATAAATAATCGCCTTAGCGCTTGTTTGGCGCACGTACCTCCAAGAATGGGGTTTTAATAAAAAAATTGTAATAGAGTGAGAAATAACTTGTCCCTTAAAACATAGTATCTAGTTAAAATTATAAATAAAAAATCAGGTTTGAAAATAAATTGATTTTTATAAAATAATGAGTGATGTCCTATTTTACACGTAATCAATTAAGGGTAGTTGTAATGGTAGACATTTTTTTTTATTATCGTAAGTAGATAAAGTATGTCCCTCGATTTCGGGTACAACAAACTAAAAAAATAAGGAGTTTGTGAGTTTCAAACCATAGTTAAACTCATCCTATGAGTAGCTTGACATATTAGATTTCATAATTTATTTTTAAAAAATTATAACTATATTTTAATTATAATATCCAAAACCTTATACTAAATTTTAAAATTTTAATTTCAATACGCAAAACATAACATTTAGATTATTATAACTAAAATACAATACCCAAAACATATATCCGAAATCTAATATCTCAATTTCAGTAAATGGATTTTAATAGCTAAGAAACTTAGTATTCAAACCACACAACTAAAATATATACTTTATCTACTTATATGACAAAAGTCCATTTTCATCCAATTTTGTCACCGAGCAATGTCATAGATCATTTATTAATTATTATAACATATTAAAATCGTTTTGTTCACAAATTGCGTGCTAAACCTAGCTACTTCAATTTAAAAAAAAAATTCATTCACAACATTTCCTTTAGATAATTATGGATTTATCTTTTTCTTATATAAAAAAATTTTAGTTAAGAATAATAAATATTGACCCGTGTCATATCAATTTTACTTAAATTTAATTAAAACAAAAATTATTTATATCAAAAAATAAATTTTAAAAAAACCTGTATTTTCAAGAATCAAGAATTGAAATACTATTGTCAATTCTGACGTATTTTAACTACCAAGCGCGAAACATTTTGAGTAATTTTAAACCGATACGAATATACCAAACAATAGAGGTGATATTGTCGGGATCAGGCCGGTTCCGGGACAGGTTTTGGGATTTTTTTGTCCATTTGTTCAGGTTGGATTCGGACTGAGCCAACGGCCGGGGTTGGGCTTCTATCCGTACCCGCCCGACAGTCCGGGCCGGTTACCCGAGCAAACAACCTTTTTTTAAATATATAATTATTAAAATTATACATAACATTATATATTTTATATTATATTATATATGGTTAATATAATAAATATATATATATATATATATATATATATTACATAATTATAATTAAATTATATAATATTTAATGTAAATAAATAAATATTTTTTAGCATTAATCAGGGTCAAGCTTTCGGTGTTCACTAAATCCGGCCCAGACAACTGGACCGAGTTTTTTCCATCTTGTCCGAACCCGTCTATTTATTTCCGGACGGACCTGACTTGGGTCGGATCAGGTATACAAACAAACACTCGTATCAATAGTAATGTCATTACGAGTTATTCATACTACAACAAATCGGGTGACAATCGCAGAAAATTCTGTCTTCAAAGGATCAACGAGGAAATAGTCAATCCGTTGACTCCATCCCAAGGAAAAAGCATGGACGACGGTGATGCAACTTTCCCACAACAACGTAAAACTTAGAGCATTGACTTAGTCATAATATACAACGAAAACATATTTAATAATACTATTAATATTTAATAAATAATTATTTTTACATTAACTAAAGTTTTATCTCTTTCTAAGTTCCTAACGTGTCCTATAAAGCATTAAAATTTGTCATTTGAATTTTCAAAGCTACAATCTTTTTCAACAAACACTCTTCTTCCTCGCAAGTACGTATTTATAACTTATATATATTTATAGTTATTATATTCATCAATATATTAATTATCAGTGTATAATCTTTTTATTCTTAACGTAAAATGGAAATAAAAATGGAAGAAGGCATAATATCTTTTGTAGCGGCTGGGTGTAGATTAGCACAAGATCTGCAATCGAATCTTTGCCGGCTAAAGAGCTCGCCGGAGAATCTTCTCAAAGAATGCGAACAGATTGCTGACATATTCACGGCGGCGAGTCATAGGTTGCGTGCTCTTCAAAGCTGCCACGTGGTGTTTCCTGATCATCGGCAGCAGCAGGATAGTCTATTGGTTTCGCCGGAGATTGGGATGACGGTTATTTCGCCGGAGTTTACTCGGGAATTACCGGCAGCTGGAGGTGGGTCCGTTGTTGGGGTAGGGAACACTTCCGGTTCCAGCAAGGGGAAGGAAGTTATTATGCCGCGGATTCCAGGTAGTGCTGCTTCTGGCGGAATCAGCGGCGGTGGAGATTTCTGGCTGCCGGAGTATGGGATTCAGGGTGGTGGCGCTAGTGGCTCCGCCGTTGGAGAGGGTTCCTCGTCACAGAAAACAAGGAAAAGGTACCGATTAATTTTGCATCTAAACCAAATTTCTAACCAAAACATATATTATAAACCGTATTATTATTGCTTGTATTTTTTTTAAAAATAATTTGTGACCGAGCACGCACAATATGATTGTGTCGGAAAAGAACAAACATGATCTTACGCATCTAGATGGTGATTCGGTGAATGTGAGGAATCCACATAATGTATCAGAATAAGAGGAACACGTTTTTATCGTGACCGATGTAAGTCCTACACATTCACACACAAATGTGCGAGATGCATCCACATCCACCCACAAGAGGTCACGTATCAACAATTCGTATGCCGTGTAAATAACATCCCGAGTATATTATATACCTAAATTTCCAATTTAGATAGAAGAAATTAAGGCCTTATGAGTTCTAGAGATTAATTACTAGGTTGGATTAGTTTAATATTTGCATGCTTCCTTGAGAACTAATAATCATATATATATATATATATATATATATATATATATATATATATATATATATATATATATATATATATATATACACGTTCATAGTTCATGGAATGTATTTAAGAAAACGTGTTACATTATGAGCAAACAACCTAAGGTTTTCTTGGTGACAACTTTGATACACTAAAGGAAGGACGAATCAGGAAAACGAACGATCGAGGTAGCAGCACCATTGCATGGAAACACAGAGATCCCACCGGACGATGGCTACACTTGGCGTAAATACGGCCAGAAATGGATTCTCAATGCAAAATTTCCCAGGTACATACACACTTCATGCATATATTTTACGATAATTTTTTTTACGTTTAAAGTAAACTATAACATTTTATTTGATTGGATCATCCTCTTTTTCTGAAAGAATTTTTTGTTATGAAATTTCATGATGTATTTTTGTTTGTTTGTTTGTTTTTTTTTCGTGGTTCTTCAAAACGGTTAGTCCGTTTGTCAATTTTTTGGTCTTTTCGATCTACTAGACAACATGTCGTCTAGTGTTTTAAACCGCTTACTTTATTTCTTTTGTTGTGGTTCTACATATGTATGTACTAGACAACATGTCGTCTAGTGTTTTAAACCGCTTACTTTATTTCTTTTGTTATGGTCTAGGTCCGATCAAGCGGGAACTTGACGGTCCATATTTGAGCCAAAACATCGGTCTAGAAAATGACCGTACTGACCAAATATATTTTTTTTCTAATAGTTTAGACTCGTCTATAAAAAAATTGGATTGCTGATTTATACTAACTATAAAAAATAAAATAATAAAATAAAATAACATGCTAGTGTATAATATAACGGCGGAGCCAAAAGCTTTTTTAATAGTTTAAAATTATTTCACATTTATTCATATTTAATTTAATTTATGAAAGTTAACAAGGGTTATTGTCTCCCTTCACCCCCTCATAGCCTATGCTAGTGGATAACGGATAAATTAAGAGGACGAAGGGATTTATGAAAAGAAAAGAAAGAAAAATCCCACCAAACGGGACCTTAGCGTTATATACTTGTTTCCCCATGTATGGACCACCACGTACAAATGCAAATGATAAGTGCTAACGTAGCATGATCGTATAAACCCTAGTGAAATTTTCTCAATAGGTACGTGCCTGCTGTAGACTTTCTAGAACATTTTTGGTGTAATTTATTGCTATAATTGGCATTATCCTACTAGACAAAACTCATCTTTTTGTGGATTCATAACAAATATTTCAACTCTAACGCAGTAACATATTGAAATTTCCTGTTCAAACTCAAGCCCACGTTTATCCCGATCTAATTCGATTTTCATACTTGAACTGGTATCTAAGTCTGACAACCGGATCCAACCTTATCAAGTAGACATGCGGACTTTTTGGTTGGGCCGGATCTAACCCGACCAAATAGACAATCAGCCAATTTTTCGATTTTATTGAATTTTGTCTCATATTCATACCTATCCATTTTTTCGTTTTCTATAATATCTCTTATGGTTAATGATAACAACTAATGCAGGGCATACTATAGATGCACGCATCAAAGACTATACAATTGTCCAGCCAAGAAGCAGGTCCAAAGTCTTAACAACAACCCTCAAATCTTCCAAGTCACCTACCGTGGGACCCACACTTGCCACATGTCATCAACTGCTCCAGCTTCCGCAATCCCTCCTCCTCCACCTGTCACAGCCGCTATGGTGGCCTACCGTGACGTGTCACTCTCCAATTGGTTTCCTATCAACCTTACCCCACAACCACTAAATAACACGACTATTTTCGACACCAGCTTCAGCATGTATAGTACTCAAGTGACTAGTGGTAGTGGTGGTGGAACGACGTCGTCTAATGGGGCGGTGGAACATGGTGCTACGGTGGTTGATATGGCGGATGCCATGTTTAATTCTGCCGCCGGGAGTGGTGGCGATAGTATTGACTTCATCTTTTCCAAATATGAGCGTGGTGATGCCAAACATTGAAGCTTAATTTCTATTTTTTTGCATGATTGAAAATTAAAGTTTTTAATTTAAGGGAGATCAATTCATTAACTAGGTATGTGACTTGGCAAATTTGTACGATTATAGTTTTTGTAAGCACTAAATGTTAATCTATTATTTGTATGTATTTTTTATAACCAAAGGTAAAAATAGTTAGATTTATTTGATTAACTAAATAGCCCGATGTAATGCTACGGAAGAGAACACAAAACTTGTAATCGGTATACAAATTGTTGTGGAGAAGAGGGTCAGTGTACTCAAGTGGATCAGATTAACGCGTTCTGCTTCTTATCTAGGGAGGGACGTGGAAATCGTTCCTATTAGCCGCACAATTAGTCAATTAATTTCTTTATACAATTGTTTAATGTGCACTTCAACAAAGAATTATAGGTTTACCATGGAGTTAAAAATACTCGACCTCCAAAAAAACAACTTCACACGTCTTGATGAGTCTCAATGACACAAAGATGATCGTCTTTTATTTTCTTAATTTGTAATATATAAAATTATATATATAAAAAAGGGGGAAAAAACGCCAATGGCACTCAATCGGTTTTGGGCCGTTTGTGGGCTGTGCTATGCGTTCTACAAAGGCCCATGGGCCGCCAGGACAGCTTACACTATTTTTGCATAACAGTTTTAACAGATTTTTTTTTTAAAATGTTACTTTTTAAAATTATATTATTTCTAATAAAGCATCGTTAATAACGGTTAAAAGTAAAATCAAGTATCTTATATGCTTAAAAAATAATCAACATTTTATTTTGGTGACTAAATAACACATTTATCATATCACTAATTAAAAAGAGATGGCATAATTTGAATATAGCATGCATGCAATAAAGATAAATATCATGTGATTTTTTTGGTAAAATTCGATTCATATGTCTGGTAAGATTTTTTTTTACACATAATAACGATTAGATGAGTATTCTACCAACATTAATACCTTTTATATTAAATATATTACTTTTCTTTTATATTAAATTAATTACTTTTTTTTTGGTAGAAATTAAATTAATTACTTTTCTTACAGTGGATGTGATGTTCTTTACACTCTTTCAAATTCAGTTGTTTGAATGGTGTAGGTAAGTGCGGACACAAATCCCGCCAATCCGGGTTCCGTCCTGGTCACGGAATTTCATTTAAAATTAGAAAGTCCGTCCAGAATTCGTCCCGTCAAAAGCTATCCGGGACGAGATATGAGTCTTAACTTTTTCATCCCGCTAGATACGTCCCGTTCCGTATATAATAAAGTTTTTAATTTAAAATAATAAATATAAATAATATCCCTACACATTAGTGATATATTTATATAGTTATTATATAATTATGCTTATATATTTAAAAAAATAAACCATATTGGTTGTCACTAAGGGTGGGCTTTGTCTCATCCTGTCAATGTGCAAGCGGGACTTTAGCTTTTTTTTAAAAATTGAATCCCACCGGGTCCTATCCCGGTTGGGATCGGAACGGGATGTGACGGACCCAGTCTCGCTTGTCCATTAACTTGTTTATTGTGTTTAAGTTTACGCTTTATTCACAAAAATATCCGTATATATTGTATTTAAAACGCAAAAACATTAAAGTTTTTCCAAATGTCCATAATGACATATTACATTTTACATTAAAGTTTCCAAATATCCATATAGCATATTACACATCACCCCGAAATCTGAAAACTCGGAATGCTACGAGTTAGGACCTCACAATGAGTTCCGACTTAGTTTAACAACTTCACCGGATCTTACAACAAGGCACAATAAAGAAAACCGAATAGAAACGTTTTATATGTAATATGTCATGAAGAAAAGAAGGACAATCAATTATAAAAAGAAATGTGACAAAATCTAAAGGAAAAATAAAATGAGTCTTGTCACTAAAAGATTGTCAAAAACCCAAAACGACTCGTACGGAAATCTGGTTGGTCACTCTTTCCGGATCACTCCACAACGGTCTTACCCTGCAAAGCATCTACAACATGACGGTGAACACGTTAGCTAGCAATTATTATATTAGTAACGTTATTCTAGCACAAACACACAACAAAACAGTAAATAAACACACAAGCATGATTTCACACACAATCCAATTATTATCTTTATTTAGGTGATTCAATCTAATTGTGCAACTTATTGTGTAGCACGAGGGACCTCCGCCCCTCGCCTTTGTCCCCGTTTACTAAGCGGATTGGGGCCATGTATACCCACCCGGTGTACTGAGTGGATTGGTCGCAGAGAACCTCTATAGTCACCTGTCAACGTTGAGTAGTGATGTCACAACCCGTTTTCATACACTTGTGTCTATGACGTAAAAAGGTCATCCTACTCAAGTTATAAATAATAACCATTCAACACACACCTCTAAAATAGCACACGCCAACAGTACGAAAATTAGCTAAGTAAGTCCATAGAACTTACTTGAACTGATTCGATATACGAAACTCGCTAAATCCCGATCCACGCATATACGGTCTCAACAACCTGGTCAAGACGGAAAACGTCTTAACAACAAAATTCTATCACTTACGAAGCTTCTAGATGATTTCTAGACTAACTATGAGGTTCTTATAACAAAAGAATAAGAAACCCTAACTTTTGTAAAAATTAACAAAATACCCCTAACTTTCCTAAAATTCCGAAAAGTGTCCAAGCGGGCCTAAGACCCTCACTATTATCCAACAATATCTCACAACCCTAAAAGATCCAATACAAGTTCGAGGGTTTACTGAAACTTACATTTCAAGTCAAAACCCTAATAAAAACTTCTTTCGGAAATCGATCAAGTGCCCTACTTTGGCATATGATACATACCTTTTTCTAAATCCCAAAAACTCCGTGAAAACTATTAAACGTACTATGTCATGTCTACTTCTAACTATGACGATCAAAATCCATAAATATCTATCCATAAGATCTACACAAATTTCCAAAGTTGCCTACATTCACACTCAAATCCAACACTTGCCAAAAATCTCATCTCTAAAAATTGTGTTTCATACAACATTGCAAGCTTATAACTTTAAATCAAACTGTTGGATCTATCCCAAATTTTAACACAATAAACTACATATTATCATCTATAACATATCAGAATTTCAACTATGCGTGATGAGTTTAGAGTACCTAAAGGTTGCCTCAAAGTTGATTGCTAAGGTTGAAAAACCGAAAAACTAGTACGAGCAATTAGATCAAGGGTTCGATTCTCACCAGCGTCACTTCTGAGACACGGCCCAATGAAGACATCCTCAATTCGAAACTAAGGAGAAGCAAAATTTTGGGGAAAAAATGAACAGAGTAGAAGGTTGCAAGTTCGATCCTTGAATGAAACCAAAATCGTGAAAACATAAGAATTATAAGGGTTCTGAGTTCGAATCCTATGACTTCCAAACAATCACCACCCAACCCACTCTCCATGTTTATGAAGAAGACAACAAGACGAAGAAGGGTAAAAGAGTGTACCCAACGTGTGACCGTGTTAACTCCAAGGTTGGTGGCTTGATCTTGATCCAACTGAAAATGGACCTGCTTGCTCGACAAGGAAGAAGAAGGGAATGACGACCACTAGTCGTAACCTGCACATACCGGAAATGGAGGAAAGATGGCTCGATCGATTCTCTTCTACAACCATTGCTCTACAAAATGAGAGGCGGGTGTTTACTACAACACGAAGAGGAGGAGGAAGATGGCTCCCGGGTACTCTACTGATGCCGCTCCGGTTGCTTGCAAAGAAGATAGGGTCGACTTCCAAGTGTTCTACTCGACGAGGACTCCAACTAGAGGAAGATGCAGGTAGTTGGGATACGTTGAAGATTTGGACGCAGGTATCGGGGAAGAGGGAGGTACGAGAATAGGAATTTAATGATTCAATTAACTGGGCCAGGAAGAAGAAGAAGGAGAAAGAAGACCAATTGGGCCGGTAGCTAAAGGATTATGCATTTGGATCGGTACTTCCCTATCTAGCAAAGAGGTATATCTCGTTCGATTCGACTAAACCGATAACTCGAGTCGGTTTCCGAAATAAAATAAAAAATCCCCGTTTATTACATCAGTACCGTCTCAAAATAAGTTTCGTCCCGAAACTTAAAATATCCATGATCGTCTACAAAACTATAGACTCCAATATAACTACGGTCATCCTTGAAGTGTCATTATATTCTAATTCTACTATAACACTACATATATATTAACAAAACACTCCAACATATGCAAGCAATAACGGATACACTCAAGCATGTAAGAAAAGAAACATCAAAACAAAGAAACACATAAGTATAGGTTCTTAATATTCTCCTCTTACCGCTATCTAGTACTGCCCCATACTTTAACCATTCAATCTATTCCCAAGATGACATCCTCATGCATTAAGTGCATGACTAAGAAATCTTTGTATCAAATCGATCCCTGAGACGGAATGGAAATCATGCCTCTCTAGAGTGCCTCTAACCTTACCCCCTATCACGCAGTCTTATTATGAAAGGTACCCCCTCAACCGTATCTAAGGGTAACCTATCTAATTAAGCATGAATCATAAATCAAAGAATGTGTAGTAAACGTATCAAATTACACTCATTCGTGCTCATCTCTAATCAAAATGGTACCTGTAGTCGTAAGGACAGTCGGTTGATCAGTACTCCTCAACTTAAAAGCTCGTGGTTATGGCTCCCTGATATCTGTTGCACTACCACTACTGCCTCTACTACGGTCATGTCCTTGTGCCAAACCCTACGGTGGATAATGTCCCGGAGCTCCATGTTGTTGCTGATATCTAAAGGTCTGATGATGTTGTGATCTATGTCCGCGCTCCTAAGCACTAGAAGAAGGAGGTCCCTGCGTCGGCGAAGGCCTCCCTGACGGCAAAACATAGCCCTATGTCCCTGGCTACCACAAGTAAAACATATAACAACGGGCTTCTTGTAGTTTGCCCGGAGATGGTCATAGTCGTCACTATTATAGCATCGTCTATTCCCTACCAAAACCTGTCTCTTGGACGGAAAACTTTGTTGTTCGGACGCCTGGCCTCAACCCTGATTATAAGCTCCTTTTGTTAGGCCGGCCCTCTGTTTCTTTTTGGGTTTCGGAGCCTGATCAACTCTCCTACATCCCAACCGATCTCTCTCATACGCCGCAGCTCTACCTTGGTAATCTAGTAAGGACTCGCAGCGAAACCCAACCATATAAGAACGGGTATCCTCCCTTAATCTCCGGGAAAACAAATAGACATGTTGATCCTCGGGAGGGGCAGTTGGTCCTAGCAGTGCCAACATCCTCTTTGAACTTCCTGATTGCCTCAGAGATCGGGACATCCTCGTACTGAGCCTCTCGTAAAATCTGTAATCTCTCCCTCCTCAGTGCCATTGGGCAAAAGTGTTCCCTAATCAGACTCTGCATCTGCACAAATCCCGTAACTCCATTACGGACGGTCCTCCACCAGTATTGTGCATGCTCTTTGAACAATGTCTGCACCAACTCTACTTGTCGGTCCTTTGAACATCGGATCGACTCCAAGGCGGTCTCCACATGGCATAACTGGTGCTCCACCTCCGATCCCAACTTCCTATCAAAGGAAGGTACTCGCACGTGGTTGAAATTCTTCAACCACGAATCCGACACTGGTGCTCGCAGCTCCTCGCTTGCTCGGTAACCTCAACCATTCTCTCAGGTGATGCCGGTACCGGGGTCACTTCCTGTGACCTCAACAGACCCTACATGTCTTGGGGGATCTGGAACTCGTTCCCCTCTCCTAATTGCATTAGCTACTTGTTGGACATACTTCCTATACTTTGATGCTCCCAACGAGACACAGTTTGAGATGGATGACTGTGCTCTAGAAGATCCTGGTCTATCCGTGGGCACCACACTCTCAACAATATCCTCCGTAGCCTCAATTGTTGGCTCAATCACAGGTGAATCGTAAGCAACATTAATTGTGACCCCGTCCTCTAGCTACTGTAAGTTTGGTTCTACAACCATGACCTCTAATTGTGGTAGTCCTACCATGCCTTCCACGTCTAGGAGGAGGGAGAGGTGGACGACCTCTAACTCGACCCGCAGTGGCAGTTAACCTTGTATGCGCCATCTACACGAAGTATATAAAGATTAAAATTAACAAACAAGACATTATCAAACTAAGGTTAAAAGTAACTGTATATCACTATGCTTTGGAGATCCGACTATGCATGAAATTTGAAAAGAAAATTCATTTTGAAATAATGATCAGACATGACTTCATAAAAATTAAAAAGATCGAAACCGCGGACGACAATTTGTGTCTTATCAAGACACTCCAAGGTCTTTGGAGTTTTATGTGAGAGGTTGAGATGATTTTATCCGACTCCACACTGAATCTTCGTTTCTTTTATGAAGTAATGATCAAACATCTCTTCAGAAAAATTAATTGTGTCGTAGACATGAACAAATCCGGGCCGGCCTGTCCGGCCCGCCCGTAAAAAACACGGGTATGTGCTAGCATTTTGGCCTGACCCGTTCGTTCGTTCACGGGACGGGCCTGGGTGTTGAATTTAGCCCGCGGGCGGCCCGTATATATATATATATATTTACATATATATATATATATATATATATTTATGTATTTATATATTTATATATTTGTTATATATTTATATATATAATATTAAAAATAAACTAAAAGTAAATAAGTGTAAACACAGGCGGGCCAGACATTTCGGGCAAAATTTTAGATTTGGCCCGGCCCGTGCCCGAGCTCGCATTTGGTCAGGTCTATTGTGTTGTTGACCGAGCCTATTTGGAATCTCGATATCCAACCCAATTTTTTTTATAATTCCGAACTTTTTGTGTTATTACCTGAAATGATGTTTTATGTTGGACTACCTCGGATAGGGAGACTGATCTAATCGCTTTAATTTTTTTATAATTCCGAACTTTTTGTGTTGTTACCTGAAATGATGTTTTATGTTAGACTACCTCGGATAGGGAGACTGACCTAATCGCTTTAATTTTTTATTTTTTTTAAATACACACGATGGACCGACTGTATGAGCTCTGGATTGCAATAGCAAGACCGGGTTTATTGCGCCCGGTTCGATTCTCCTCTAAACCGCACTATCAGGCCCAGTAGTTTTTCTTTTCCTGTTTGTTAGAAGTTCATATATAAGCTCCACCATGATTCAAAACCCTAGCCGTCATCGCCATTTCACCTCTTCGGTCTTCACCCTCTCTCCCCCTTATCCCGTGGGCCATAGTGGCCTCAAAACCCTAGATAAACCCTAGCTATTCCCCCGCTTTAAAACTCACATCTCCCTCGCAGCTTCTCAAGTATCCCGCTGCTTCACTCTCTCTTCTCCAATCACTTTAGCCGTCTTAGTTTTTTGCTCAATCAAATTACATGGCTCCCCCTTTCAGAGGTGCACAACTCTTTCATCTCAATTTCTAGCATCTAAATGTTTTTTGTTCAATCTGTCTTCAATTTCTCGATTTGGATGTTTTTGCTTATGTTTTTCATTCATCCAGGTGGACGTGGTGGTGGACGAGGAAGAGGAGATGGAGGAGGTAGAGGTGGAAGAGGTGGCTCATTAGGCCCTAGAGGTGCTGACTTTAAAAGGCCTGGCGGTGGACGTGGTGGTAGTTTTGGTGGCCGCGGTGGCGATCGTGGTCGTGGCAGGGGCCGAGGTCGTGGCGGTGGACGCGGAGCTGGTGGTATGAAGGGAGGTAACAAAGTCGTCGTTGTTCCTCACAGACATGAAGGCGTTTTCATTGCCAAGGGGAAAGAGGATGCTCTCTGTACTAAGAACTTGGTACCTGGTGATTCTGTCTACAATGAGAAGAGAGTCTCAGTTCAGGTTAGTTAGATTTCTCTTTCTTTCAGTTTGCTTATAATCGATTCGTATCAAGTTTTTTTTTTATCATCGAAAAAATGTATAAGATACTTGGTGGTTTCTCATTTCGTAAATCATAGTGAATGGTTGGTTGAGAATTGTTTATTGCGTCTTATTTCAGAATGACGACGGAACTAAAGTAGAGTACAGAGTATGGAATCCATTTAGATCAAAGTTGGCTGCTGCTATTCTCGGTGGTGTTGACAACATATGGATTGTAAGTTTGATAAATTGTTGCTTTCCTTCCTTGATTCTATTATACTGTAAATTTGTTATACGACATTCATCCGTTTTACAGAAACCTGGTTCTAAAGTATTGTATCTGGGAGCTGCAAATGGAACCACTGTTTCACATGTGTCTGATCTTGTTGGCCCTGTGAGTCTTTTTGTTTGTTCTCATATGTTTCTTATCTATGTTTTGGTCTAGGACTTGTTTATGATTCTTATGTTATGTATATACAGGAGGGATTGGTGTATGCTGTTGAGTTTTCCCATAGAAGTGGTAGAGATCTTGTAAACATGGCAAAGAAGAGGACTAATGTTATCCCTATTATTGAGGATGCCAGACATCCTGGAAAATACCGCATGCTTGTCGGTATGGTGGATGTAATCTTTGCCGATGTTGCTCAGCCTGATCAGGTTTGATTATTTGCTTATTTTAACCAATCTTATCAACATTTTCATAATTTGATCATGGTCTGTCAAAGTACTATATTCCAATTCCTTTTTGTTTTCTTTTAAAACCATTTTGTCAGTTTTTAATTCATATATTAAAATCTTTTGATTACCCATCATCTGTCATAATTTGTGACATAAATTGAAGAACGCGTTTTGATTTTTTTTTGTTGAACTGTTATCTTTTAAATAATAATGCTTACTTTTTAAAGTTTATTTTTTTATAATTCTTACTTTCAGTTATGAACCTTGCTCAAACTTTTTAAATCTCTTTGGTAAATCATATGCACATGATGAGTAATTTCGGATTCCCCTTCAAGACTTCTTGGGTGATGTAAACTCCGATTATCTGATGCGAAATATTTTTCCCCTGAAACATGATATCTATTGATTTCAGGACAACTTTACAACATATTTTAAAATCTCTCGAGTTTGTAAGATATCTTTGATCAGTGTTTTTCCCCACCATTTTATCTTGTTCTGGTAGTATTATTTTTTGTTAACCATTCCCCCCTGAAACATGATATTTATTTGCATCTGGTATTATTGTTTCATTGGCACATGATGAGTAACTCGGATTCCCCTTCAAGACTTCATGGGTGATGTGAACTCCGACCCTCTGATGTATTATCTTTTAGTTTTATATTTTATATTCGTAGATCTCTAATCCTGTTTTGCCTCATATATGCCCTTAAATTCCTGTTCATTTTATTAACTTTGTTTTGAAATATTTATTGCCTTTTATGCTTGTCTCTTAGTAAAGATTGTAGTCTAGCAGGCTTCTCTATAAAATTAGACGGTGTTTGGTAGCCGTTAGTTAATTGGTAGACACTCAACTTACTAAGTAATTTGTGTTCGGATTGTTCCAGCATTGGTACTGTTGATACTCATTCCAACCTGAGAACATGAACCTCTTCCTTAGTGTGATACCTAAGCTGATTTTCTTGGCCAAATTTAGACAACACCCCCTATTTTCATTCAACTAGTCTCTGGCAGAGTAACTTTGTTCTTGTTCCTGAACTTGTTGGCCTCTATATTTTGGACATATAGATATTGATGTTGATTTTGTCTTCTACGTGTGCCATTATATTACTCTTTTATTGTGTTCATTTGAATGTTAACAAGTCTAAACTGTATTAAATACCTATTCTGTCTAACTTAGAGTTTGGATTTTGGTTTTGTATTATCCAGGCTAGAATTGTTGCTTTGAATGCTTCCTATTTCCTTAAAGTCGGTGGACATTTCGTGATCTCCATCAAGGTTTGTCATCTTTGAAGAATTGCTACATTGATTTCCTTGTTGTTAGACTAATTTGATAATTGAAGAGATAAGTTGGCTAAACCATGCTTTTAAATATGTGAATAACAGGCAAACTGTATTGATTCAACAATACCAGCTGAGCAAGTGTTTGCAACAGAAGTAAAGAAACTACAAGAGGCACAGTTTAAGCCAATGGAACAGGTCACTCTTGAGCCATTCGAGCGAGACCATGCTTGTGTTGTTGGCGGTTACCGCGTGCCGAAGAAGCAAAAGGAGATTATATGAAGCTTGATGCTTTTTAAATGTTTTGTCTACTTGATTGAAAGATGCTGGTAAAGAGTTGTATGATTTAAGTGGCTTTTTAGAGCTAGCTTACAATGTACTTTTTTAGCGGAGAATCAATTTTGGTTATTTTGTAATACTTTCAAAATTTATATAGCTAAAAAGAAAAGAATTAGAAGATAAAAAGAAGAAAGACAATGCTATAAAAAATATCTAAGATTGGTAATGGCCCTAATGGTTGCTTAATCTTTCTAAACCATGACTCTCAACTCATTCTTAAGTGTTTACGTAGTCTTGGATGAGAAACTTGGCTAATTTTTGTGACTAATTCGAGATTATAAGTCAACCAACCCTAAGTTTGAATTTTACAGAGGATGACTAAATCATATATTATCACCGGAGAATGAACACTCGTTTAAATCAAGGACAGGAACCATAGTTTGAGATTTTTATCCCAATCCTAGAAAAATGAAGAAAGATATTAATAAAACAAATTAAAAGAAAAGAAGAAGAAAAAAAATCCCAATCTCGTTTAACATCTTCTCTCCAAATCTTCGCTTCTCTTCTTCGTTACTCCTCAGCGAAGAGCGGCAGCCGCAGAAGACCGGTGGCGGTGAAGGTGGCCTAGCGTTCTCGTTGTTGATCGGCGGCGGCCCCGTCCTAGGCTCCTAGCGTTCGCTAGAACCCATAACCCTTTTCGGATCTATGTTTGTCCAGAGATCCAGATTTTATGTTTCTAGGAATTGAATCAAATTTGGATTAGAATTGACAGATTTAGAGACCGAGAATGCCAGGATGTCGCCATTTTTCAGTCTTTTTCGAGCTCTCTACCACCCACTTAGAATTTTTCGGTAGCATCGTCATTAGTGATTTCTCTTGATCCTATGCCGGAATCTTCTTTTGGTGCAGGGATCGGCATCGCCGTAATATTAATATGTGATGTTGGGGGTTGAATTGGGTTGATTGTTTGGTGTGAAGAAACATAGTTTGGTGTGCAAAAGAAATAATTTGTTATGCGTATGACGATGGTGGATGGAGATCAGGGGACTAAGGACGCCTACAGATAATTGATTCCTATCTTCTCTCTCAGGAACCGTGTGGTTTAAACTCCGAAAACGAAAACGGAATGAAAACAAATCTAGTCCATACGTACGTCCTTGTTCATGAGGTTGTTGAGAATCATTCTTTGTGGTTTGAACTAATTGTAGTAGAATTTGATTAGTTTTAATACCTATAGGGTAACAAAGTAGGGGGAATCAAGTGTATTTTGCATAAAACCAACCAGAATGATTCCATGAACAAAGTACATATATGGATTAGATTCGTTTCCATTCCGTTTCCGTTTCCGGAGTTACAACCAAACATCTTTTCAATTTATTTTATTTAATTCGTTATCTTTTTTCTTTCAGGTTTTTTTTAAAGTCTTTTTGTTTTATTTTTATCGATCAAAGCTAAGGAGTTGTTTGGTAGTTTTAATAAATATTGGGCAAAATCCGAAATAATATAAAGTTTAAGGGTACCATCCGGACTAAAAAAAATACTTGGGTAAAATCCGAAAAACACCAAAACACAGGGGTATCATCCGGAATTTTCCAAAAATTTTTTAGCAAAAAGATATAGGGAGAAATCTATTACCAATGAAAGTTAAAGATACTTTTCTTCAAAAAATTCTTCGAAACTCCATAAATGAGCATGAACCGCTACATTTATAGTAAGTATTATATGAATGGTTGAGAACCGTGATCCACCCACGAAACTGACAAAACAAGATTCAAATTTTATTTCGGGATTTAAGCAATTAAGCCTACCATGGTTTGCAAGATGCTACCGGTTAAGGTAAGCAAAATGTGTCCAATCCGAGGTTTATGCTCAAGGAGTGCACTTCGGCTTAAAGAGCAGCCGACTTGGCGGAGCCATCCATTAACACTTGTTATCTTAGTGCTTTGGCATTTTGGAGGTCTTCGTTTAGGATAACTTTAGGTGTAAAATTTAAAGTTGTAGCCCTTCGAAATACGATTCAAACTAGTACTGATGGGGTCTTCTAATTCATTTCAAGGCCTTCTTATCTTCGTTTTTACCGAAAATGCGCAAAAGTTGCCTTTAGGTCTTCTTGTATCCACAACTCTCAAGTGTTTGTTTCATGCCTCTTCTATAGAACTTATAAACATCCCTAAATGGTATCATAAGTGTTACCATTAATTATTAATGATCACACCTACAAGGCAACACAAAAAAAGTAGGCATACAATAAACAAATATAAATCATGATAGAATAAATGAATGTCCTATTCATTCATCCAATTTTAATCCTAAACAAAGACTATATACATCTAAAAATTAATAGAATAAATGAATGTCTAATTCATACAATTCTAATCCTAAACAAAGACTATATACATCTTGAAAACATGCTATCAAGAGACCATATTTCAAACAAATTAAATTCTATTAATATCTACCTAAGACAACTAATAAATCTAAGATACTAACAAATTATAGTCTATTAATTTCTATCTATTTCAAACAAATCAATTACATTACAAACGTACATGGATGTAACGAAAAGACTAGGGGTAGACATGGGACGGGATTGGGGTCATCCCAGTCACGTCCTAGCTACTTTAAATGGGACGTGATCGGGACAAGTCTTGCATATTTTAGATTGAATCCCACCAGGTCCTATCCCTGATGGGACCGGAATGGGATCGGCCGAGCCCAATCCCGTTTGCACATTAGTTTATTTAATATTTTTAAATTTTACGCTTTATTAACAAAATATTCGTATATATCGTACTTAAAACGCAAAAATATTAAAAATTTCAAATATTCATAATAACATATTACATTTAAATTAAAATTTTCAAATATATATAATAAAACACATCTAAATGAAATTGGTACACTTGTTAATTTTAACGGTTTGGCCTTCATGTTTTATTTAAAAATATATAAACGTAACATATAATAACTATATAAGTATTTCACTAATGCTTAAGGATTCTACTTATATTTATTGTTTTAAATTAAATACTTCATTATATATGGGACGGGACGGGCCTATCGGGATGGTGAAGTTAAGGCCCATATCCCGTCATGGATAGTTTTGACGGGACGGGATTTATAATTTTGAATGAAATCCCATCGAGATCGGGATAGACCCGGGACTGGACCGGTATTGGAGAGATTTGTGCCCACCACTAGAAAAAAAAACTCATTGGGATCACAATATATGGAATAATCGAGTGGTAACGTGACTTCATCTTCACTTTCCGGCGTCTTTAATAAACTCAAATTACTTTGGATGAAATATGAAACATGTAGAATATTAACAAATTTTGTTTTTGGTTATATATATTGCATGTCTTAGCCCTAACATTCGAAACCGACAAATATAATTATGGCCTTTGGGCAACATTCGAATCCAACAACTATATTATAAAGTTCAAGTTGTCGCTCAACGTTAAGATTGATCTTTTTCAATGTAGTTGCTCGACGCTGAAGTTGAAGTTTTTATAAAGCAACCGCTCGACGCTCATGTTGAAAGGTTCAATGTCGTCGCAATGTGTTGTGTACCTTGTAAATCGGAGGTTGTGCTCTCAACAATTCCGTTCATATACATATTCTCCATTATTATTTTCTAAAGGTTTTTTACTTCAAACTTAAAATATGGATATTTTAGATTTTTTTAAATATATTCTTTAAATATGCACTTTTATAGTTTTTATTCATACAAAATAAACACATTAAGGCACAATTATATAAATTTAAGCTCTTCGTTTATTCCATTGTAAGAAAACATCTCAACAATCCATAATAAACTTACAACAATTGAAAGGATTCCTCGATTTTTTTTTTACCTCTCTTTTGTATGCGGCGCCTCAGTAGGGTTTGAAACCGGAAGACGGTCATACAATGTGTAATATAGGTTTTGAGCCCATTACAATTCAATTTTGGGTTGGATGCTTCACTTAAGGCATGATGAATCTAATAGAAAATAGTAACAATAAATTTAATACCTCTCACAAACAAGCCCACTAAGAATATGTTTAAGGCTTAGCGAGTCTAGTAAAGGAGATATCTTAATTACTTAAGTGTCACTCATATTTTTTTTAAATTTTTATTCGCTTAAAGATTTAATGTTACCATTACCTTAATAAAGTAACACAACTTTTATTAAAACTAGACTTTGTCTCACTTATCTAGGTGTATACATTAGTATATCTATAAATTAATAAATCTATACTAAAGTGTTTTGCAACTACGATGACACTCTGATGTGTATATATGGTTTATAAGATTTCAAGGTGTACACAAGTTAGAGTCCAATATGTCTTTAGGAAAATCAACGTTGTCGCAGATAAACTCGCACATCTCGGTCATTGCTCGGATATGGATGACGGGAGCATTTCACGGGACGTTGAAGACCTCATCCGAAAGGATGCTCTAGGACGGTCAACTTCTAGATGTTGACCCTTCTTATACTCTTACCTTTGTATCAAAAAAAAAAAAAAAAGCTTTATAAGATTTTTTTTTATATTTCTCTTTAGTAGGAGACACTCTAGTTGGGTTTAAAACCATGAGACAATCATATGGTATGTATAATATGGACTTTGGGTCCAATACAACCCAATTTTGAGTTAGACACTTGTTTTAAGGCATGATGATACTAGTTAAAAGTGGTAACAAGAAATTTAATACCTCTCACAAACAAGCCCAATAAAACATTTTTATGACATGATGAGTCTAGTAAATGAGAGATTTTAATGCTTACGCTTCGCTCACATTTGTGTTATATACGTCGAGCAAAGATTTAATGTCACCAATTATTTATAGATAAAGTAAAAGAAAGTAACTTCTATTTAGATTATATCTTATCTCGCTTATCTAGGTATACATATATTTGTATATCTATAAACCTATAATAAAGTCTTTTTGTGATGACAAAGACACTCATCGGTATAATTTAGAAGTTTTTTTTACTTCTATGTCGTAGGTGGCCCGTTATTAGGGTTTGAAACCACAAGACAATCATATGGTAAATGAGAGATCTTAATGCTTATTTGTCGCTCACATTTGTGTTATTCATATTTCACGCAAAGTTTTAATGTCATCATTTTTTCAAATATAGTAAGCCAACTTCTGTTAAAATTAGATTTGACCTTGCTTATTGAGGTATATATATTTTTACATCTATAAAGCTATAATAAAGTCTTTTTGAAGTCTCTCTCATGGAATGCATGTGACCTTTACAAATATCCTTTTTCATTAATCGATAAGACCTCCTACATTTGTTGTTCAATTTTCATTACCCCAATCATATAGTCGGTCAAGTAGACAATACAATCTTGAACATAGTTATCCAATCATAAATAAAAGATTAAATTGACATCTTGCATGAATTGAAAGGAAAAATAGGTCTGAACGGAATAACATTGTAAAAATTTGATGGGATCTTTGGTACCGTAAGAACAAAGTAATTTTTCAAAACGATTAAGGAGGAGTGAATAGTACAATTGGTTTCATCAAACAACAAAAGGAGGAATGGAGAAAAACTAAAACAGATGAGGGTGACTATGTAATTAGGTCACCACTGAACATCTTAATGAGGGAAAAAAACAATATAAAAATGGGAAAACCTCAACTTGTTTTAATTTTTTTTGATGGATCTGAGCTTGATTATGGAGAAACATGGACCGGTTTTGTCATAAGAAATCACAATGGTGGTGAAGTTGTTTGTCCAAGTGTAAAGAAAACTATCATAACTCGGTAATCAAAGCGGAGGTCCACACTCTAAAAAATGGTCTTGAAGAGACTATCGAACTAACTATTATAAAGATAAAAATTGAAGGTGATTGTAACCTGATGACAGGGGAGCCGGCGACCGAAGTTTGAATGTGATTTGGACACTTTAGGGTCATTAGAGCGACCTTAGGAGGTCGAGATGCTTTTATCCGACTCCACGCTAGATCTTAGGTTATTTGATGAAATCCAGATTAGGCATATTTTCAAGGAAGCTAACTACATGGCTAATTGTCTGACCCAACTAGGACACTCGACCACCCACAACAAATGTTAAATGATTACGAACTTCGTGCTCT
This sequence comes from Fagopyrum tataricum, assembly GCA_002319775.1. Taxonomy (NCBI): domain Eukaryota; kingdom Viridiplantae; phylum Streptophyta; class Magnoliopsida; order Caryophyllales; family Polygonaceae; genus Fagopyrum; species Fagopyrum tataricum. The sequence goes on along the minus strand of CM008285.1, from coordinate 7,023,561 downwards.
CATTCGTAAGAATGTTTTTGACTACCTCTAGTAGACAGTAAAATATAATTAAAAATAAAACAATCCACCTCTTATTGAATGCCGAATGGCAAAACAAACCACAAATAATATCAACTAATAAACAACCAGATGCATCGAAGTTAGGGATCGCAAAGAGTCTAGTGATGGGTGGTTGTATCACTTCTATCACCCGACTCATACTAAGAAATCATTCACCCGAATCATAACCCACCCAAGGATCCCTTTATCCAAAACCATAACTATAGGTGATCGGGTGAGTCGTTTTTTTTTAGTTCACCCTAAAAATTAATCGACTTTCAAAATAAACAACCGAATATAACATAATGCAATAATTTAATAAATCGATTACCCAAGTGGAAAATTAGCAGTTCAAAATTACACGTCTCTTTAAAATCCAAAACAACATTAGCATGAAACTAAGTTTGTAAATCATAATTCGAACTGTTTTAAATAGATCTTCAATTTGATGAGCATTCGGCTTCCATCAATTCCCTAGGCTTGAAAAAAAAGCACAAGCTTGTGATCTTTAGAAAGTGAAGAAATATTCCGGTTGGGAATTTACGGTTTAATTTAGAAGGAGAGTAGTAAATTCATAATTTTTTAAATTAAAGTGTCGGGTGCATGCTGGGTTGATTGGTGGATCGGGTGAAGATTTTTAATACCTTCACTCGGAACCGCAACCGGACCATCACCCGGATTTCAACCTCATTTTATCGGGTTTTAACCGTTCGTATGGTTCAGTATATCGAATAACCATCGGTTTCGGTTAAGATAGACATCTCTAGTTGAAGCCTTGACAAATGATAACCTAAGTACTAATAAATTTATTAATGAATTGTCTTGCGAACATGGTACCATCAAAATCATTTCAATTTTTAACCGAAAAAATAATTAAGGGTGTGGACGATTTTATTCCAATGTAAATTTAGAATTTAGAGTTGTCTTATAAATTTGATATGTTTGGTGAAATCTTCTTTATTTATTATATGATAAGTTGAACCTAGTTTGGGACGATATATAACCCTTGCTTTGAGGAATCTTATGTTCCTAATTATAATCATAGGCTTACCGGTTTTTATATTTTTTTTGTCAATTTCGCGAGATCGTGGCTTGTTTGATCTTTCTTCCTGTTTTTTAAGGGCTTAAAGGGTGTAACTTTTTACCTATTGGAATCGCGAGAGTATCTCTAGGTGGAGTTAAGCACGGTCTTTGTCAATGGTAAAGGTTATATTTGATGATTACTTGGTTATACGCTGATCAACGTTCATTATATTCATATACGTGATTTTATCTTGATTTATCATAGTGGATACTTGTTTCCTTAAATCACTTTCTTTCTTATTTCTACATTCATCATTCATGCTTGCTTTGTCCTTTTAATAAACCTGAAAACTCTTTTAAAACCGATATTTTATCTCCTACTCTTTCTTTTCTTCCTTCACTTACGTAGTACATGTGAATTCAACATTCGATATATTACGACCGATCCCATCATACTTACGGGTGTTGCCGTAGTGTACCTCAACTGGCTGTATAAATACTTGATGTTCCAAGAGCAAGTTCACCGGTTCGGTCTTACCCGGTCGCCACATAGATAAAGTGATGTTGTGAAATTCATTATTGAAAAAAACAATATGGAAAAAAACAATATGGTGAAATTCATAGAAAGAGTCAATTCACCGGTTCATATATGTGGTCGGTGGTCCCATTTCATTATATTTTTTTAAAATAGGTTTTAAAAAAATATTCATACTTGATTTAATTTAAAATAGTAATTTATCATTATTTTTAAATATCTTGTTATGATTTTATTTTAGTAAATAAATTTTAAAAAATTATTTGTATAAACACCTTGTTTTAAGTTTTATTTTTTTATAGTATAATAATTTTTTGTCTGTTTATAAAAAAAATTAAAAGGTGTTCAAAAAAAACTTTCGAATTATACCACTAAAAATAATAAATAAATGAAATCACATTGAATTTAACCAGTTGAAAAACAAGAAGAGTGAAAACACGTCCAATGACAATGAATAGTATTTGACCCAAAAGCTGAACTTGCTCCATATCGAAATCCTTTATCTTAGTATTATTAACTTAGCAACATCCTTTTTACTCCTGCCTCCATAACTTTAACTTTAGAATCATGATAACTTTCAGACTTTCAGTATAATCAAACACGGAACAAAGACGAAGAAACAACTTAGAACTGGAAACCAGATGCAGAAATAACCCTAGATGACATCTCCATGGCTTGTAGATGCACATTTTCTTCTAAAATGAACATGCCAATTGAAGGAGACAACTTAACCCCGCATGCATCTTCGATCTTAATTTATCAAGTTTTCACCCGATTTCTCTCGAATATTTTTTTGCGTTTTCGACAATTTCAGTGTATCAAGTAGCTCAGATGTTCCTTCGGCAACACTCTAAACCGACCCACACAAACTTTGGAGACCTGAATGACCTTAATGCAGCACAATGCTTATCATATTCAAATTGTGCCACAGGAGAAAAGCTCAGGATAAATAGTAAACGTGTGTTTCCAGGCGTTTTCTAACACCAAAGTTCACAGCAAAACTAATTGAATATTCAATGCAAATCAAGTCAACATCACAATCATATGATGCAATTAGTTCACAACATTGAACAACACAAAAAACATGTAAACGAGCCTTATTGAAAGTTCACATGCGGAAAGAAATATCCATTGACAGCCATATTGTATAAGCATGGAAATGACTCATCAGTAATTGCTGGTGTAGAAATTCTTTAGGAAAGTTGAGCTGCCTTTATCTTTCTCACTTGAATCCTGCACTAGACCATGTTCTCCAACTACATATTGCCCAACAATGTGATGCCGCTGTTTTGCGTGCTCCACAACGTTATTCAGTTCCTCCGTCCCTTTAAAAATCAGCATGTCTATAACCTGCAAGTCATCCAATATGCAAGTGGATGGATGTTAAGTGGAGCACATGTATGTGAACATCAAACATTTCATATCAGCACAAGTTCATAGAATACTACAAGAGAAACAGATTGCAAGGGCAGAAACCCATAATTTGCAAGGTATGATGTTGTAAGAGTGCAATCCTGTAAGAGTATACCAAATTTGCATAATACAACATCCAATTCGAAACTAACTGACTACCCCATAGTTTGAGGCTCCTTTCACCAACTACAAAAGTAACACATGGAAACCTCTAGTTTTCAGCCTCATAACTAGATTCTACAATACAGATTATCCTTTCACACTTCTCATGTTTGCTAGATTGGCATCACAAAGGAAATTTGATTGTAGTTCAGCAGTTTCAGGGTATTACTATTATATATGACAGAAAAGTGACCTACAGTAGTGTTAAGAGAACGAGTACATTATGAGTGGTTTACTGGTTTTATTAAATTTCTAAGACAAGGGACAGTAAAGTGAAAGTGGGCATTCAATAATACAGCACAATACAAAGCACGTCACAATAGTGACATTGTAGAGCTACTTAACAGGAGTAACACGACGAAAGTAAGATTACAACAGCAATTTCAACTAGTCAGGGTATAGATTATAGTGAAATTGATGATCTAGTTACTCCACAAAATACAAAAGAGTGCCTTTCACAATGACTGATCTGAATAACTATCAGTATAACTTGTGTCATGTATTGGCTAATCTTACAAAGCTCTCAAAAGTTCGAGCAATTGAGATCAAAGATTTTAGCCTGTGCTGAAAAGCTGATAAACTAGTATGGTGAATAGGTAATAGACACGTCGGAGGAAACCAAACCAAAACCAAAACACCATACACTACCTAAATGGTGGGTTTTACTACTCCAACCATCGGTTAGTGTTTCCTGGTTTCTTTAGTTTTTTTTACATATATAACCTATTGACAACATAAAGGTCTCCTGTCAGCCAAATGCTTAACGGGAAAAGACATACTCTATACACCGGATTAGCAATCAATCAGAGCTTCGAACCTGGAATTGCAAATCAATCCTGAACAGTGCTATTAGAAATGCCCAAAAAGTTCAATATCCTTCATATCCAAGTACAAATTTCGCTTTTCAAGGTGATATCAGAGCTTCGAAACAATTATCAACAAAGCCCTTTCCAACTCATTCTGTTTAGAGTTTCGAAACAAATTAATCGATAGTAACAACGAAAAAGAGTTGGCATTTCCACAAACAATAACATAATCATCCAATTTCATAGGTATTCCCAATTTTTTTGAATAGCATACAGAAACAGAAGTAGAAGGAAACCCTAGCAAAAATCGCCCAAAATTGAAAATACCTTAGGGTCGTCAACATGTGCGTTCTTACGGATCTGCGAAGCGACGGAGGAGCGGAGCTGGGAGATGGTAGCAACGTCGTAAAGATTGTAGATGTCCATAACCTTAGGGAGCGATCTGCAAGCTTCCTTGAAGAAACTGAATACTCTTCCTCTAGCTTCTTCCAGGCTAGCCGAGTTCGGCGGCACCTTCACTGCTCTCATCGTGAACGCCATTTTTATCTCTCTCACTCACACACGCAGAGATGGTCAGGTACTCGCAGATCAAATGGGACTATGGGAGAGAAGACTGTGTTGAGTTTGAGGCGGATGATAGAACTGTTGAGAATACTTTTATATATCCTTTCTCTCTATTCCCATTTTGAGATCAAATTTTGTTCAATTTAAAAAAAAAAAAATCATTTTCAGAAAAAATTTGAAGATGAAACAAACCATCTAGAAATAAAATATTTTCATAAATATACATCATCGACATTGATTTATATCAAAATATCACAATTTTTGTTAAAATTTGGATACCTTATGCTAAACTATATAAATTTTATCAATTATTATAACATTTATTTAAATATTTTTTATTTTCATTACTAGATTAATTAAAATAAATGTTCACATTTGTTATGTTAAACAAACCAATTTATTATGTCCTTTTTAAATGGTTATATTATTTATTTTTACAATTCGTAATGTATATTTTCATTAATATTAAAATAAAATAACTTTTATTTAAAATAATTTTATAATCATACAACTTTTATTTAAGAAATATTTCATTTCTATTTTATGACAACTTCTGATTATATTTTACTTTCACTTTCATTTTCATTGTAATCTCGTTCTTTTTTTTAAAAAAAAAAAATATTTAATTTAATTTAATTTAATCAACTTTTGTTTAAATTAGATATGACGTCTACATTTTATATATGTCCGAGCATTTATAAAATTAAAATATACAAACTTTAATTTTAAAACTTTTTACAAATAAAATAAATTATTATATCACATCAACTCGTACAAGGTATGAGAATTAAACTAGTTATTTTAATAGTAAAATACGAATATTTTGCATAGAAAAATATATTTATTTATTTTAAATAATAATCCATTCAAATTCAAACTCTTTTTCAATTGGTTTAGTTTATGTGTAGTACTTGTATTCAGACTATTTCTATACAATGAATACCACAAGATTATGTGAATGGAATTGATCTATTTACCATCCTTTTTCTTTTTCTACCAAAAAAAAAAATTACCATCCTTTTTTAAGTCTAGTTCACCTGTTCCGATCTCATATTTCACTCTTCTAATTAGTTAACTTCTATTTTAAAAGATAATAAAGTTCTAATAAAAATCATTAATTGATAAATTTAAGTAGAAGTTAACAATCACAGGAGTAAGACATGAGATTGGAACAAATAAATTGGTATTTATATTGTATGGCGATATTTTTTTCCATCTTGTCCTCGTCCCTCAAATGGAACCTATATTATTGAAGAGACAAATGAGTGAAGAATAAGGTTTGTATAGTTAGAAAATGTCATAACAAAAACACAACAATTGTTCAATATATAAATATTTATATAAAGCTTTCATTGTTACATGTAGTAATAGAACTTTTAACCCAAGATAAGTACAATGAATCAATGATCATCCAAAACAATGAGTAAAAGTTTACTTGATTTTCTTATCATCCACCACTAAGGGCCAGATACTTGGTGAAGAATCTCTAGTCTGACAAAACCAAATGGAAAACCATAGAAAAAGCAAACAAAATTGTCAGATTTGTGTTCCTCTAAACATAAACAAAGAGGAATTCATGGGGATGATCAAGCAACAAAAATAGCTTCATTTAGAGTTTAAAGTTGATAAAAATGGTCAAAAGACATTAGAGTTGAGTTATATGTGCATTTGGGCAATTGGATATCATAAGAATTGTAAAAAGAAGAGAGGCATAAACTACAAATAACAAGAAGCCCATTCTTCTTCCTCCTCTCTTCTTCTTGATCATCAATGTCACAGCCTAATCTGTGTCTACTGCACTTTTGCATCCTTTGATTTTTGATTTTTTTTTTTTCATTTCAGTTTATTTACTCTCTCGGGCGAGCGAGCCATAGGGAACTCAGAGCACGGAGCCTAGAGAAGTATTCATTAATTGCAAGAAGGGCGCGAGCTGCCTGCCGCGTTGTCAGTATCCGGTGCATTCGCTGAAGCGTTTGTTGGCGTAGATTATCAGCCTGAGACAAACAAAGAAGGTACCATGATTATGAAATAAGCTTCAGTGTAAAGACTATACAAAATGAAATTCTAGATTTTTTCATCTTCTTCTTCTTAATTTATGTTTGGCAAGTGCAGGTTACAGGAGATGAAGATTATTGTATCTTGTAACAAATTACTTCTTTTTTGAACTTCAACTACCATTTTTTTCTTTATTCATCTTTATCTAGTAAAAAAAAAATTCACTTTCAACCTCAATAAGCTCTATTTACCAAACATATGTAATTTTAGTGCAAAATGTTGTATACAGCACAGTGTATGTTGATACTTTAGCTGAAAGGTATTATAAAGAAAATATGTCTTATAAAATTTGCATTATGCATCCAAACAAGCCCTTGGTTAACAAAACAAGAATTTGTACCTGATGAATAAACCCTTCAAGAGTACCGAGTTTTCCCATAGCCATAGCCATCTGACCCATATAGTTTGCGACGTTTCCTGAGGAACCAGATGTGCCAAGAGTACTGCTTGACAGTGTCTCAGCCAAAGATTGTTGTAATGCTTCCATTCCTTGTGACAGTGCATCTTCTGCCTGTTGGGAGGACTCTTGCAGATTACCAATGGCAACTACTTGTTGTTCGGTCAACGGTTCAATTTGACTTACAAGGAGCTGTCAAAAAACAGTCTTAGTCAGCCAAGAAAACAAGTTACATTTTTAAACATGACAGGTGGAACGTGTTATATGCTAAAACGCGCACCTTAAGTAGCTCAGAAGAACGAAAGCCACCAAGCCATAAGAAACACCTCTCAGCAGGTGTTTTCCACATACCCGATAACAAATGAAAAACATCATTCTTTGCAGCATTTGCCTTTAACCTGAATATTTCATCATAATGTGCCATGATACCATCAACGATAATACGAAGTTCACCATCACCAGCATGGGCATTAACAGCTGATCTCAATTCGTTTATTTGGCGGTTATGCTCCTCAAGCCACCGTGCATATTCCACATCAAATGCCATTGCCCCTACAACATTATTGGTGGAAATTAAGACAGACCGTTTGATGTTTCAGAAGAGAATTTGATGAAACAAAATATAGGATTGCAGTAAAAGCAACTGAACTTGATTTTTTTTTAAATTGAGATATCGAGAGATTTTCTTATGTTAAATTTTTAATACAATATCTAAATTGTATGCCTATCTGACAAAACGGGTTACATGGAAATATCTCTTTATATATCCCAACCTGGTGTAAGTCACAAAATAGTCTACTGTGACACCCGTATTAATCATATCATTCCATGTAGCACTGTGCCATGTTTTGCCCTACATAGCAAGTTGAATTATCCATACAACTTCATCTGCAAGTTATTTGTGCAAAATATGATATCATTGAGGTAATTTCTTTGAAGTTTCCGCTTTTCAAATGTAATTTAGTAAACGGCTGATCTAGAACTATTCAAAATTGAGGATCTTGAATATTAAGGGCAATGTCAAGAAATTGAGCAGCATCCTAAAATTAAATCTTTCACAAGATTATCATCCTAGCTGTCAAATTGTAATCGTAGAGTACTTTCAATTATTATTATTAGCAATCTATAGGGCCATATTCAGCAACATGGTCTCTTTCCAAACAAACTAGCACTGTACATGTCAAGCCGCGATGAAAATGTTTTACACAATAATTTTTAGTCATCATGGTGAGGAATTCCTGTGGCATTCAAGGATTCCTTCCATATGTAGTCTCAACGATACTTAGATTTGGAAAGAGACGGTACCATTTCCATTCATTGAATGCGCCTGATCTCCTGAACTTGAGATGAAAATTCCCTGATGAAAAAAGACAGATAAAACCCTCAGGCTTCAGAAGAATTAAATACCACTAACATTTAGATAGCTGATAAATTAAATAACCACATTTAACCTGCTGCCGTGCTCGCTGGAGCTCCTGTTCCAATTGAGTAAGCTTTAGCCTGCTAGTCTCAAGTTGTTGCACATATGCCTACACCAAGAAAACAATACGTACCGTGATCAATCAACAACCCGCGAAGGTAAGATCGAACAAAAAACGCTAGCAACAAAATGCAAACAAAAATGCGAGGAAATAATTTAGATATGTTAAACAGGGTAAACTCAGCAGAGCAAAAATAACTGTAACTTTAAAGTTGTACTACAGCAAGGACACTTGATTCACCTGAAACAGTACACTTTTTAATTTTAAAATACTAGCGTCGTGTGGCGAGCCGCGTGTGCTGAACAGAAACAAAAATGCATGAAGCAGGTCCTATGTTTTTTCACTGGAAAATAATTCTACTCAGTAATCAAATAGGCGTCCAAATGTACTGCTAATCTAGCCATCATAACCTATATCAGGGTAATGTAGTTGTAGTGAAGCCAAAGACCAGGCAGCGAGACTTGCAGCAAGTAACACTGAAAGCTCCCCTTAAACAAAGAAAAAACTTTTTCCCCATAAAACAGCTGAAACCCCGCACAATAAAAACTGCCCTCGTTATACTTGAAATCGACCACAGGTGCAAACTATATATCCTATATAAGCACATTGCTTACAGTAAAAGAAGCACTGCTACATCTAGAAAAAAAATTTTACAACCACATCATCCAGCTCACATCACACAAGTAATCTTCTGAGAAACCAGGGAAAATTATTACTATTCACCATCATCCTGTCAGCAGATTTGATGATCAGTTGTAGTAAACAATGAAAATAACCAGTCCGACTTTGCAAATCTACCAGCCAATATTAAATCCATAACAAAATGGCTTGAAATTGTAATAAAGGACAACTGAGATCTATTAGGGACATCTCAGTTTGTTATTAGTTGTTATTTACCACAAAATTACAGTTTTGTAACCACTTTTGAGCAGCAGTCTCATTTAATCGCTGGTCCTCCTTGTGTCTCCTAAATTATAGTATTACACTCAATCTCGTTATGTAAACTCTCTCAGGTGGAGAAAGGAAGTTTTGTCCACTTAAGATTTGGATAGCACCTTAAGTAATGAGTTAAAGATGACAAAGTAAAGAGGCCTCATATAACTGAATGTCTCAACCAAGCTATTTTTCCCAATTTTATCCTAAGACTATCCAGAAAACAGTGCAAACTTTGGTCCTGTCCACAAGGGCAAATCCATTCAACTTTTATAGTGAAGAATTTGCATGTGTTCTAAGTGAAACTACCACGAGTACAGACCAAAACAAAATTAAACCCAAAAAAAAATCATGATCTTCATCAAAATCATACTTTGAAGAGAATACCAATCAAAATACCATCAAGTTCATAATTATAGGTTCACACAAGCACATATGATACCTATAAACGATCTACTTACGAAGAAAAGAACAAGATAATGCTTCAGATCATGGCCAGTGATGAACCTAGTTGATTCAGTTTCTCAAAATCATAACAAATATGATATAATTAAACTTTTAGCTATAACATGAGCACTAGTTTAAACAGATCATTTTGCATGAACTTTAATGGAACATATCAGAAGAACATATTCAACATTAGATGATGAGATAATAAATGTATAAAATAAGAGAATTCCATGAGGATTAGGGAAACAATGTATCACTAACTTTCTTCCTTAATCGACTTTTCCTTGCAGCTTCGCGGTTTTGTGCAAGCCTCCTAAGAGTCTACAAAATATGCACAAAAACATGTTCTTAAGATAAACAATTGTGTCAAGACTGTTTCAAAAAGAAAATAATTGCATCTTAGAACCTTTTGATCTTTATTGTCCTTTGATCTATCACTTGAATCAGAAGCATTAGCTACAGCAAGAGCATTTTCAAGCTGCACAACCATTACAACAAACCATCAAAGATGAATAAAATATAACAATTTATAGGAAGAATGGAAATCAAACAAAGAAATCATGTGATGAGCTTCAGGGAGAAGATTACCCTATGATTTCTATCCTCTGTATCCAAATCTGTTGAGATGTCAGTCCTTGGACTAGCATCCGCCATGGCTAACTCAGCCCGGTTATCTTAACTACTGCTAGAATTAAAAACTAAGTGACGCTAATGTCTCACAGATGAACACCTTATTCCAATAGCTGACGACTATATTAAAGGAGGATGATGGCTGTTAAAGAAAGGTAAAAACAATCAGGAAATTAAGATTCTTAAGAAGCTAAGCTGAAAAATGCAGCAAAAAGATCAGATAACAGGAAAATATTTCACTTTTGTTATACAATTGTATTATTTGAACTTTAAGTCACAAGAAAATGTAATAACAAAATTAAAGCATTGACTTTGTTTACTATTTGGTCTATTTATAACACCCTATTACCATACTCACCTAATTAAAGTTTCTTTTTGTCCTAACACTGTCAAAGAGAACGAATCAAGAAACCTAGGGCACAGTTGCAGAGATTCCATGAAGAGGGGGAAAAATGGGCAACACACTACACACTATAGCACTAAACTTAGCAATGCACCTTCTTTTTCGATACAGACTATGATAACTTCATTTGGTAGTCTTCAGGTTTGGAAACCAAAAATTAGGAAGCCAACTCATTCAACACATATTGAATTTGTCACACTGCCCATTCACTACCCATCACTGACATGTCCAAAATAATTTTACATCAATGGATGGTAATTTTTTTGAGTTTGACAAAAAAAAAAAAAGAAGGAAGAAATAGTACCAAACATAGTCTTAAAGCCCTAAAGAGCAAAGATAGTGCGTCCAGAATTTTACACAACAGTTTCTACTAAAATCTATTGCATGGCATGCATGTTAACAGCTTAACAGTTAACATACCTGATTTTTCCTCTACATAAACAATATATCTGCGTAAATGGACATAGCTTCTGTCTGTGCAGCTGTAACAAACACAAGTCCAAGTAACTAAGCAAGTAACACATAAGTTAATTCCATGAATCAGCTTATAACTGAAAGCCTAATGACAGCATCAGCATGTTTAAGAAAATACTCAACGATACAGAGTTCATTAGTAACTCATTTGGTAAGCACATTTGTCCTTATTTTGAACAAAATAATTGTGCACCGGACATTAAATTGGACAATCTCTTCTTATGAATCATGTGGATTGTGTAATAATGTTAAGAATTCAATATGCTTCCAGATTCCTATTTATTGCCTCCTCCATTTCAGGACATTGGGAGAGAGATTTTTTATTTTTATTTTTATATAAACTTAGACAACTGTTTTGGAACCAAGGGAGTTAACTGCTTCTTATAATATGACTTGAGATACAAAAAGTCATAAAAATCACTAAATTCAGTTTTGGTATTGCTTTTTACTTTGTGACTCGCTAGTTGCTACCATTTTATGCATCAAAATATAAATAGTGCACACCAGTTCATATAGCTTGAATGAGCTTGCAGAATTTATAGGACAACCCCCATTACAGAATTTAGAAGCTCCTGCACTTTAAGGATAATACTGTCCAAAACATTATCAGAAACTGTCAACATACATGGCAAATCTGAACATCTCCTTGATATTTTCTCTTCAGCAGACAATATCTTAAGCCACCATCCTTCCAGAGATCCAATTCCACAATTCAAAACTATAAGCAACCAAAAACGAGCATTATGAGATGGAGATCAAGTATTTTGCAGAAAGGCATGTCGCCCGAAAATGAAATATAGGTTCCAGAATGCCAGACAGTACCACACAACACAATGGGGCTGGGTATTAATGAACGCATCAATGAAACAAAACTATAGGCGTTATAGAAACAACATGAATGCACCGTCGAAAGGTATTCTAGTACTAGAATTAACTACAGTGATAGGGACATAACTAATTCAAATCATTCAATATAATCCCTCATGAAACAGCAATCTTTTAGGTTAAGTTAAACCGCATTCCTTGGAATACAAAGGAAACCATTGATGCCCAGATCGAAAAAACCCTGGATCAGAAGGAAATGCAAACAATAAAAACATCATAGTGGAATCCACCAGATCAATAAACAAAGACCAGTAAATGCAATTTTCAATAAATTAACACCAAGAACAATGCAGCTAATAGCTTCCTATAACCACGCAAGCTTTCACCTTATGCTAAAACTGGTAATCAATCTGCCTTTGTAAAGAAGATGAACTTATAACAACAACAAAAGTGCTAACTCATACCCCCTTCCTCAAAATCCAATCTGCGAGTAACAAACCATAATCCAAACCAAAGAAACAATGAGCAGCAAACCCTAGAAATAGAAGACCCAGATCAAATACAATTCCAGATTGGTTCCAAAAATACTCAATTGAGCACAAAAAGTTAAGCAAACTGAGTATTCCAGACAAAAATCAAATGCAAATCAATTAAAGTATACTAAAGTAAAACAAAAGGCCAACCTATCAGCTCAAAAAATGAGCAGAATCCCACCAAAGGAGCAATTACCCAAAAGCCCAAACTTAATTTGAACAGAACGCACAAGCTAAAAACAACTCCAAGTGTATAAAAGAGGATCTTACCGCAAACCTGCTTATCACTTGAAGTTAGTTGGTGAATACCCGTTTACAACTTCTTAACCTAAACCACCAAAAACTCACAAACCCAACTGTTTTTAGATCTCTAGTAATTCCCTTTTTCCCTCCTCTTAGAATTTAGTAGTAAGCGAGAAGGAAAGCTATAGCGAAGAAGAAGAGAGACGCTTGCTTGGACTTTGGATCCTTCCAATCTCTAGACGTCTTTTTGTGGCACACAAATCATCCACTTCCCAAGGTGTATTAATTTAAAAGCTTAGTGCTTTGACAAGTATATGTTTTTTTTCCTTTTAGTCTGTATATGAATTGTACGAGTAATGTATTTACTGTTTTCAATTGTCTCAGTCTGTCTCTTATGGGTGATTGGGGAAAAATGACTAGAAAGCATGAAGTGTATGATGGATGCGTTTCAGTCATTTTTCTTGTGTGACCCCACACAGACCTTCCACTCTTTGTGGGTGTTGTTCACGCGCTTTTCTTGTTTTGATACATGATTTTATAAAATTGATAATTAAGGTAAATAATTATGCAAAAACCAAGGAATGGAATCATTATTGATTTACAAAAAGTATATTTTATCAAATCTTATTGATATTTTATGAACAACTTGATTTTGTCCCACTTATTACTCTTGATAAAAATGATAATAAAAAGTGTAAAATATGGAATATCCTTTATTATACATGATTATATATTTCAAAATGGGCAATATAATAAAGGGAGTGTTGGGTGAAGTGTATATACATACTCAATGTAAATGAGGGAGTAGAATCTGTATGATATTACATAAATAAATAAGAAATATATAATCTTTTTATTTCTCATTACGTATTTTAGTTTTAAAATGCTATTTTATAATACTTATATTTTATACTAATATAATTGTTTGTAATATATACTTGACCTGGACTTTACATTTTATTTACTTGTTTGTTTTAAAAAAATCGTTCTTTTTATAGACTTTTTAACTTAACAGAGAAAATTATTATTATCCCTTTAACTATTATTCAGTGTAAATCCTTATGACAATATTTATTGTGGAGCACAGCGAGTAGATTTGAAAATAATACATAACTTTTAAAATATCCTGTATTCTACAAATAATACTTTATAATATATGTCATCTTTAACATTAATCTGAAGACTAAATATTAATATTTTTATATTAAATGTTTGCATGTCATATACTTCATATTATAGAGTGCTATTCACAATTTATCGTGCTAAATATTCGTGTGTTAGAAGGTTGACTCATTATATTAAATATTTGTTTTTACCATTAATATTTGCATTTTATAAACTGATAGTCTGATATTCATATTTAGCAAACTAATGCTTATATTTAAATGATGTAATCGCTTTCAATTTGCTATCTTTATATCGATATACAATAAACAAATATTTATAAACGTTGTTACGAAGTGATCACAATATAAAATATATAAAATAAAAAAAAAACTACAAATCACAAAAAATAGTGATTCTAATGTAATGCATAAATACTAGAGAATTTGAATATTGGTTCTAATGTAAAGCATAAATGATTATTACATGAGAAACAAATGCTTGCCTTTGGCATCATAAGCTACTCTTCTATCCTAAAATTGCAAATCATACACACCAACTGCAGAGAATTAGCATGTAAATATACCTCTAATGCCTTGAAAGAAGAAAAGAATAAAGAAGCATAGTACTCGAATCAAATCTGAGTCCTCCTCGAGCTCGATCATTCCAACTATACATTGTCAGATTCGCCATCTGCTAGTTGACTGGCATGATTGTCTTGATGCCATTTTAAGAAGCCGTTGACGAGGGCGTCTCTCAACCATGGATACCGACAATTTTCAGCAGCTTCAGGAATTCTGAGCCAACGCCTTTCTCGGGTGCTTTTTTCCGGCCATGTAGGCAGCTCCTCCTTCACTAGCAAGGCGAACATGGCTGCTTTGCAATGCCCTTCCTTGCTGCACTCTTCTTGCAGGGTTTTGCTCTTGAAATCGTAGTATCCCAGAAACCCCTGTAGCATTTTCATGCAAAAACATATGAAAGAAAAATATAGTAAACATAAGTTGTTCATGAAATTGTTAAATGTCAGTCTTCATTGTAAAATTTGACAGTCACAGTAAGAGTGTTGGTTTGATGATACCAATATATGACAGTAAATTCAGGAGCTTATTTTAAGGGTTGGAGACAGAAACAATTGAACAGAAGTGTACAGTCAGCAATATCAATTATCACTGATCTTCGCATTGAAGTATAAGGTCAGATTCTGTTGAACTGTCACTTACTTACCGCCTTCCATAAATGAGAATTGTTTTAACCTTACAATGATAATTTTCACCTGATCTTATTTGATAGCAGACATCTTTTCCTATTCTGACAGATAACTATACACTTCCCTCTGATACAAAGAGTGATGAACGGGAATGGATTCCGAATGTTAAGGCATTAAATAACTTCGCAGTCAAACATGAATGATTTAAACTAAAAGATAATCCAAGCAATTCAGTAAGTCCTAAAATATACAGTAATAACTCACTTGTTGGATGTGTGATCAAGTGGTTCATTACACGAAATGCATCCTTATTATTCGGATTGTTTGAGAAATCTAACTTAAAAAATTCTTCCCATGGAAAATAACATTTTCCTTGTTAAGTTTGTATTTTTTTTCTTACCACTGGAAAACATAACATGTGAATAATTGAAGTTATGATATTATAACGACAACAGCCAAACAAACTGTACCTTTATATCGCCCTTCACACCAGCCTCTTCAACTGCTTCCCTTGCAGCCGCTTCCTCTTCTGTTTCATCAGTCTCCCATCCTCCCTAAAAACAAACGAAGGAACGCTCAAGTACATCGGAATTAAATAAAAACTACTTTTCTCATCCTCTTTAGTCTCCACATCATATGTATACATTCTATATTTCTATCTTCTACCGAGCTTGTCATTCATGGAAAATAGTCCACAAACAAGATTAATGGAACCCTTCCCTTGAGCATTTTCAAAGGCACATCTGAAACTACTGGACATTTACCTAGCCAAAGCTTAGATCCGAATCTACCCAAACTTTTCTGGTTCACTCAAACATTCCCCACTTGTCCGATTGTAGCTGAGCAGATTTTGGAAATCAAACTGGCAAACTGCATATATTCTAAACAACATTCTATTTAATTTAAATCGTTCATTGTGGTCATCTCAATGTAACATCTACTCATTATTGCTAATCAATTTTTAAGAAACTGAAAAAAAAATCCAGAGCCAGAGAAAGATAATGTCAACTATTTATTCAACTTTTCAATGCATATATTTGTTACACTAGAAAAGAGTATATTGATCTAAAAGCTAGCCATATTTTGTGTGATCTATTGTTTGTATACGAATGGCATCCTGCAGGAGAACTTTATCGTTGTAGGAAGGCTTATAAATAAACAGTCAATAATTGTTATGGACTGTGTAACTAGAAATAACTGGATAAACTGTTGGAATCCAACTGAATAAATGATATAGTTGAAAGGACATTTTGTAGTTAAGATTGTCATTTTTTTTTCTTTTTTTAAAAACAATTCATGGAAACCTTATTCAACAATAATCTCAGAAGAAAGCTTCATCAGAAAGGAAAATAGAAAACAGAAATATAACCAAGGCCATGACTGTAGAACCCCATAAGCTAATTAAGAGTATTATCCCCAGTAGTAGTCCATAAGCTTATTGATTTATCGTATACCTTTGGAAAAAGAAGGCCAGTTCCACCTATTGAATTGATCATAAGCACCTCCACTGTCTCGCTTGAGTTTCCATCACTACTTTCATCTGAATTCTTGTATCGAAAGGGTATACAACTGCCAGATTATATTTGCATTGTTAGTTTTTGTGACGAAATAATCACTTCCTTAAAATACCAAGAAAGATATTTGAAGATTAAACAAGTACTCTAATTGTGACAGGGCTCTAGAATGTAGATCAATTACTGCAGCTCAAAGCATAAGAACTTGTAGTTTGCAATGTTACATAATTTGAAAGAGAAATAAAGAAGCCCAATGGCTCAGCAAGATTGGAGGAAGAGATTATTTGTGAGCATCATAATAACAAAGAAGAAAAATTATTCGCCTATTGGCTTCTACAGAAACACAAAATTCATGAGCGGCTCGGGAACAAGCATCAGAGCCGCTCGGGAACAAGCATCAATTAAGGCCTATTTGGCTTCCCGTATAGAAGATATGTTGAGGAGATTAATTTATGCAAAGGCACTTATACGACACTCCTCTAGAAGAAACATGACAATTTACACTTTGGCGTAACATTTTTGAATTTCGAATGCACCAGCCGACCACAATCAAAATACTAAACAACAATCAATTTCTGCACATTACTTTTTTGCAATCACTTCTTCCATCAACTGCGATTTATCAAGTACTTTTCCGGTTTCCCCTATACTAGCAATTCATTGACAATAATCATGCATGCTCAGTTATAGAGTAAGCAAAACTTAGAAATAGTTAGTGTTTCTTTTAGTAATTTGGTAGGAAAAATAACCCTTAACCATAGCCCTTAGCACCAATCATTTAAATAGCTCACATCTCCTTATTCACACATATAATGGGGAAGAGGTGGTTAACAATCACAAAGCTACATGAAATTTTTACGCCAAAATATATATATAATCTCCTTAATAACGACCTCAAAGAAAAAAATCAATAATAAATAATATTTCCTGCAACTGATTCACTGATGATTAGCAGTGATTGTACCCATTTCAATTTTCTCAGACCTAGTCAAAATCTTGCAAGAAACTAATAATACATAGCCCGATAGAACAGACGAGATCAAACAATCAAAACAATGCAAGAGAGTTATTGCAAGCAAATTACAGAAAATGACCAAGCATAGTATCATACAACAAAGAATTAATGGAATTAACATCTGGCATAGAAAGCAACAGCTCCAGAAAACGACAACATCACCAATACAAAAATCATAAAGAAAGAACTCAGCAACAAATTTAGTCTTATCAGAGAGAGGATTAGTACCCGGCAACAAGGCGACAGCCATCCTTGTATCTTTGCAGCTGGCGACCCGTTCTAGCCACCAAATCGCACATTATTCTCCTCTTTCAAATTGAGTATTACAATTAAACTGAACAGAGATGAAATTAGGGTTGCAATTTATATATTAAGGTAGAAAGAGGGAAATGTTGCTATCTAACTCCAAAATCCAAATTGGCAACTTCTACATTTACCCATCTTCGTCTTCCTCGTCCCGATCAGATATCGATAAAAAGGAGGGACTAATTTACAATTTACACCCACTGACAAGAAGAGACAAACAACCCAGAAGAAAAAGGGAAAAGTCTCAAATGGCAAACTACGCCATTATTACACAGAACATTACCCACAGAAAATGATAAGAGATTGGGATGAAGATGGAGATGGATTGAAGGGTAGTCAAAATCACGCGGCTTATGGATCGTGATGGGTGGTAGGTCAAGATTCAAAGTGTGCTTTTGGAAAAAGTCTCATCTGATTCGCAAAAGTGCTCGTGCTTCGGCTTTGGCGTTTTGTGAGAGGGAGTTTCGTAGGAAAAACACCCAAAATAAGGAAAGGAAAAAGGAAGTTCCTTTTTTTAGGTTTTGTTTTTCTTTGTTTCTTTGTTTTGTTTTTTTGGTGTGACTTTGTTTCTTTTCTGCAATCGTAACTATGGATAAACACTCTCTCCGTTTTAAAAACGTTTGATGAAATGAAGAAAAAATAATGGGAAATTTCGGATGATATTTCTCTGGTTTGGGGTTTATTGAATTTTGTTCACAGGTTTTTTTTAGTTCGGATGATGTTCCTGTATTTTAATATTTTTCGAAAAATGCCCAATTCTATTTATATTGTAGAGGGATGTTAACTAAATTTTTTTTTTTCTAAATGAGAAAAACTTCTTTTTGAAAAAGGAGATTAAAGAGGCTAAATATTTTGCACATAAATTTTTTAAAAAAATTAATTTAAGTTGGCATCTCTTTGCAATTTAATTGGAGTTGGATATTTTCCGAAAAAATATGAAAACACAAGGGTATCATCCGAACTAAAAAAAACATGTGGACAAAATCCGGAATACCTCAAATCACAGGAACACCATCCGGAATTTCCAAAAATAATTATAATTGAATCGCATGACCACAATTCCAAATCAAGATCCAAGTGTTACAATTATAAAATAATGAAGAAAGAGAAAGGAAAAACAAAATCAGTTGAGTTTGAGATAATATCAAGTTCATTTTGTACTAGTGTAGCTAATAATAAATCAAAATAATACAAAATAAAATAAAAGGTGTGTTTCGAAACAATTTTTCGCAAATTTATTGGAGATTATTATCAAATTTATGGAGCTTACTACAAAAATAAGGTATGAAATGCATATTTAGTAGTTCAAGATTATAAAATCTTGAAGTTTTCATGTTTTCATAGATTACATCGGGAAAATTATCGGATAGGTTATAAATATAATCATAAAAATATATTCAAATATAAAATAAATTATTTTTTGATGAATTTACCGTTACACCAGCTACAATAAAAACTGGTCTTCCAAACAACCATCAAGTTTATCACGAAAAACAATAATATTCAATCAACTATTTATTTCAGTCAATCGATAAGATTTAGCTATCAATAAGTTTCAGCTTTTATAAGTTAGTAATTTCCAAACAGAACCTAGTTCTACTCGATCTAATACATGGCCACAAATCAAGAATTCACTATTAGATCCGAACTCGGGACGAACTTTTGGGGGGATGTCCATTTTCGGGGACATATTCGGACTGGGTCTGGCATTTGGCCAAAAGGTCTTGCCTATATCCGCCGAATCAAACGAATCTTGTATATTTTTATTTAGTTTTTGAAAAAGAGAAAGAAAAAATAATATTTGGATGATATACATATAATCAATTAGGAACATTTCTTATAGTAGGGAGTAGTAACCTTGACATTCACACAATCTGACGAAATAATATGTCTTATTTTTCTGGTAAAAGTCTTAATTACGGCGGAGACATGTCAATATATTTTTTACATTTCATCAGATTTTTTGGATGAGGTGTGTGACGTAGACTTTATTAATTAAAAAATAAATTAGTATTATTTAAGATGCTAAAACTCTAAGTAAAATATTTTTTAATATTTAAAAAATAATGGTTGTTCTTGCCTGTAACAACCGTTACCCTATTCTACCAGCCGTTACAGGCATTAAACAACGCCAAAAAGTGGTTTTTGTTCAACCAACATTAATTTTTCATTATAATTGGTTTTATTATCTTTTCACTTAAAATTCTAGTTACTTATAGAGAATATCTCGGTTATTATTCAAAGTATCTCACTCGTGAACGCTTACAGTTTCCTAAATCATGTACGTTCATTTTTTTAAATCCGGTGGATCGTAAAAGTAGTTCAATGATAACGGACATTTTAACCTCACATTGAGGTTCTATGTTTGAATTCTACTATCCATTACTATGACATATTTAAATTAAAATATTGGTCTTGAGGTCGGGCTTCCGGCCTCGATAAGACATGTGCCCTTGCCCGTTCATATCTGTCTCAGTCGAGCTTTCGGTTGGATTTATAGGTGTTGTTCATGCCCTTTCATTTTTTGGGCAGACGGGTCGGCCAACTTTGCCCATCTCTATTCACAATAAATATGACTC
Organism: Fagopyrum tataricum; assembly: GCA_002319775.1. Lineage (NCBI taxonomy): Eukaryota > Viridiplantae > Streptophyta > Magnoliopsida > Caryophyllales > Polygonaceae > Fagopyrum > Fagopyrum tataricum. The sequence continues at coordinate 7,002,870 of CM008285.1, read as the reverse complement.
CACAACATGTCGATAAAAACGTTGTCGAGGTTGTTATCAGAGACAATCTCGGAGTTTATGGTTAACCGGATCTTTCATGCTCTAAGAGCACACCAAAAGTGCTTGCGTGATGGCGTCAGCAGCCAACCCTAGTTGGAGATAGTGATGGAGAGTGGTTGTGTGGAAATTGGAACAAGCACTTTCCGTAAGTGTTGTGGTTTTTTGTTTTTTTTTTTTGCTTTCTCTTTATCACAATTCTTTTAATTAATCAATGTAATGACACAAAAAAAGGTCAGCATTATGATTTAATTTACATAATTAGTGTTTCGTGCGGAAGAAAACTAAGTTATATGACATAGGAGAGTGTCAACGATGACTCATAATGCAGTTTTCCACTATCGGATCAAATATAAATTTATGAGTTAAGTGTTTAATATGGGACATATTTTTGTTACGTCTGAATTTGAAACAAATAAAGGGCATGTACAGTCAAATATAATCTATATTTATTTGAAGGAGTTTGCAATAATTACAAGGTTTGAACTTTATATATACAAGAAATACCGCTTCAAAAATTAAAATGGTAGATAGCTGAATTTATTTAACTTGAAACAAATATAGAGAAAATATCATCGGAATCTATATAACTATATACATTATTAAAATCGGGCGCATTTTGCTTACGTGTAGTATCTTAAGACATATAACGTAAGATTTTTTTTGAGCTATTTACGAATTTGTCACACTATATTTACCTATTTGCCGTTGATTCTCTTATTAAAATAACTAAACAGCGTTCAACGTCAATTTCCGTTAGGAATATACCCACAACACGTCATTTTATTAATTTAAAATAGATTATTATCAAAACAGTATTTTCATTTACTACAAATACCAAACTTGAGATAAATTTCTAACGTAATTTCTATAGGATATTAAAATATCAATTTTTATGTTTAAAAGTCCATTTAGCCTATAACTAAATTTTATTTAGATTAATATTGATACATAAGACGTAAAAATTATAATATAATATTTTTCATTTAGGTCAAACCCGCACAAGGTGCGAATACTGAACTAGTAATTAGATATATCTCAACAATCAAATGGAAGAAAGACTTCATTAAAAAAAATAGATGAAAGAAAGTTTATGCATACTAATTTTATTTTAAGTCATATAGAGAATGTCGTGCGAAAATAGAGAAAGAGCTATAACTCAATAGATTGGAAAAAACAATAAACTATAGATTTGTAGGGTTCGTCTCAATCAATTAAGTTGATATGTGTATCCCACGTCAATTAATAAATAACTAAATTGACAAGTATAATCATGCAGTTTATGTGTTAATAGCATTTGTAACAATTTTTGAAAAATATATTAAAAATTAAATATTAGAATTGATGGATAAATATTTAAAAAAAATATTTCTCAATTAAAAAAAGTCGACTAACGAACAATGGTTGATTGAAGAGGGAACAAAACTCGTTATGGAGTTGATGAATCCCTTATTTATATGTTTTGTGATTGCCCGAGGATTGTTGACATGTGGCTACACCAACTCTTTTTCGAGGTGGATTGGGGGTGTAGGTTTATTAAAAACCTTAGTGTAAAGGATATTGGTTCATGGAATGTGAGTTAAAATGTGATCTTTCTTTATTACGCTTTGGTGATTGTGTCGATGGAGGAATAATAGGGTGTTTTGGGAAGCTTCTAGTGCTCTTAATAGAGTTAGGTTTATATATATATAATGAAATTTTGTTGGTCTTAGTTGATCTGTCGGATCAAATCCGTTTGAGGTTATGTGAAGGTTAATGTTGACGGGGCTTCGAGAGGAAATCCGGGTTTGATGACTACATGTGGTACCATTAAGGATTATGACAAGACTTAGGCTGGCAGGTGCGCTGCTAGGGGACTGCTTCCAATTCTATGGCGGAATTGTGGGACTCATTCCTTGATGAAGCTTGTTTGGAACAAGGGTTATAGGTGGGTGTTTTTTTGAGCTGGACTCAATGTTGGTGTTGAGCTTGGTGGAGAAGGGCGTGAATGTTAATTACACTCTCTTTATCTAAAAAGCATTATATATAGACGGGTTTTCTTAGAGAAAATCCTATAATTCATTCGAACCCTTCACTCACACACAACTTTGGCCGCAGTATCGTACTCTGCCCTCTCCCATTCGATCTCTTGAGTTTTGCCTTGAAATCTTGCACTAGCATTCAAGACTAAGGCAATCTAGATCTATATCCGGGTGGACTACCTAGAGGAGTCACGTTTGAGCCTCTCAAATCTCTCCCCAAAGGTTGTAGTTCATGCATCAAAAGGTATTCATTTTTTCCCTATACTTGTCTAATCAATTATGCATGTGATCCTCGTTTAGATGTTCAGGAAATTGTTTTCTGCAATTCCGCTTTTACACATCTAAAATCCCAACATTTTTTGAGTTGGACTCAATGTTGATGCTGAGCTTGATAGAGAAGGGCGTGGATGTTAATCACACTCTCTTTAACCTTATACTAAGGTGTTAAGGCTTTATTTATCGAGGTTGGAACGCTAGGTTTGGTCATATCCACATTGAAGGCGATATGGTTGTAGATTCTCTTGCAAACTACGATTTCTCGTTACTTTAGGTTTACATGTTTTTGACATTCCCCCTCGTTGTATTCGTTATTTGATTTCGGATGATTTACGTGGGGTCAGCTTTTCTCGTAAGACTCGCTTGTTGTTTCGCGGTTTTATTTAGGGAGTTACCTCCTTTCTTACCAAAAAAATATATAAAAAAATTTTAAAAAAAAAAATCATGGTCCAATATTATTGAATTTGTTTAATATATTTTACATGATATTAAGTAAATTAAAAACAAACAAACAAGTGAGTACAACTAGAAAATAAATAAATAAATTATGAATGAAGGGATTTTCTTACTGAAGTATTGTTCTAAATGTTTATATTGGACTGAGTTTATTGATTGGCTCATGGAGGATGTACAAGATCCTTTACTTAATGTTATATGGAGTCCGTATATCGACCGAATGATTATCATTTAATCATTTTCTTATTATTAATAAAACGCTAAAACGTACTGGCCGGCCGTAACCTCGTAAACTTACCAAATCTGATCTCCATAAGTCATAATCCGGCAGCAATACTGGGCGGCCGACAAACTACCTGCCCGGCGGCGGACTTCAGTTTTAAGACGGAATTCGTCATTGCTTCGTTCATTTATATTTGTGTCTTCAACCTGACATAATTGCAAATAAAAAAAAGTAATAAAGAACATAATTATCCTAAGTTCTAGTCGATGTTGTCTCGTACGGTATTTCATCCATAAAATATATAAAATTTATTATTTCATATCTGGAAAATATCCGGAACATATAGATGAGATATGGATTTTATTTTTTTCATCTCGTTAAATCCGTCCAGTATAATAGTCTAATTTTTAAATATAAAATAAATATTTATAACTAAAATCTTAATTAGTAATTATGTATTTAAAATCAAAATTATACTCAAGAGTATATTAACAAAATAGTAAAATTGTGAATTATGCTCGTAAATTATACACTTTAATACTTTATAGTCTATACAAGTCTTCTTTATATCCAAGATGTATGAGAAGAAGGAGTGAGCAATGTGTAATTTTGTTCTAAAAATTTATCTTGGATGCTTAGATAGGTTAATTATGTCTCGAGAATATTACCTAAAAAGTTATTACGAATTACTGAAAAATTTTGATGCATCTATTTGATAAGTATGATATCAACGAATATTTTTTTAACATAAATTATCATGGATAATATGTGAATAAGTTATATATATAGAGAGAGAGGTCGAACATGAACGGTTTCATCTCGTCTCGCTGAAATAGAATTAATCAGATGATAAGCCCGGATAAAAACCGTCTCGATTCCATTTCATATACGATAGTCGAGATGAAACGTAGACAATCTCTATCCGTCTCATCCCGTCCCATGTCAATTCTACGTCATACCTTTAGTTAAGACTTAATATGCGTTTCAAAAAAAAAAAAGTTAAGACTTATACTCCAACGCAAAACATTAAAATAGAAGAAGTTCCATGAATAAAAAAAATATAATTAAATAGTAAACGATAAGTCAAGTACTATTGTTGTTTACGTACGGAGTATTATTTTTCCCGGAATCGGCGGTATGACTGATTGATTGCTTGTTATTTTGAATATCCTTATTTTTAATGATATAAGTTATCCATATCAAAAAAATTTTTATAATATATATATATATATATAACTTCGATTTTACATTTATACCCATTGTTCAATGAAAAGTATTACTAGTTGAAAAGTATATACTATATAGTTGACCAAATTCCTTTATTTCACGATGATATATATGTAGATTATTTGTCAAATCTATCATAGGAATACTATTGACGAGTTGAGGTGAACCTATAAACCTAATGTTGAAAAAAAAGTTCAAATGAAAAATCATAATAAACATTAAATATTGTTGTCGTGATTTGTTATCTAAATACAGCATTTTAAGAAAAAAAATACGTATGATTTAAAAAAGTTTTATGTATTAAATTTTTGGTTATTTTCAATAAATTATAATTTAATGGTCTATTTTATAATATATTTATAGGTTATTGTATTTATTTTTTTTGTTTATTTTGTGTTATATATGATAAACATACGACATTTAGATAAATATTTTTTTATTAGGAATCGCTAGTTAAAATAATGACAATGTCACGAGTGATGTTATTCGGCCAGATGTGGGGGCTATAGAACACAAACATTGTGTGTTCCTTCCGGGCGGATTCTGAATGTGCACTGTAGGCGTATTCAGTCGAGGCGTAGTTTGGTTGTGCACCGTTACCAACATTAGATTGTTCACGGGCCTTATGGGTTTTGACCGTCTCTCTTACCCTAACTGCCGCATTGCTTCTTTTTCTTTCTTTCTTTTTTTCGTGTTCTTCACTAACTACCGCCTCATTATATATTTACGTAAATCCAAATCACTATTCACATCTTAATTGAGAAAACCTCGTAAAATATGTCGACATTTTCCGAAGAAATCGAAGTTGAATCCAAGGGTGAAAGCATTAATATTCCATTCAATAAAAAGAAGTATAGTGATCCAAATGAGCTTCTTACACATATGTAAGTATGTTATTTGCAATTAACGTGATTATTACCTTCTTTTTTTCCATTCTATTTCCTAGTTTTAGGCACGATAGACATGTTCTTGAGAAATGAAATCTTAGAATCAATAGTTTATTTCCTTTTTATTAGTTTTAGACATGACACTCCATGAAATCATGCACACATTGCATTCCATAAACCTCCCACCAATAATTATCCCGGCATATAACATCATCTCTTGTTCTCCTAGCTTTGGTGTAGTTATCCCACAAGAGCGTGAACACTCATTGGTGACGTAATCTCGAAGCAAGTCAAATATCGGTATACGAACCTCCCGAGGAATCCTCTCCCGTGACATCTCTAACGAAGCTTGTATCTTCTAGATAACCTTGATTTGATCCGTGACCATCAAATGTATATTATCACACACCAACTAAAATCCTCCAACACTCGAATATAGAGTTTGTTTGAGTAACTTGTGTGCGGACTCATACCTGCAAAAAAAAAGAAGATTAATTATCCACAAGAACACACTTTAATCATATGAGAAGAAAATGGATAACAATTGACTTTAATTTCTTACGTATTTGTCGTCCTTGTGCCGAAATGATGATATAAGTCACACCATGCTCGAATGATTGCCTCCTTGTATGGGGTGAGTCACGTCGTCTCGAGGTAGTTTATTAACCTTGGATATGGTACCCAATGTATCCTAATTTCCATCAAACGCTGTTCGTAGCTTTCATTCGATCTCGACTCGAACAAGGCATGACATTGGGATATGAAGACGGCTTGTACTTCCTTACAACGCAAATAACACCCGCTCTATGTAAAATGTTGCACTTTATATGGAACGTGCATAAAATATGCTTCACCTCAGGAAAAACTTCACCCAAGGCACATATAATACCTAACACTCGATCGGTGGTTGTTCGCTGGTTTTACACCCCTATAAATCCCTATCAATAATGATAGAAACTAACAGGATAGCAAAACTATGAAGGGATGGTTTTATATTTATAACCTGTAATAATTCCCTAAATAGCAACGAACCCACGGTGTATGGATCGTACGAAGTAGGATAAGTATTCCAGGGTCGAACACAAGGACTGGGAGAATTAATTTGCAGCGATGATTAAAGATAGGATAGATCTCAATTAAAGAAAGGAGGTTGGAAAAGATAAGGGAAAGAAGTCAAAAAGGTTTTGGAAAGGGTTTTTATGGATTCGCAATCGACTGTCACTATTGATTGAAAATCAAATAAAACAAAAAAGGAAAAAACAAAGATAATCAAGTTAAATGAAAGAAAATGGATTTCAAGGGTTCAAGATCATTGTTTATTATATATAGATTCAGGAAGACTCATAAAGATATGTGGTAGAAAAGTCACAGGGATGAACGTTTCTAGGTTGACAGTCTATTACCGGGTAAGTCTCAAGACTATCTAGTTCCAAACCAACTACCTATTACCGGGTAAGTCTCAAGGTAGAGAGGTAGAAAATTCTAAACAAACCAGACTACAAACTAAGGGAAAGGTAAGCCATTACCGGGTAAGTCTAAGGTATACCCTACTTAGGAAGGAATCTAAGCACATTCAATCAATAAAGGATGAACCTTTATTACCTATGATCAATCACTCATGTATCTAAGAAGGAATATCACCGGGTAAGTCTCAATTCCAACTTAGGTTACTAGCTAGAAGGATTCTAACTAGATTCAAGTCCAAACCAACCATTAGGATTTCAAGCAATTCAAAGCCAAAACAAAGCACAATCTAATCCATCATAATCCAAGGCATAAACAAATCCCTATTCACCTTGGAACCACAAGGTTCTAGCCAATAACAATCATATTAAAGACAAAATAAAGAAATAACAAAAGGGAAAGGAGCTTAACTTTCAATGAACGAAAACTTCCAATCTTCTCAATTCTTGAATCCAACAATATCTCTTAACAAATCCGAATGCAAAAGTGTCAAACTTTAATCTAAACTAAGAAGAACAATGGTGAAGGAAGAAGGGAAGGGAAAAGAAGGGGAGGAGACGACTCCCCCCTCTAGGGTAAACTCTGGGCGACTCCCAGCACACCTTGGAATGAATTCAAGGTTTCCTTTTATAATAAACAACCTTCCAAAGAACGGGCTGAGCCAAAACTGATCCAAGAAGAACGAAATAAATCGGCGCACAGGATCTCGGGCAAGAAATCTCGGGTGGCATTCGAAATTTTTACATGTCGGGGCCGAGATCGGCTTCATGGTTCAACATTCAAGAAATCTCGGTCAGAAAATCTCGGCTGAGATCGGGACCGAGATTTCACAACAGTAACTTTCCAGCTCGACCGAAATTATGGATCTCGGCCGAGATCAGGCCAATCTCAGCCTGGTCAGACCGAGATCAAGGCCGAGATGCCATCCCTTCGTTCCTTCGTGTCTTTAGCTCGATTCCCAACCCTTTCCCGTGCACGTACGCTCGCTCCAATGCGTCCACTTTAAGGCTTGATCCTCAAATACATCGTTTTAGGTCCAAAATGTGTCAAATCACCTACAAAGCCACAAATAGTGTGTGTAGACATTCATTCTTGCAAAGTAACACTTAACAAGCATAAACGGCACAAACTAAGGCCAAAACATGAATACGGAAAGGGGAAATCTAACTAAATGCATGAATGCAACAAGTCGATAAATCATGTTATCATTGGCAATCACCTTCGGTATTTTGTTGTAGCACAAATGACGAAGCCTCCTTAAAGCCCACTCGTAGTGATCTCTATTCTCGTGTGCCATGAATACGAAAGCAATTGTGAATGCTTTCTTCGAGCTTGTGATGCCGAAAATCTCCAACAACAACATATTATATTTACAAATAATACAAAAGAAGGATTAAGGAAAATATTGTGCAATAATAAGAAAGACGTTTATCAAACAAAGTTAGAACAAGAATACTTACTCATTGGTCTTATACATCGAGTCCATCACAATAACATAAGCTAGGGAACATCTAGAGCAAATGCTAGAATCGGGATGTGAGATAAAAAAAAAAAAACTGCTACCTTATCGGAGTTTGGACATCTCCTTGCACTCACATAGTATCCGCATTCCTTTAACGCATGGAGTGCTTGTTGCAATGACCCTCTTCCTTCAGATTGTTCCATCCTCATCTTCAAACCTGTATTGTAAACTTGCCGGATAGTTGTGACATTTCCAAGGTCGTCTAATTGCACGGATTTCAATATATGTCTCGGTTTCAACCCCGACCCCGATTCACGCTCCACCTTTCGATATTAGGTAGAGGTCAAACGTCCGACATATGCATGACCCCTTAAAACCGATGGAATTATGTGGCTGTGGACTCCACATATAACTCTCAATGTCCATTTTTGTTCTTCAACTTGTGTCACCTCAAGTTCAAACTTGCACATACGCTTCTTCGAGTTCTTTTTTCGGCTAGTACTTGACACGTGATTGGGATCAACATCTTTCTCCTTTCTAGGTGCCCTGTGTCTATCGCATGCCAAATGAAAGATACGGAACCCCCATCTATCCAACCATGATTTGTTTATGACCAACACCATATTCATCGAGTACCCCACTAATCGAGTCCAACCTAATCAGTTATCTCTATCCAAAACATATCCTTGAAGCTCAAACTTGGACGAAAAATCAGTATTTATCACACGAGAATATTCCATAACATCATATTAAAAACGAAATAAAGTATTAAACTAAAAATTTCAATTTGTATTCAAACATGTCTAAAACTAATACAAAGGAAATAAACTATTGATTTTAAAATTTAAATTCTCAAGAACATGTCTACCATGCCTAAAACTAGGAAATAGAATGACAAAAAAGAAGGTAATAATCACGTTAACTGCAAATAACATACTTACTTCCATAGTGTAATAAACTCATTTGGATGGATCAATATACTTCTTTTCATCGAATGGAATACTAATGCTTTCACCATCGGATTCAACTTCGATCTCTTCGGAAAATGTCGACATATTTTACGAGGTTTTCTCAATTAGGACGTGAATAGTGATTTGGATTTACGTAACTATATAATGAGGCGGCAGCTTGTGAGGAACACGGGGAAAAAAAAAAAAAAGCGATGCGGCAGTTAGGGTCAGAGAGACGGCGAGGCCCACAAGGCTCAGGTACAATATAATGCTGGCAACGGTGCACAACCAAAATGCGCCTCCGCTGCACAGTCTGAATGCGCCTCCGGCGCACATTCAAAATCCACCCGGGAGGCACACACAATGCGTGTGTGTTTGTTCCCATGTCTGGTCGAATACCAACCCCGTTTAATAAACCTTATGTATTGAGTTTTTGTTATTTTTATAAATAGTGATTTGGTGGTATGTTGTTTTACATACTTTAATAATTATCTGGAAAAAAGTTCATGAGGAATAATAATTGATATTTTTTCTAGCGATAAAAAAAAATTTGTTTAAATTAAATACAACATGGATGACAATTTATTATTTAATTATCTGGAAAGAATGTTGTTTAATGACCATAAGAAGAATGTGCGTAACACGGACACGAACAATAATCTAAACAAATTCGAGAAATGAGAGGCCGAATTTTCGAATTATCAAACATCCTGATATGACTAGGTACGTTGATTAAAATGATACACGTTAAATTTTAAAAAGTATTTTTCAAGGAGTTGCTAACCTTCTCAACTTAGATAGGCAAGACGTGTGACATGAACATGATAGTAGCAATGTGTTAGGTTGAAGCAATAGAATTGCGACTACTTATAGAATGATGAATTTTCCATAGGGGAAATTTTAGATGTTCACGTTTCTTTATAAAAACTATTATATGCCAAATACTTTGAAGAATGCGATATTATAAAGATATGCCATAATAAGAAAACCATCTAACTTTGTTCATAATTCAAAAAAAGAAAAAAGAAAAGGCAAATTAGATAGGATAGGAAAAACAAAGGAAAATTAAATATAGACTCCATGAGAAGAAAATGAAAATGAGGAGTATGTGATATTGGTGTTAAGAATAACATATAGTCATGTTTAGGGATGAGTCAATCTTCCTTTGCATGAACTTATCATATGAATAGGTACTATTAACGTGAAATAAAAAATAAGACGAGAAAGAAAAATGTTTGGTGATCCATAAGGATTTATTTGAGAGGATTATAGTTCAACTCAAATTCAAAGATTATAATTCTAACAACAATTTATAATGCAATTTCAAAGGAATTATAATTCAAATTTACGAGATTAAAAAAATATCAAATTTAATTTAATGTTAATTTGGTCGATCTAAGAGAGAAAGAAAACATCTGGTGATGCTTGATAAACTACGGCAGAACAACAACCATACTTGTATTGATATTATCATATTAACATTAACCTAAAATAATAAGATAATAATCGAATATTAGTTTAACCTGATCATTCTCCAAATCATATATTGTCATACATCATGCATTCACAACGAGGATAGAGTAACAACCGCGGAACGCGAAAGACTGAAACGTCTCAATTGTTAACGAACAAAGAAAAACATCAACAACGAGCAAAATACATCAAGCAACACAATAAATATAGATTGATTGTATCTAGGTGGCAACAATAGAACAACAAACCACCAATATATTAAATACAATGGTAGGTTTAGTCATTAATAAGGTTTGAGGTCCAAGAACAATAGGCTTTATCGATATTATCATCAACGTTAACCTAAAATAAAAAGATAATAACCCGAATCTACCCCAAATCATCTCTTCCCATAATGCTTACATGCCCGTTTTGAAATTACGAGTTATAAACTCATCTTACACTATAGTTTATATACACACACGATACCAAACTTATCGACATTAACACAATGTAAAACCTAGTTGTGGTTCATGATTCATTCATTACAAATAGTAAAAGAGTTGGTAGTTGGCACGTGATTTTCTTCCCACGCTTGGGCAGTAGTTGGCAGAGTAGGATCACATTTAAGATACCTAAACTAAATGTGGGTTTACATAAATCCTAGAAAGAACAGTCATAGACTCAGAGGTATGACTTCAGGTGGAAGTCTATATTAACTGATTTAATGTCTATCAGTCTATGGCAGTTGATCATACAAAACGACTAGTTCAACTACGACTGTGTATAAACGCAATGTTACTTAATTTTCAAAGACATCTGATTTGCTTATAAGATCAATTTGCACCAAATGATAGGACCATTTCAATGATTTCATAAGTTACGTTATAGTGCATATACTTCTTTGTATCACGGTGATTTATTATCTGCACATCCAAACACACCCTTAATCCATACTAAAAGGGCAACAAAGTGATCTTTTGCATTTTCGACATAGACATCATAAATTGTAATGAGTAGGGCCGTTATGCGAGCGAGAGCATTAACATATTCAAGATCGGTTCATTTATAAATGAGTCGAGTCTAAATTTTAGACAAGATTAAAATGTTTTCATATTCGACTTATTTAAAAAGTGAACATGTCCCAACTGAGTCTTTTTCGAGCCGAATCCGAGTAGTTCGGCTAATATAAGTTATAACTATCCTATAGTGTTATTTTAGTCGAATGAACCGAACATTGACATACTCAAACTCGTTTATAAACAAGACAAACCCAAATTTTACGCGAACTTTATAATTGTGTTCTTACTCGAATCGTTTAAAAAATGAACGAGCTCGAGCCGGACTTTTTACGAACCGAACCCGAATAGTTCCAAATGAACCCTAATTCAAACGGTACAAGCAATAGGTGAAGTGAGAGCATACGAGTAAGAGTAGAGAAAGAGAATGAAACAAAAGATAAAACATCTCTCAATACTGCATAGCCTAGAAGTTTATGTATGCCAAATGCAAAGTTTCAATGATAAAATGAAGGATTAGCAAGGATTCGTGATCCGAAGCAGTTGATAAACGCATTTATCGGATACAAACAAGGATCAGCAATGACATTTCCCCTCACAAATTAGTCATCAATCACACAATCAAACACAATAAGATAAGAAACTATGGCAATATTGATAAGATGTTTGTCAAAATTTACAAACATAAAATTTGTACACCCAAATCACTACCAAGATCATGAACCATACATATGATACAACAATCAGAACCATAAACAAACGGAAGTCAATAAAGAGGAAGGGCTGAGAGTTTACGTATGATAGCTCATGTGGTACTTCATTGTATAGGAATCATAAAGGATGAACTGTTGTTGATTCAAGCAGAATTGTTACTAGTCAATGGTTCTGATACCCTACTCGACGTATCCCTTGACCAATGATTCATCCTGTAAATTCCACCACCGTTGTTAATGTTGATATCCAGAGCTCTCAACAGAGCATCAGCTTTACTCTTCCCCTTGGGACTTCCCCTTTCAACCACATCTCCAATTGCATCCGAAACCCTAATTTCTCCCCCAATTTCCCTAATCTCTTCCTTTACTAGATCTCCGCAGAACTTCACCAAATTCAACAGCGCAGAGACCGCATTCTCTCTGATTCTCCCACTCGAACCAGTTGCTGGATCGATCAAATCCACCAGCACAGCGATCCCTGAAACCCTACGAAATGCCTCCGAAGCCGAATCACATCCGGCCACCTGCGCAATCACCGCCGTTGCATCCTCCGTCAATCCAACACGGCCGTCGTTCACCACCAGGGAGAACAGCGGCGGAATAGCTCCTAAATCAATTATACTCGCTCGATTAGGCTGGTAAAGTGCGATACCAAACAACGCTTTCAACGCATCTTTGATTGATCTCGCGTGAGAATTAGGACTTTTGACTATATCAATCAACGCATAGAGAATATCGCGCTTAGATCCGATTGTTTTCCGGTGATTTTCATCAACAAGGAGGCTAAATAGCGTTGCAGCCGACGATTGAACAGCTGCCGCGTTAGCAGAAGAATGATTACGAAGAACATGAGAGAGAGCATCGAGAACTCCTGGTGTTATCATGACTGATTCTCGAGATGAGATTGATACGTTGAGGATCGCAGCAGCAGCGTTCTCTTGCGCAACAGGAGCAGTAGAATAAAGCGTTTCAGCAAGGAAAGGGATAGCACCTTCTTCAGCGATCATCGGACGAATCTCCGGATCAGATTTCGACAGCAGCCGGAGTTCACACAAAGCTGCGATCCGAGTCTGTTCCGACACAGAACCAAGACGAGAAACCAACATATTAGCTGTACGACGCTTCACCTCCATTTCCGAAGCTTGCCCCAACGATTCTTCTCGTTCTTCTTCTGATGAAGATCCAGTTTGTTGATAGGCAATATGATTTTGAGTTCTCTTTCCGGCTGATTGAAGGTTGAAGATCATGATCTGAAGATAGTGGTGTCGGCGGCGTTATGTACCAGTAGATCCTAATCCACCATAGCCTTGGGAAGAAAAGGCCAAATTTCAAAGAGGTGAGAGAAAGTTGGTGCCTGCCGCTTGGTGTAAATGTGTAATGATAGAGATTTGAGTTATATACTTCGATTTTCACCTATTTGACATCTTCATTCGTAATGTGAATATAAATATTCCTTTATCCATTATCATATTGAATATTTTAAGTGATATGATTGAGGTGATAATTATTTGGGTGTTATATCAATTTTTTAAAATCGAGTTTAAACGAAAACTTCGTACTAATAATTCAAGATTTTGTTTTATCCGATTTTGTTGTGACAATGTTAATCTACTTGTGGTTTTCGAAAGGATTGTGTTGGGTTGAAGTTGTCATGTAATCGACAAAATTGTCTCATTAAGGTTTATTATAAATATATTTTGAATATAATACAAGGTTTTCGGTATAGGTTTAAGAAAAAAGATAGTAGTAATTCGTAATATTAGTATTTTATAAGGTTTAAAAAATAAAAATAATATAATACTACAAAACAATCATATGAACAATTTAAAATTATGTTACACTTAAAGTGTGAGTTTTTGTTCGGTTTAAATTTACAGTGTTAGATAATTCCTCGATTGAAGATGAATATGATGTGATAAGACCTTGAAAGTAGTGTGGATATAAACCATGACTATATGCACTGCCCTCACATAGAAAACCAGTTATGCCATCAACACAATGTAACTACAACCAATATTACTTGTAAATATAAGGAGGCAAGGGGGGCACGTTTCCCTCCCTTACTGTGAGAGCCTTTTCTTTCGGACCGAGATCGGACCATAGCCGAGTTTTGCTTTGGGCCGAGATTGGCTTTTCCGCACCCGCGAGCATGTTGGCCGCCCCTGCGGGTTCCCGCCCATGCGGCCCTGTGATCCGCCCCTGCGGTTTACGGCGGTTGCAGCCGGTTTTGTTGACTCCTTTGACCCGTGCTTTACCTTCTTACCTTTACCTTCTTTTACCTTGTTGAGCACGGGTTTCACTTCTTCACTTCACTTCTCCAGCTCCCTACGTCCTTCTTGCTTCTCCTTTATTTCCTTTGATCTTGTTCTTGGTTCTTCCTAAGTTTACTTGAGTTGGTGTGGGTGGTTGATGTTGGTTGATGATATGCTTTGATGCTGAGCTTGAAGCCAGCCTGTGAGACCTTGGTTCTGTCCTTTCCTTGCTGAGCCACAGCTGTGGTATGTCTTCCTTGCTTCTTCATTCTTTCTTATTCCTTGTTCTCCCTTCTTTAGCTTAGGATTAGTTGTATGGATCATAGGGTTAATGTTGGTATGTGTATGTAAATGTTTATGCCTGGTTTTGGCTAAGTGAAGACGTGATTTGATCACGTGAAGAGCTAAAGAGAAGCTGCGAAGTGTCATTCTGCACTGTCGCCCCCCCCCCCCCCCCCCCCCCCCCCCCCCCCCCCGCGCGCGCGGCCAAGAGCCACCGCCCCCGCGGCTACCGTGCCACAACACCTGCGTCGTGCCAGCGGCGTACCTGTGCTTACCAGCGACCTTGTCACCGCCCCCGCGACTACGTTCCGCCGCGCCTGCGGTTGTCTGCGTTCCGCCCCTGCGTCCTCAGATCACGCAGGTGCGTCTTGTCCCGGGACTACTTATAGGTAGGTAGTTCCTTTCCTTTCTAGTATGAGGGAACTAGTATCATGCTAGGTATCGGTTTATAACGAGTATGATAGAGATATGCCGGTTACGGCCTTGAGGTTACGAGTTGGAATTGATCCCTTATGGATCCCTTGGGTCTAGGTGTGACCCTTGGTGTGTGATAGGACTGTGATATATATATGTGTGCCTTGTATAGGCTGTGTTGTCCTCCAGTTGGAGTGGACGTTTCTGGGATTTGTTCGTAGCGAGATACTTTTGAGATTGAGGTAAGTCCATAGGACTTACTTAGCTACCGTCCTTATATTGGATGTGTGCTTGAGTGGTGTGTGTTATGTGCTTATTAGCATGCGATATGATTCATTACCGATCTATGTTATATTGACCGCCCATTGTAGTGGCTGTGACAACTTACCCTTTCATCCCGTAGTGGAGTCTGGGAAGTTCTCTGTACGCTAGACTTGGTATACGGGAAATGTACTGATACTACTCCTTACGGTATACGGGAAGGTGCGCTGATACCACTCCAGCTAGCTATTGCACGCAGAGGCGAGGATTATATTCCTCGTGTCACCTATTTTCATATACTGATTTATATACTCTTGCGTGCTTAACGTTATAAAGATAATAAACCGGGTAAATGTGTGATATCATGTTGATGTGTTATCGTTTATATGATGTGTGGTTGTGCTCTTGCCTATCTTATATTTGTGTATGGTTAGCTAACGGTTATATACCGTGTTGTAGATCCTTTGCAGGTTAGGAGAACTGCAGAGTGATTCGGAGGGGTGATCTGCTGAGGGTTCCGTACACAGGGACGATATCGGGGTTCGGTTTATTTATGTTGTACGGAGTTGTGTTTTGACTTTTGTACTCAGCAGTACTATGTATTACCTTTTGATCAGTATATATATATATACATCAGTTTTATGTTTTGTTTTAATCTATTGGTGCCTTGTTGTAAGATTCAGTGAAGTTGTTGTCAAGTTAGGGTCAGGATCCATTGTGAGATCCTAGCCCATTAGCACTCCGAGTCCTACGGATTTTGGGTGTTACACTTACCCCCTTATCTCTGCCACTTGATATGAAGATGATGCGGGTTGGGTAGTTGACGTTCTTTCGTTGGATATAGCACATCAAAGGATAAAGAGGAGAATTAAATACTTTCGAGATGCAACACGTTAAAGATGTTTCAAGCAATTGATGCAACACACAAGCAATAAAGAATCAAGCGTACATTTCAGAAAAGTTGAAAAAACAATGAATTTATCTAAAATTGAGTGTGTTTTCTAACTAAAATTAATCCTTATTTATAGTCAATTTATTCTATGAAGAAAAATACTAAGTAGTGGGGCATCCAATACTCCTACTTATAAGCTAAGAAACTTGTACTTAGATGTCACTATTATTGAATAAATGAGATAAATTATTGTCCTAACAATGTCATTAAAACAATAAGAATGATTTTATGCACTTGGACGAGTCATGAGAAGAGTGAGTAGATCGTAAGCGGTTTGACTATGATCTATGAGGCATGTTAGTCTCTTCTTTAGCTATAGTTGAAACTACTTAGCTCGAGCTCTTGTGATTGTTACGAGTAGAAGTTAATAACCTTGATCTTGTTCTTGGACTATGCTTGCACCATCTATCTTCATATGATCAACTTGGACATCCATCTTATCATGATCTAACTCAATTGGGACAATGAGTATGTCTTGGTTCTCTTGGCGGGGCTTGGGCACATCATTGACTTTGATTCCTTATGGCATTTCGACCCAATGGTTCCCGTTTCTCCATTCTTGATATCCGATCAAACTTTCTCTTCTCTTTGGGTCTTTGCTTATTTGTCCGAAGATATGCTCAACGGTGTTGGGCTCCAACACTTCTCAATTGCTTCCAAATTCCTGGTTGTATAATCCGTCTTCATCGTCAATTTCATCATCGTTATCGAGTTTAATTATATAGATTTGCGGATTTTTTTATCAACTCAATGATGTGTATTTTATTTGGATATTGGTTCTATTTCTTGTTCCGGAACTACTGTTCTACTTCGTTCTCCCGAGAAAGAGTAAAAGTTAGGTTTTAGAAGGTACCTTTAAGCATAAGAATATAAGATGAGGATAACAAATCTGGAAGTTCTAGAATCCTAATGTACCACACTATGTTTTTCTATGAGATTGATCCGCTTAGAAGAAATTCATCAAGAAAAGTCTAATTTGGGTTGCTTCTTAGGGAAGCTAAGGGCAGAGCCCTTTAATGCGAGGGGACAATCATTTCTATAAAAGAAGGAAATTTCGTATTCTTTACAGATCAACTACCCCTCTAGTTGGGTATAGTCTTCAAAAAATGGTTCAATGAATATATAACATGTTTGATAAGGTGATTTGATTTTTAATATACATAAGATGTTTGATAAAAAAAGATTCAATTAAAATTAAATTTTGATTACAACTTCAATTAGTAACATTGGATCGATGATAATAGTTGTTGGCAATACAGTTTGTCACAACATTATTGTATTGTCATCAATTTTTAACGATACTTTTGTTGATGATACATTTGTCGGCAATACAATTGATGATCACACATGTGTTGATTGTACATTTAGGGCTCGTTTGGTATTACTAGAAATCATTTCCGGTAACGGAATGAAATCGAATCAATCATAAACTATGTTTGTTTAAAGGTCTTTTTATACATGAAACTAACCTACTCATTTCCATTTCCATTCCTTTTCCCTTAACCGATTCCATTCCGATTACATTTCATCTCTCCAACCAAACGGGCACTAAATGAAAATACGTTTTATTAATACATTTGTTGACGATACATTGCTGACAATACAAAAAAGTTAATTAGGAGGTCAAAATCAATAGATTGAAATCTAGGGATTAAATTCTCAATTTCAAAACTCGTATATTAATTAGAAAATTCAGCTAAATTAGTTCATATAACTTTAAGTTTCAACACGAATATTTAATAAGAACTATGTTGGATTATACGTCGGAGACTCCCGTCGAATTATCCAACATAGTTACCAATTACACATGTTGTAGTACCAAGACCATCCTCCCTGATGATCTGTTTTGTGTTGATCTTTAAAGACCTATTCCGGGAACGCTCCCAAGTAACATGGATCCCCAACTTCTTAGTTGTTTGTCCTTCGGTCGGGAGGGTCTTTCGAGCTAGATCATACTTCAACGTCCTATCCGTTGTAAACTAGTGTCTTACTTTGACCACTCCAATTTGTCGAAAATGTGTCTATTTCTCCACTTCTAGTTCAATATATATAAATTAAATATACCCAAATCTCATTAATAATAATATGTTAAAAATTCAAAATTATACTAAGTGGTCAGTGAAATACCAAAGTACACTTGTAAATTTGTAAGGTACCACTTTAAACAAAAATTATTGTCAAAATTCATCTACAAAACTATAGAAAAAGTGAAATAAGTTGCAAAATTATCTACAAAGTGATCAATGTAATTTCATTCGGGAGTTTAATTTTAGATAGTTAGACATAAGTTAATTGCATTTCAATGTGTTTTATTTTAAACACCATATAAACAAATATTTTCTTTTATAAATTGTTAAGGGTAAACTGTAAACAAGTGAAATTGTTCTCGTCCCGATCTCAACCTCAATAAGACTCGGCATGATTCAGTCTAAAAATACAATGTCCCGTGTTTGACTGACTTGTTCCGTCAAACTCCACGATATTTAAATATCGTTATTTTTAACGTACCAGAAAAAATCGTTATTCTACGTCAAAACTACGCACGCATAGTGCGTAGTTATGATAATAAATAAATAAAAATCTCTCGGTAAGTCTATCAACCGTCTTAACTAATCGTTTTTTCTTGGAAATTGCATATTTGTGGACGCATGACGCTGGACCTGTGGCGTGTGGTGACTTACGTGTACGGACCGGAGAGAAAGCTGGTGATAACGTTCGGACGCCGCAAAACATATTAGCTTTGTCGGTGACCTATTGATCCGTAGCATTGTTTATTAGTACTTGGGTAAATTATACAAAATCACTCACCCATAAAATATTTCTTTTTTTAAAAATACCTTCACAGATCACAAATAAGAAAAAACTAGCCCTTAGAAATAAATTGTTAGAAATAACTTCTCTAACAAAAAAATTTCTTAAAAGCTTGAGAAGCGAAGGATAAATTAGGGTTGGACACAAACCCGTAAATATCGGGTCCTTTTCGGTCTCGTCTTAATCCCGGTAGTTTTTCATCCAAATTTTTTAAATCTTATCCTGTCCCACCAAAAATATTATGGAACGGGATATGAGTTTTACTTTCCTTGTCCTGCAAAGCTCGTCCCGTCCCGCATATACTAAAATTTAAATGTAAATTATATAATTAAATATATAAACCTAAGAAGAAGTGATCATCATGTAATTTTGTTCTTATAAAATTAAGAATTGTCCAAATTCATCTACAAAGTGCAAAAGATAAGTGAAATCAATTGCGGCATTGCATAAGGAGTAGTGATAATTATGTAATTTTGTTCTTATATTTTATTTTAGATGTTTAGACTTGACAAGTTAATTATGTTTTGTAAACCTTGTTGCGACATTTTATTTTGATGTCTTTCGTTTTAAGGATATCAACGAACATCTGCTCTTATAAATTGTTAATTTTTAACAGAAAAGTCGAAAACAAATTTTATATAGATTATGCGGGATTGGTCCCGTCCCGTCCAGATCTCAATCGGTATAAGGCCAAATGATTTTTAATATAAAAAAAATTCAAGGTCCATCCGTCCCATATATAATTGTCGGGATGGAACGTGGGATGACCTTAATCCGTCTGTCCCGTACCCAATCCTAGGATTAATAGACGATCGTTTGTTCATATGCTAGCGTAATAAAAATTTGTTCCTTCGATTATTTACCTTATAAAGTAACAATTAGTTGGGTAAGAGATCTTCTGGGTGAAGAGCAATATGCCATTCAGTTGGGTTAGTTGAACTTTAAGAACAAGTTGGTTAGGGGTGTGAATTTTATAATAAATGATTTTTAGTGGAAACTTTGTGTAAAATAGAAGGGTGTTTTGCAATAAGTTTATATATATATATATATTTAACTTCCATTTTTGTCGGTAAAAAGTTAATGATCCAATAGTTTTAATTTATAATTTCAATGTTCAACAACCTCCACTGTGGAAACACGTTCGACCACTTGGTCAATCCAACTTCAACGTTCTTTATCTTTATTAATTTTCAGTTCAATGACATTATATTGTTTATAGGAAGATTATAGAGTGCCGAATTTGCAAATACTCTCCCAAACGTTCTGCAACTGTGCCACAACAAGATGAGTATTTGACAATGGAAGGTAAATATTATTTAAATATGCAGAAATTGATTACAAATAATTTTATAGGTTACTACGTATCTAAGGACTCTAATACCAAATGACAAAATTCCACAAAAATTACAAAATACAACTAAAAATATTTTTAAATATGCAGAAAAATAATAAATTGATTCAGGTGTATGGATGCAAATTTTATATGGTGAATTTAATATGAGCCTAAAATTTGGCAACGGGCAGCATTGAATCAACGTATATTCAATTAAACCCTTAAAATATTGTACTGTTCTTCCCATATTGGATCAATATACTTGAGTCCTATTCATCCAATGAAAATTTGTTTACTTCCCTCCTCCAAACAAGCAAACAAAGCAAAAGCTAAATCTGTAATCTCCCATCAAATCCAAAATCTCAGAGACGCATACAAAAGATGTCAGTCTTCGTGCCAATTGTTCAAAAGAGAAACTAAGATGCCTTGGATGAAGATACCTTCTTCTTAGGACCATCCGGCTTCTTTTCTGCTTCTACTGTTTTCCTTTTGTCTCTCCTCTCTCTTTTCTTCAACGTGGTCATATGAGCCTTGAGAATTGTCCCGTATGAAGCTTGAAAACGTTGGTGATCCCTCACGCCCAACTGAAGTAAATAACACAAAGCATAAGAAGAGAATAACAAAGGGGTATTATTGAGCATGGTAACAATAGATCATAAAACTATGGTTTGGGATACAGAGTTATACAATACATCAGACAAATATACTTCTCGGATGCACATATATGATCAGGCACAAGAAAAAATGTCAAGATTCGTTGTGCTCATGGTATACAAATATTTAAGGTAATGAAGCTGTTGGAACTGACTATGAAGAGATTCAAAATTGTAGCATAGGCCCAATATACCTCAAGTACTTCTTTTACATACGAAAACAAAGAGTTCTGTCAAGCTGGTCCCTAATGGAGACGTTTGGATAAGTAATAAGCATCTATATCCAATTCTTCATATGATATTCAAGATTCTCTCACCTTAAAACCAATATCACTATAACAAGCAAATATACAACTATTGGTTTTGGTTTTACAACATTAGAATATAATATAAAGTAACCCATAGGAAGGCCGCTTTGGTGAACATTTAAAAACTACATGCTGAAGAGTGCTCCGGTGAGTTCATAAAAGAAGTCGCACAGTTGTTGTCCAAAAACAAAATTATGAGGCCTACGTTCCTAGTGAAAGAACAAATTTAGTGAGCTTAATGATTAAAGGCACACTTGTTTGACCTAAATAATTATTCATTCTATAGAAAAAAACCCTGCAGAAATGTTCTATAAGAAGAGGATCGTTTTCCATCAAACAAAGTACTTATTATGTTCATCCTCTGCCACTCGCAAATATAGTGGACAGACAGCAAAACCAAACTGCATTACAACACTTTTAAGAACCACGCTGTATCAAATGAAAATAGTATCATGCTATTTGGTTTACCGTTCAACATTTTAAAAACCTATAAGTCTTTAAGCATAATATAAATTCCAAAAACACACCAGAAAATAACATAAAAATTAATTTAGTGCGTACCATCAGAATCCAACAATTTGGTGTTGGAGTTAATTGGTACGAGAAAGTTATTTATCTTACATGGTATGATATTTATAAGTTTCTTTATATTTTCTTTACACCTGTTTTCACTTAGGCATACCTATCTTTGTCAAACAGTAACCCATCTTTGTCCAACAGCAATCCAAAATCAATATGTCACAGAAACATGGTTTTTGCTAGGCTTGAAATTAGGGTTTGGAGCATTGGACTACACATGGAATGTTTCTATTCCTTTATTCATCATTTACAAATTCAACTTGCACGTTGATTGCAACCATGATCTTAGCTTAACTCCAAGTGGTTTACTGGTTTGTGACCTACCAAACGTCTCTTCATCATCTAGTTATTTTTAGAAGTTTGTTGTATCATAGATATAAACAGTGACCTCTTACAATCCCAACATAATCTTCAATCTGCTCTCCTACTACCCTTTTGAGCTCTTTCTATCGCAAATAATATACTTCCATTTCACGGTTTCTTGCTTGCTTTTCCTTCCATTTTGTTGCGTGTCTTAATTATCAATTAGTTTTTTCACCACATAACTCACTTTATAGTTTTTATCATGGCTCTCAATCGTTTCTCCTTCAAACCTTCTGCTCTGTATACAGATTAGATATAAATCATCTAATACTTCTGCTCTACTACCATGAAGATAAGTAACAAATCACAATGGCAACCATATCAACCAGGAAACATGCTATTAATGGTCATCTCTTTAATTCATTCCAGATAGGCAATCAAAGTAATGCACGGCATGAATGCGTATAGACGAACTATACTTGTTCAAGTCCAAGATAGACGATTATGTTGCATCAACAACAGAGACCGACTACACACAATTCAACAAATATCATAGGCTATATAAACATTACATATAAAATCTACAGCTAATTTTGTTATCCCATTCCATTATGCCAAGCAAGTAAGCAACCAAGCATGTATTCCTCTCCTAATGGGATAATCAGAAACACAAGAACAGTGCAATCCCAGCTCAGGGATCTTTTCGATACAAAAAGACATCAAATATGCACAACCATCATGCCGAATAACCTTGAAGAAAGTTACATGTAATGCGGTTAATGACTCGAGTGAATTATAGATAAACAGAGAAACTTAATGGTGAAAAAAAAGTAGATTATGCTCAGTCATTGCTGATAACGATTCCTGTTTTTTCACGTTCTTAAGAATGCAGTGTTAAATACAATTTCCATCTATGTGATCACACTCATAGACTAGAACAATCACTAATCTACACTTATTCATACTTGCTAACAGGGTCGAACCTCAGAAAAGAATGACTACAAACTGTAATTACAAGCCCTGAGCGATCAAACTAAAACAGTGACCAACAACATCAATCATGCATTAACGTTTAATCATAAACCAAAATTCTGTAGTACTATGAACTAAACCAAAATACTCATAAATTAATCTACAATTTTTTTCCCATTATTTAGACAAACACATTAATGCTCTAACCTTAAATGATCTTCTACTCTTATTATTGCCAGGTACCAAAACCTACTAGCAAGTAGTGATATTGTGAAAGGTCATACTGCAGTTCCATGATCACATGCAGAATTTAGCAGAAGAAAGATCACGAGCTTACAGAAGTTGAAATGTTCTTTTTTCCATTAGTAGCACGAACAAGGCACTTGTACTCTACCGGTTCACCGGCAGACTTCATTTTGTTTTTCTGAACCTTAGACTTCAAGGATGCTACAAATTTCAAATCAAACATAGTTACAAAATAGATCGACATCGCGAATTGAAAACTAGCAGTCGAGGACACACAAAGAGACTAAATATCAAGGTCATAAGCACTTGCATCGTTTGAGAGTGACCCAAACTGAGCCTGTCTCGAGACTTCCTTCAAACATGGCCTTCAATTCATTTAAAAACGAATCTGTATTCAGCGGAACCTAGCCACATCATGGATATATACAGAGGTTAGGAGCTTCAAAAACACTAATTGGACACCGAAATTGAGCCAAAAAAATAGATCGCACCTTTACAGACGGGGCAGAGGCAGTAGAGGAAGCGGAGGTAGGGCGATTGCGAGGCAGAGCTGGCGCCATCACGGCGGCGTTGATCCCAACTCACAAGGAAAACTACAGAGACGAGAGTAGAATTTCAACTTCCGTCGCAGGATTGGAATTGGGATTTGTTGGAATCGCAACGAGTCAATGACTAGTGAATTTTACTGAATTCAGACAGGCGTGCTGAAAATACCAATTTCAGTTTGGGCTTTTAAGCCCAATTTATTCCATTAATTACCGTGGTTTGGCCCATATATTTCAAAATTGGGCCCAATAAGCTCAACAACAGTGGGTTTCGGCCCAATAAGATAAACAAATGAAAAGTTTTTTTTAGGGTGTACATTCATATTCATGTAACTTTAATTATTTTCTAAACATTTTTTTTATTAAAAAACTGTAATAATTTATGTGTTTTCTAAACGTATCGGCAAAAATCGTTATTTGTCGTCAGAACTACGCACTTCGTGTGCGTAATTGATGGGGCACTAACCACGCATATGGGAGCGTGTAAGTTTTTATTTGTGAAATTTGTATGTATGTTGTTTGTGTAAGTGTTCTTGTAAATGTTATTGTGTTATATGTGTATTTTATTGTTGTTAGTTTGTGTAAGTTTTTGTTGGTTTAGATTTTTAATATCTAGTTTTGGTCCTGTATTAATTTATGTAAATTGTGATGTTTGTTTTTATGTAATATTTTCTTTCTAGTTTGGGTATGTTTTTGTTTGTGTAAATTGTATTATTTTATCTAACTTATACTTTTTATATTCATGTAAGTGATTTTGCGTCAATTTTAATATACTATTTACAAAAGTATAAAAGCAAAATGATAAGTTAAACTTGTTTACGGTGAGACTGTGAGAGTAGATTTGAACAAACTCGAACTTGGGATGAATTTATTTGTAATTTGTACGAATTTATTTGTAATTTGTACGAATTTATTTGTAATTTGTACGCATTTATTTGTAATTTGTGGGTCAATTTAAATATACTACAGGCCCGTTTGGTTTTAACTTCGAAAACGAAATGAAAACGAATCTAGCCATACGTATGTCCTTACATAATTTTTTTTTAATCATTACTTCTTGTTTTAAGTGATTAAAGTAGAATTTGATTATTTTTGATATCTATAAGAAAACAAAATGGGGAGCAAATGCATTTTGCATGAAACATTGAAACCACTCGGAATAATTTCAAAAAAAATCATGAACAAGGTACACATATAGACTGGATTTATTTTCTTTTCATTTCTGGAGTTACAACCAAACGGGAGCGATATGTTTACAAAAATATAAAAGCAAAATGATAAGTTAAACTTGTTTATGATGAGAGTAGATTCGGACAAACCCGAACTTGGGATGAATTTATTTGAATTTTTACGATTTTCTAGGTCGGGTTTCGGCTCCCAGAATTTTTTTTAAAAATGAAATATTGGAAGGAAAAAGATGTGATAAATAGTCGGAAATGTAATTGACAGGGTGATGAAAAACCATTAATATCAATTCGAACATGGGAGGATGCACGTTACAAAAGAGCAATTTTCGTTTACCAAACAGATCACAAGGAGTCATGAATCCTTAAACATAAAATCCGTACAATCCATGGTACTACTACATATAATAAATAGTCTTAATCTCATTTAGTGCAAAGCTCACGAGCAACTCCAAGCCTAGAGTTAGGCACATCGAAGAGAATACGGTGGTTCTGTTGCTGCATGTTAGCTATGACATTGAGAACCGAGTTGATCCCGTCGGCAGCAGACGGCGCCATGGCGAGGCAACTAGTACTCGTGGCGGCACTATGGAGAAGGAAGTTTTCTTGATTCAATGTCATGTTCATTCCTTGGAACATGAATGTGATGGAAGGAATTGTGATTGGGACCGAGTAGCAAGTGTCGAATCCTCCTAGTGATGATACAGTTGCGGTTCCCATCCTTGCGCGGAACTCGTCTCTCACTGCAGCGTAGGCCGGTGCCACCAATCTCGTAAACACGGTGCCTACAAAAGGAAAACACCTATTACTATGCTGTTGTTACATTACATCTGACAATTTCCGATGGATCAATATAACATGAGTTTCTTGACATGTAGACCTAGGCAAAACGAAACTCATGTCGGGCCTTTTGGATCCCTCCTAATTTTCTAGACCAAGCCCGAGATTTGGACCTAAAGTCTTGTCCATACCCGTCGAAGTCGTACTTAAGGTTTTGGGTTTTTTTTTGACACAATAAAAAATAAATGTTCATGGTAAATATAAAAAAACAAAAGTATTAAAAAAAACAAAATGACCTCAATAGTTACGGAGATTTAAAGCACGTACACTAGTGGTTTCTTGACATAAAATAATATTGATTTCTATATAAAAGTGACTCTTGAACTAAGAAATGAAAAAGAAGGTTATTTGGTCGCTTGATAAGCAATTGTTAAAAAAATGGGAGAGAGAAGATCATTTAGTATATGATAGTATTCTTTGCTAAATAAGTTATAAAATATTAAAGTTTGGTTGATTTTTTTTTATGATATTATGAAAGTAAGTCAGAAGTTAAGAACCCAATTTGAAAAATTACTTGGGTGAAAAACAAAATATGTTAGTTTTTGAGATGATTAGAAAGAGAAATTTAAAAATATATTTTAAAAATCACTATTGTTCATGTTCTTATAGTTAATTAAAAAAATATTAAAAAAATATGTTTGGATTTCGGTTCTAACATAGCAAACATGTCAAAGTATAAGGTAGGATGCATACCTGAATCGAAAATGGTCCCAGCGCCGGTGGTGGGATTGAAGGCGAGGGCGGCAGGTGGGATATCGACGGTTTTCCGGCCAACTTTGATTCCGATCAAGTTAACATAGTAGAGTGAAGATCTCCTAGGGTTCCTAAGCAATGGAGTGACCTTAATGCTCTTAGGTTGAGCAATGGGTCCTAATCTTAGAGAGCCAGAGAAGTTAAGTGACCTAAAGTTGGGTAAGCAATAGGAGAATGTGGATTGATAGAGACTTTGGGTTTGGGATAACAATGATAATGGGCCTCGGCCCAGGCCCAATAGCCCTTGTGCTGGGATGGAGCTTCCAGAGGCCTTCTGGAT
This sequence comes from Fagopyrum tataricum, assembly GCA_002319775.1. Classification (NCBI taxonomy): domain Eukaryota; kingdom Viridiplantae; phylum Streptophyta; class Magnoliopsida; order Caryophyllales; family Polygonaceae; genus Fagopyrum; species Fagopyrum tataricum. The sequence continues at coordinate 6,975,716 of CM008285.1, read as the reverse complement.
GCATCCGAAGGTGTAGCCGGGGACTGGGTCCGTGGCTAGGGTTACGGTGTCCTGCGAGAGGGCGGCAGCCACCACCGAGCTGCCGTAGGTGAGGTTGAAGTTGCATGTAGTTCCATCGCAAGATGGATTTGATACCTAATCAAAAATTGATAAAAAAAACAATTGAATGTAAGTTTTTTGGGTTAAATTTTTTTTTTTAAATCTTAAAATTATCTTGTTCAATGATATACATGCACAACTTCTATAATATAATTGCAACAATAATTTCCAATTAATTGAGCATAATGTGTTGTATGACCCCATTGTTCATTTGAAAGCTAGATGCGTCCTTCCTAGTCACAATTCCAAAGAAGTGCCTCCAAATAATTTTAGCAACTAGCTAGGAAATCAAACTTTATTAAACATTAAAATATTATAAAAATGTTTTATCCAATATTAAAAAAATATTATATGTGAACTTCTAATGTTAGGATGTAAAAATACCATTCATTTTAATCAGATTAAAGACCGGGGATTATTAGAGTACCGGCGAAAATCACTATTTGTCACCGTAACTACGCACTTCGCGTGCGTAGTTGACTGGAGCCAACTACGAATCTGGGGTGCGTAGTTAAAGTCAACTACGCATATGGGGTGCGTAGTTGGAGTCCGAGAAAAAATAAAAAATTGAACTACGCACTTGGCGTGCGTAGTAGAAGGCTATTAAGGGGGGAATTTTTTTTTTTTTTTTTTTAAAATATTAACTACGACTACGCACCCCAAGTGCGTAGTTGAGTGAGTTCTCAACTACGCTCGCGAAATGCGTAGTTACGGTGTTAAATAACAATTTCCACCGGTACGTTTAGAAACCACGACACAAAACGGAAAATTTATTCATATGATTAACATTAAATTATATTCAATCTTATATAAAATATACGCTGTTTCAAAATATATAACGAAGGAAACGCTATTAAAATCAAACTTAATCAGTATAAATCTTTTTATCACATGCTTACTTACCCTTGGATGCATAAATGTTATAAATTCAAAAAAATAAAATCTTAAAAGAAATTCTTGATAAAAAAATAAAATAAAATTTAACTTACACCTTAAGTACATATATTAGAAAAATCAACTTTCCATTTCCATGTTAATTTGAATTAATAGATTAATAACTGTACAACTTTCAAGTTACTGGTTGATTTGAATTAATAGATTAATAAGTGTATTAACCGCAAATTATTTATAGTAAAAAGTAATTAACTCTAATTTAATTAGTAAAATCCAAACGCTATATATCATGTGACTCCTGAGTCCTGCCAGACAAGCAAGCTAGATCAGTAACGTGAACAAACCTTGTCGCATTCAGGCAAATTCAACTATAATGTACGTCCGTCTTGTCACAAGCTCACCAACATATACGGTAACTTTATTTAAATCACGAGAAATTTAAATTTAAATTTAAATCAACAATTAAAATAATAAAAAAATTAATGTAACGTTATACGTACCTGAGAACATTGAGAAGCTTGGCAGCCAAGAGGGAGGTAAGAAGATGATTTGTTAGTGTCAAAGGTGGCGGAGCCGCAACCAACGCAACCGGAGCAAGGTAGCCAAGCAGCGTCGTTGCTAGTGTCGAGAGCCATGAGGAGTGTTTGAGGTGGTGTTCCGACTTTAACGGGGACAATGTAAGTAGGGCTTTGGATGATTTGTCGTCCGGAGGCGATAGGGGCGACGGATTTGGAGGCGACGAGGCTTGTGAGGTAGAGGAGACGAGAAGCGTCGTTGGATTGCATATGGAGAATGGTTTCTTCCCATGGGAGGGATTGTTTGAAGGGGGAGCATGGGCTGTTGATGTGGATGATTTCGAGAGTTGATTTGGCTTGGTTGGGGTTGTGACATGTCGGGTTGTGGTGGAGGGCGGTGGCGAGGGAGAGGAGGAGGAAGAGGAAGGGGAGGAGTGTGGTGGTTGGCATGGTGGTTTTTGGGGAGTGAGAGGGTTTTGTGAGTGTGATGGTTTGGGAGAGTACTAGAGGAGAGTGAGGTATATAAAGGAGGGGAATGAATGGGAAGTGTGTGGGAGTGTGTGTGTGATTGGGTTTTTTTTTGGGAGAATGAATGTCTAATGATAGTTATTAGGTTTTTCTGACCATCGAGTAATAAGATACTTAGGGCTCGTTTGGTATCACCGAGAATTATTTTCGGTAACGGAATAATTTCGAATCAATCAAAAACTATGTTTGTTTAGAGGTTTTTTATACATAAAAGTAATCTAATCAATTTCATTTTCATTTCTTTCCCTTAACCGATTTCATTCCCTTTTTATTTCACCACTCTAACCAAACGATAACTTATTGTGTAGATTAATTAAGCCACATATCTACTATAATTAGATGAAGCCTATATGTTCTGGACTCAACTAGGGGGACAAAGTATTATGTTTATGTAATTATGTTATGGACAAAGTATTGTGTAAATTAATTAGCCCACGCGTAATTTGAATTATTAATTTTTTTTTTTTGGTCGGCAAGACGGTGAAGGTCAAAGACCAAACCGTAATTTATTTAACAAAAGGAAAAACTAGCAGGCGACATAACGTTGGGTCGTGACCCCTCTGATATCAGAGTTTAACAAAGACAAAAGATCTGTAGGGGGTTCTAACAGTGAATGATAACCAAAAGGAAAATTAAAAGCAAATGAAGCAAGGAAGTCGGCTGAGACATTTGCTTCACGAAACACATGTCGAAAATGGATGTTCCAATCTATACGAAGAAAGTTTTGTATGGAGTATTTATCGTGAGGTTCTGATATATAGGTCGTCAGGTATTATATTTATATAGCGTTCGTTACTTATATATTGCATTGGTCTTTCTACCTCCGAATTATTTATATTGTGTTTTTTTTTAAAAAAATCTAAACTCGTCGTAAGATCTTTATAAGAGGACGTAGTGAAATATTTATGTGTTGTTTCTTTACGTCGTCAAATTACCATCCTATCTCATATCTAGTGCAGTTATTCAAGTTGAACGAGAGGACTTGTTGTATGTTTATCTTCAACTTGTTTATAATTAGGTTCGGCTCAAACCAATTCTAAATTTAATCAATTTATTTTACTTGTTTAGCTAAATGAACGAGCCCGAACAATTTGACTAATATAACACCTCTAAAGGTTTTTTTTTGACGAATTCATATGTAAGGTTGTTATTTTGGTCAACTAAACAAGCCAAGGCTAAATTTAATCGCCTTAAAAATTATTGTCGTTTTCAACTTGCTTAAAAAATGAACGAAATTAGTAACTCGAATCACATAATAACTCCAGACTTGAACACAATGTGCATATACAAAACCACGTTATATTGATCAGAATATTCAAGTGTGAAAATACCCAACCAATTGCACTCAAGGTGTGTAAAAATAAACTCATATCAATTATAAATATATACAGACATATAAACCGCACGTTATTTTGATTAATTGAATGTTATGGTTTAAGATGTGTTCAATTAATATAATTATCATCGATCTAATGAAGGGATGATAACCATGATCAGTTAATCACTATATCAAATTTAAATATACTCTACCCTATTAAATTGATTTTTTTTCCAAATAAAAATTTTATTTTGAAATTTTGAGCTCACTCAAACATACGACCTTATTTTTGTAGATGTCGGAAGAATGTATCAAAACTTAAAATTAATTTATGCATTATAATGTCATTTGTGGGTCATAAATCATTATTGACGATATGGGAGATGAACAAAAGGCATATGGAGGCTTATCTGTATTCCAATTTCTAAGAGGGGCCTCCTAATGTCACATCATTAATGAATACTTAACAAATGAATAACAGTGTTGGGAAAATATTATTAGAAAGATTTTTTTATGATCGTTTGGAAGTTTTAAGCGATGATTTTGAAATTTCTTTGGAGATTATTTATTAGATTATTGTGGGGTTATTTATTGAGAAAGAGATTACTGTAGTTAAAATTGAAATATTAAATTTAACGGTAAACGTTTAATAAAATTATAGAAGTGCGTAAGACATATATAGGGAAAAGAATAAAATTTGACCACTAATTTATAAATAATTAATTTATACTATAAATTTATAATTCAATCTTCACTAAACCAAATCCAAGTTTGACCATGGTTTTCATGATATTCGTGATATTACTTTGAGTATTATAATTAAAATGTTAAAATATAACTATAGATGAGACGGAGTGTTTATTTTAACAAAGGTCTAAGACTCTCACTCTATATATAAAATATATACCTAAAATCTTTATTTGAATATGCCGATGAATGTTTTTGGTTGTCCCGAGTCTTTTAAAAGCATTTTTATCGATGGTTAATTTTAGGTTAGATGGTAAGTGTTCGTCAAATTTGACTGAGTTTGTTGTTTCAGCGTCTCTTACATTGGTGTTGAAGTTTGACAATGGGGTTCAACCCATTACAGTGGGTACAATTTGGAGGTGGTTGGTGTCTAATTAAAGTGGTCATGAAGAGAGTGAGTAAAGATATGAGATATTATCTTTGAGATTTTCAGTTTGGGGTCGGTGTACCAGGTGGTGCAGTGGTTATTCTACATATTGTTAACATGATTTTAAACGAGCGTCACGTTGATGGTTTTATAGCAATGTTGACAATGGATTTTTTTTAATACCTTCATCTTGGTTGATAGAACTGTGTTGCTTAGGGAAGTAAGGGAAATATGTTTGTCTATCTCTTTATGGGTTGATTTCTTGTTTGGTCACGCTGTTCATTTGTACGTTGGTGTTGGGGTATGTGGTAGGCTATTGGTGTGCAATAAGGGGACCCTTTGGGGCCGCTTCTTTTTTCTCTTATCTTGCACTCCCTTCTTCATAGGATCAGAGATTGTTGCAAGCCTTTTCTACATGTTTGATATCTTGATGATTGTACTATCATTGGTCGATTAGTGGCTAGAGCACTTGATATCATTCGAGAGTTTTGGCCTTGAGGTGAATGTTTGTAAGATTGAGTTCTTTTGACCTTCGTGTGATGGGTCGATATTTAGAGATGATATATTCTCTCATGGCATTGCAAGGCCGGCGTTGGGTGTTAAGTTGTTGGGTGAGACGGTGAGTAAAGATGACGGGTTTGTTAGAAAGTTAGTCATGAAAAGAGCGGTTAAGGCGGTTGAGTTTATGCACCTTCTTCAATTCCACAGTTGAGGGACCCGCAAAGTGAGCTTCTTTTGATTCGCTCATTTATGGGTGTTGCTAAGATGTATTTTAGCTTGATGACTTATCAACCAGAGAATGTGGAGTGTCCAACAGCTTATTTTGATTTTGAACTCCGTAGATCGGTCGAGGATATTGTGGTTTGTGGGGGTCTTATTTTGGGATCTTTAGTGGTTACTTACTTCTCTACCTATTCAATTTGGGTGTCTTGGTTTATACTCAGCTATTGAGACTTCTTCTTTTGTTTTTGTGGCCTCCAAGGGCCAATCTTGGACCCTTCAAGACCACATCTTGTGGGATAGTGAAATAATTGATTTGGGCTTCAAGTTTTTTTTTTTTTTTTGCAGCGTTAGACAATCTTCAGTCTTCCATTTCTTAGTTTTGATCTTTCTAGTTTTATTGTCAAGATCACCGTCCCCCTAAAGCCCAACATGCTTTGGTGAGTGCTCTTTTTAGTAAGACGGTGCAGGCAATGGAAGTGTCTTTTGATTTGACACTTACACAAAAAGTGATTTTAAGTGTTTCCGATCAACGCATAGCCAAGACTTCCTTCTTGTCATACCCATTGAGGGGCTTGGACAATGTATGTTCCAGTTGAGTATCGCACGATCCTAAAGTATCGCCTTATGATTTCTTTGTTCCCGGTAGATGCGGTTTGTCCTATGTCCGATTGTCGGAGGGCTTTGGATGCTTTTGGGGAGCATACAATTCATTGCAAATAACTATTGGCTTCAAATATAGGTATGATCTGGTTCGTGATGTTTTATGTGACGTGTTTTGGAGAGCAGGAGTTTCGGCTAAGAAGGAGGCGCCGATGACCTTCTTAACTGATCCGTGTGAAGGGAGATCTGCGTTGAGGCATGTAGATGTGTTAGTGTTTGGATGGGTCAACGGAAAACATTCTTGTATTGATTTGACGGGTCTCTCCTCTGATTAATTTGGGTAGCGGGCCGTTTGTTGTGGGTAAGACGTCCTTCAACGCGGCCTCTGCGAATGTGGCCAAGCATAAAAGGGTTTGCATCGAAACCAACATGTGTTTTTTCCGTTCACTTTTGACATATTTGGTTCTATTGCGCCCGATGAAGTCTGGATTCTCAAGAGGGTACAACGGATCTTACATGGTAATGGTATGTCTCCTAGATTTAGTTTTTAGGAGGATTGATTTTGCTACCAAAATGAATTGGCGGCGCAACTTATTCGCATATCTTTTAACTCGATGTTAATAATGTTATATTTTAAAATTGATTTTATATAGTCATTTAAAAAAAATCAATCAATCAAATTGTCTATGTTGTTTTATTTTCAGAAACTATACTAAGTTAAACTTCATTAAATTATATATTCAACTTTTAAATATTGAATCGAATATAATCTCTTGATTCCAAAAAATCTTAAAATATATCGTGGCCCATAATAAAGGCAATATGTGTGTGTTAGGCAGTAAGAAGTGCAACATGTGACACATAGCAAAAATCCAAACAAGAGAATATATGTAACTACATGACTAGCATGTATATAATTTGCTTTCTCCATGCTTCCCATACAAGAAGGAATGAACGATACTTGTACGTAGGGTCACTACATTTGACTATTTGAATCAAAATAATATATTTATAGATTTTTAAACTCGAGTACGAAGAGTTTTTTAGAGTGGCGAAATGATTGAAATATGGGCGGAAAAGTACGGAGGTTTTAATTGTACGTGTGATTATGTTCACACGTCGATAATATTGGAATAACAAATTTTGTATATAAGGTTGGTGGACTCCTCTTGTTGCCAATAAGTTTTAGGATGGAATTTTGTCGGACTTATGTGTTGGACTTAGAACCCTTCGTTATATCTGATCCAACGAAATCTGTCATGGTATCAAAGCAGGTTCTGACTTATTGGTCTGTTATGGTATTAGAATAACAAGTCTAGTATATTAATTGTTGGACTTAAACTCAACGGGACGTGTGATGGACCCCACGTCATATCTAACCCAACAAAATATGTCAATATGACTTTAGCTAGGCACCGAATCGTCACCCTAAGCACAGACCCTTCGAGTTTGTCAACGACTAGTCATGAATTTTTGTGGATCAAGTTTTTGTATGCTATGCATGAAATTATGCAATCAACCGATGTAATCGGTTTTTTTTTAAAATTTTTTTTCATTGTTGGATCAAGCTTAAAATTTCTTAAGGTCCTTTAAATTAATAATTAGGTGTATACATAATAATATTAAAGTTTCATACATAAACCTAATATTTCATCTTAAGATCAAAGAATTACCAAAACAATATTAAATTAAATTTGTATACTGGTTATTTCATTATTTACAATCACGATATTATTTTCAAAAGGAAATCTATGTGAGGTCTCAATATTGAATTATTATATATCTTTCACACTATATAATAGTTTCTTTATTAAAGCTAGTATCATGCCTATGGTACGTTATTGCAATCTCTCATTACTAAATTATTGGATATTCTCCATGGATCGCAATTTGATTCGCATATGGGTCTATTGAAGCTAAATTATTGGTTATTTATTTATAAATTTTAATTTTTAAATAAAAATTTTTTCCCAAAATATACCTATTATAATAAGGATTTTTAAACATTGTCATAGAATACGTTTAATATTTTTTTCAATAAAGTGTCTTATTTTTTTTAAAACATTTAAAAAAGATTTTTTTTTAAATAAACGAAAAACGAATTATATTATAAAAATACTAAGCTTAAAATCAAATTTTATATAGAATTGCAGTTTCCACAAAAAAATATAACCATAAGGACTTGTTTTGAAAAATAATTACAAAAGTATTAACTATTAATTGATTTATTAGATATGTTTTGGTTAAATAATCTAATATATCATTAGACAAATGATTTTAGGTGGGTTATTTAATTTAAATTATATAAGGTGGTTTTAGTTGATAAAATTTTATAAAAAGTGATTCGCTAAAACAAACACATTTTTAAAAGGTGATTATTTTCAAAAGAATTCATACAAATTTGTGACTTTGAGAAATTAATCTATCATCCATTTGATTTAGGGTTCTAAAATCCTGATAAGTTTGCAATACTAAAGATTGCAATAACAAAAGTTATTTCCGTTAATATGAAAAATGTTTAAAAGTAGACATAAATAATAAGGATAAAAAATCATATAGGTATTTTTAATATTAAAATTGTTAATTTATATTTTTCAAGTTTGAAAAAACATAAAATATTATCACTTTCCGCATATGTAAAATCTTAATGAGAAAAGATTAAAAAATTCTCTACAATAATAATTACCGAGTATATATTCTACTAGTTGATAGCTTATATGATGGATCTTGTGTGTCAATTTAGAAGTATCATAATCATGAAATTTAAGATATAATTTTAAATTTAATTATACGTAATATATATCTATTATATATAACTAAAGTAGTCTACGGATTGCTACCGTGACACTCTAAGGTTTCAGTATCTCGGCCAAATAACAACATACTCCTAAATTGTCACTTCTTTTAAAATTATACGTAAATCTTATTTTGTTAAAAAATTATTAATTTTAAAACCGATTACTATCAATTTCGATATTATCTATTTTTTAGATTTTTAGTTAAAACCAAATTAATATTATCTATTTTTTAAGCCAAATTCCAATATATTAATAAATTGCCATTATTTATATTAAAAAATTTAAAAATAAATAAATAATTGTTTACGGTATTTCAAACAAAATCAATTCAGATTGAAATTGTTAAATTTGTTACAAATCTCCAATATATATCCAATATCGTTTTTTCAAGGAATTGTTAACATTAAATAATTTAAAGTAATCCGATTTTTTTTAAAAAAAAATTCCATTTGAGTTAAGCTTAACTTTTTGTTTAAACAATTTATATATTTCGGTGCATTTCTATCTTCCTTAATAAGTTAGATCTTCATTATATTGTATCATTTTTTTTGTTTCTTCTAGAACTTCAACCTCCTTACGGTTAAATTATATTTTCAATTACATGATTCAAATCAGATTATATATCAGTCACTTTTATTAATAAATAATTTTTAAAAAAAATTACGTTCATTTTTAAAAAAATACTTATTTACCGAAATTAACCTATTTATTATTATGAATACCTGTGTAGGGCACAAAATCTAAATTAGTGGAGAGATAAAATGCAAAACATGAAAATCATTCGGACAACTTTTGTGACGGTTTGTCAATGGATTCTGAAGTCTGAACTCTCTCGCTAGAGTGGCATGGAGCCTTTTTTTTCGACAAAAGCAGAAAAAGATGATAAATTGGTAATGGCTCAAAGAGATTTTATCTTTGGGGGAGGGGTGAGGGAGAGCTAGAAAGTATACGCTTACACTAGAGGAAATGGCCCTGCACACTGGTTGACGAACTTATACCCGAGGGAGGGTTTTAATACTTAAGTTTCGGTTTTTATCCTGCTGCTTTTAGATCTGTTGTAGAGAATAATGGTTATGGTATTTAATTGTTGCTTTATCAAAAAAAGAAAGTATATGCTTGAGAGCATAAATTTATTGAGATTATGGTAACATATATTTTTTTATTTCATAAGTTACATAGAGGAAGTTTGTTGAGCCTATGACAACTTGTTGAATGATATATTATGTATAATTTTATAAATATTAATATATTAGATAAAAAAAAGTAATTTTTTAAATTAAATATATACATATATCAGTTATAATAAAAAATTTTTCAAACACCCACAAAACTTATAAAAATAAGCTTGTTCAATCAATTAGTAATTAACTTTGATTATCAATAACTTCATGATTCCTAGACACACCCTAAATTTAATCCAAACATTATGTTGAAGATCATGTTTCACAGTCGCATGCGCGACGTTGGACATATCGATATTACGTAATAACGTTTATATAGGATTTTTTTTTTTCTTTTGGAAAGTAACGTGTATATAGGATTAGTAAAAGGCATAATCAAGGCAAGTTGTTCTACAAACAAGGATCGTACAAGACGATTTTCAACAAGACAAAACCATGTTCATAAATCTACTTGTTTCACTAAACAATGTAATCGGTAATTAGTGCGATGTATAAAGGTAGGAATATAAATACAAAAATATTATCGGTGGTTTACTTTTTGTTATAGCTATAGGTTGATGTGTGCCACAACTTTGATCATGGCTTTTATATACGGAATGAATGCAAAATAATGATTACTTTTAGGTTAATAAATAAATAAAAGTGTACGGGTCACGGTCATAATTTATTTTTAAGTTACTTATAGCAAAAAAACAATTACTATTCAGACTTTATTTTTGTATAAATTTTAATTTCTAATATTTTTTAAGATATAAACTATAAATTGTGTAGTGTTAATTTGTTTTTTTTTAAAAAATTTTTTTTGATAAAGGAAGCGGTTCGAAGCCCTAGACGACACGCCGTCTAGTGGTTCGAAAGGCCGAAAAAGATCGGCAGACAGACTAACCGTCACGAGGAGCAACATCAAAAGAAAAAGAAACACAAAAAATACATCATGAAATCCCGACAGCAAAGAAGTCTTCGAGGGAAAGTAGGAAGATTCAGTCCAACGGAAGCAGTGAACACAAAGTTCATCTTCGAAAAGAGTAAACATGTAGGAAACTTGAGGAACAACTGTGGACACCTTAGATTTGTGCTTGCAACAGAGCTCTTCAATGGTCGATCACAAATCCACGCCCCCTCCTAGACAAATCAGTCAAGACGTCACCTAAAAACAGAATCAAACTAAGGGGACGACATTATAAAACACGGAGTGTTAATTTGATAGGTTAAGATTAGAAGGATATAAAATTCTATTTAATACAAAATTTGATTATAAGTATTCTTTTAAATATGTAATTGAGAGGAAGAAATTTTTTTATTAAATCATATTAATAGATGATCATAATCTTGATCCTTAGTGTTTAGACTGAGTTTCAATATGTTATTTGTCAAAACACAAATATCACGACAGCGTGACTTGGTCGGAACAATCCACATCGACCAACCGGTAACAATTCATGCGATCCGATCGTCAACTCTAATTCTATCCGAACTCATCTAAAAATATCTAACTAATGTGAAGTATTTGAATTGATCATCTAGATCTATACGTTTTAAGGGCTTTTAAATCTCATCAGTGTTGATATAGGCACACTTATCTCGAAAGGATATGCGGCTTGTGTTTCTCACGGGAATACTGTTTTGTATGATATTCATGTTAGGGTGTTCGATTGCCATAATTTGAACAAATTTGTCTTATTGAATGTACATCACTATAAATTTACATTCTTCTGCATTCTGTTTCCATTGTGATTGAATATGAGTTGTCTACATTATTATACAACTCAAATACTGCATATTGCATGTCAATATCAACAAAGAAATCAAATGTATAGTAGACTACACAAAAACTGAATGATGGTAATATGCAACAGAGTTCAACTAAGATTCAATGCAAAAGAACAGTACTGAATAAAATAATATAGCTAAATTTAAAACTAAAATAAAAAAATTATAAAATATGTCGGTAAAAATAATAGATTAAAAGAAGTTTATATATTTTATACTTAAAATGAGGGACTGGCTGTGTAAGAGACAAATGTAGCTGGTTGTCTAGTTTTGGCTTAATTACTAGTACTTCCAAAATTTGACCAATTCTGAACAGTCCGTGTTACTCGATTCGGGGAGTCTGAATATCATTCTGAAAACTTTAAGTATTTGAATGATCCGATCCTGATCTGATAATTTTGTCCGGATATGTAATTTATGGATTTTATCGAAAAAAAACGGTCAACTATTTCGGTGTAATTCATGCATAAATATCAGAAACGAGTATATATGGGATGAATCCAAGGAAATTGTCAAAGTATGATACAGACGAACCGGGTAGAGCGGGGTCGTGTGTATCCGAACGTACATGTGCGTTAGACATAAGCCCATCACATAAATCCGATGAGGTTCCATCCTAAAACCAATTGGTAATAGGAGGTAGCTCACCGAGCTTATATACTAGGCTTGAAAGAATCTTTCGATATGAGAACTATTTATCTCCAACAGAAATCACATTGGTCCAACTCTTAAGTCCAACATATAAGTTTACGATTTTTCATCAGTAACTCGTGTTCTTATGTATTAAGTTTTGAGTTTTTCCACTGGAGGATCCATTATCTCAAAAATATGTAGGGTTGTTTTTCATGTCGAACGAGCAAGTTTGGAAGACTTATATTCATATTTATATTTATAATAGATTTGACTTTAAACCGGACATAAATTTTAATCAATCTTAAAAACATCATCGTAAACCTAAAACCCTAAAGTTTTGAACCTTCCCTCGTTGCCATTGACAATAAAATTAAGTTTAAGATTTAGTATTCTAAATTGATAACTAAAATATTTATTTTTTATTTTTTATTTATAACAGTATATAATGATCTAACACGTATAATCTTCTATTTGATTTAAAAAAAATTCTAAATATAGTTTTTTTAAAGCACTACAAAAATAATTTAAAATAATAAAAAAGTTACAATTTTTTTTTGAAATTAACATGATTTGTTTTTATATTATATGTTTTCGTATTAATTTGAAACCTCGACATATAGATAATTGTGTATATTAACATAAATATTTATTATATTTCATGTATGCAACTTTGAGGGGATATATGAAATCATGTTCATACGCGGTTTACTTTTTTGTAAGAAGGTCCGGTTTATTCCACTTTACTAATAATTTAAAATAAGATAAGCCGTCATCACACAAGCATGTGCCTTTACACCACGATGTAAAATAGACTAAACATCATTTAACGGCTCAAATAATATAGTTAAACTAATGTTTTAACCGAAAACTAAGTTAGTTCGGTGATTTATATAACACAGTTCTTTCACTAAATATATGGCCAAATGCGAAATTTTAGACAAGTTTCGTATTGCCTTGGTACTGAAGTGTAAGTATCAGACTCTTGAATAGGTACCGTCGTAGGATTCGTAGCTCGTGCTCGTTGAGTATACATCGTGGCACATGGTTTACTTCCTTTAACTAATGTAATAACAATAGCTATTACATATTAGTGCTCGAGCTATTGCATCGCATACTTGTAGTTGCTATATTTTGGACATATTTTTATGCTAAGGAACTAAATCTAGACCAACCTAGGTACCACCACAAACCTCATGGCTTCGAGAAGTGATAGTTTAGGTCCACCATTATAAAAAAAGGCAACCTAAAAAAAGAAAATTTTTAACTACTGAAAGTTTTGTTTACGATGAAACTCTACCATGTTTATATGTTAAAATTTTAACGCATGTTACACTTTACGTATACATGTACATGTGAAAACTCACACTGTATTATATGAGGATATTCGAGCGGTTAGTTTATAAATCCTGACTTATTGAACTTGTGTGAATCAAGATTTGTACTTGAGGGAGTAAGTGAAGAAACCATACTAAACTAATGTCGGGTTAATCTATATAGGGGTTGGTTCAGGCAAGAAGACTTCTGGTAAAGAGGATGCGAAAATAAATTTGGTTCATTCTTTTTGTACAACTAGTGCAATAAAATAAACCAAAATTTTCATCACATCACCACAAAAAAAACTCGTCACCGCAACCATAATATATATATATATATATATATATATATATATATATATATATATATAGGGTCAGGATCCAGTCATGATCCGGTTATATATATATATAACCGGAAAAATGAGGTATGGAGAAAGTTGGGAAGAAAGGAATTTGTTAGGTGGTGTAGGCATCCATCTCGTATCCCACAAACCCTAATGGGACCCTAAAATAATGAAATGAGTAATGGTAATGTTGGCCCGTGAACGCGGTGCCGGTGGTGGTAACCAAACAAAGCTGAGTGCTCTATCCATTCTCACTTTCCTGTCTTCATTCTCTCTTTTAGTCTTCTATACCTACCGACAATGCAGTAGGATATATGTAGCCAAAACCATATGTATACCAATGAAAAGAAACACTATTCACATTCACACGAAAACTTAGACTTTTAAGACCGATTTGGTATCCATGTAACAATATGGATGTACTAGTATAAGATATTATATATCCATATTTGCGTTCGCTATGTTTAAAAATAAATCTCATACATGACGTTTTATGTGATTAAAATTTCAAATCTATGATAGCGGAGTCGGAGTGATATCTGTTAATTTATATATTTGATGTACCTAAAATATTATTTTAACGATATCACTCCGATTCACTCGTAACCGTATATCCCGATATCATTCGTATATCATATCATATCGATATACGATATCTTTGTATCAATACCAAACCAACACTTAGTACTAGTTGAGTTTAGTTGTTTTTGTTTATGGGGCAAGGAAGCAATACAAAATTTGTCCCTTTCTTGATTGATTAATTTCATCTGAAAATTAGTAATTAATTATTTTAGCCATTCACTCGGAAGAGTGTAATGGTACATGTGAATGAGATAAAAGATTTACACTACAAGGATACAACTCAATAGTAGAATATCACACTACCACCTCGGTGTTTTTTGATTTATCTTAAAAATATATTGAAATCATGTATCATTCTTACTAAAGAACTAGTGTATTACCCGTGCCTTGCACGGGATTTCGAAAAAAATATTATTTGTTATTATATTTCTTTAAGGGATTATATATAAATTATTTTTTTGTCATTAGATATAGTAGATAATAAGTAATAAATATTTGTACATTTTACCTATAATATTATATAATACATTAATAAAATATCTAACCGTACAATAATTCATATTTTGATTTTTCTCCCCCTTATTATATTGATTCATATATTAATAGAAATAGTACATTGGTAGCATATGATGTTAAATTAATTGTTATATATAAATTAATTTAAAAAATAACACAATCTCAAGTAACAAAAAAGGTGATTGGAAGGGATGAAAACCGTAACATTTAATTGTTAAAAGTGGATTTAATTAATTCTTTTTTTTTGTACTGCTAAAATTGTTATGAATGTGATTCTAATCTGTTATACATATATCAAGTAACAAAAAAAAGATGATTGGAAGGGATGTATTTAATTAAGAATTGATTTTAATATTTCGTCAAATAACTTTTGTAATTAATAAACTTAATTAATATTTTGGTGGGATGTGGTTAAGTGCTAAAATGACACGTGGCAATGCGTATTTTTCTACGTGATACGTGGCAAGGAGTGCTACTCCTATAATTAATATATATATATATATATATATATAAAAGATGAAAATATCGAATAAACATTAAAAGTGTTTGATATATTGATGAAAACGTTGTTTCTTGGAATCGGTTATTACTTCATGTAAAAATAAATTTTGTTGACAAAGTTTTGTTTTAATCATTACTTCTAAAACCATTCTCATTTTCAAATTCATAGAATTAATACCAATTTAAACCCTTAATAAAATTACTTTTCAAAAAAAAAAAATACTTGACATTTATTGAGAAGAAAGTTTTGTTTGTTGAGCTAGTTTTTATTGAAAGATACTATAATATGAGTATTATTTCGTTATTGTAGGTTAGTTTATACTGATCTTATCAATGTAATCTTTATCAATTTATAACATTCTCTTATAAATCTATTATAAATCAATTTAATCGCAATGATAAAATCGATCTAATCGTGATTTTAGTCCCATTATAATTTATCAATTTTCATTTTGTATAAACTTTTGTAAGAGTTTTATCCATTTTTTTTAAATTTAAACTCTGTATGACATTAGTATGTTGGAAATAATAAATGATTAAATGTGATATATACATTATATAAAGATATCAATAACGGAGATAAAATTTTGTAACATATCATAAC
This sequence comes from Fagopyrum tataricum, assembly GCA_002319775.1. Classification (NCBI taxonomy): domain Eukaryota; kingdom Viridiplantae; phylum Streptophyta; class Magnoliopsida; order Caryophyllales; family Polygonaceae; genus Fagopyrum; species Fagopyrum tataricum. The sequence continues at coordinate 6,959,683 of CM008285.1, read as the reverse complement.
TAAAATTTAGAATAATTCAATAAGCTAGATTCTCTCATTCTCAAAAAAAATATGGAAGAAGAAAATGATAATGGGCTTATTAAAGCCCAAAATTCTGTTAGAAAGGAATTGGGCCCCAAGCTCATAAACGGGTCAATGTGGGCTTCAGCCAATTTCACAAATTTTGTAAAATCAATATCGAGATGGCGCTGAAACACTGCCCGAGTGCCTGATGACAAAAGGGAAGAGATGAAGAAATTTCTCTGGACGGATTGTCGACAATTGCTATGTTCTTCAGCTGCAGTTTATGGTATTGTATTTTAATCTCTCTCGTTGATTTTACACCTAAGTTAAGCATTTTTTCGTAGACAGTTGTGGAAGTGTAAACCCTAGGAATTGGATTATGAAAGCGAATATGTGGATTCTTTTTACTTGTAGCAAGTTTTGGATCGATTAAAGAATTTGAATGATCTGGGTTGTTCGCTGACACTGAGAAGTGATTGCAGCTAGCTTATAAAGAAAACCCTAATTTGATTTTGAAAATTAGTGAATGTAGGCTGAACTGTCTGTGATTTCTTTTGTTTGTATTCCGAAATAGATAGCTTATTGAATATGTTAGTCTTTATTTTCGGGGGAAAAAAAAAACTAAAAAATTGTTTAAGCTATTGGTGATGAAGAATATAAAAACACCCAACCATTAGAAATTATAGATTATTAGTCAATGTACTAAGCAAATTCAGCAGCCAAATGTATATTGGAGGCCAAATGTAAAAATAGTTGCAAAGGGAAAATTTGAAGGTGATATATAATAATATAATGATTTTTCGAGCTTGTGACAACATTGGTTTGTAGCTTAAAGTTTCATGAAAAGGGCAAAAAGTCAGGTGATACAAGAGGTTAATGCTTATTAATGTCTTATTTTTAGGAACTATGACGTCTCATTTGTGTTTCCGCGAATTTAATTGTTTCTCCGCTATCTTAAGCCTTGAAATTAATCTTCGTTGCATACTAATTAAAATTCACTATTTTTGTAGGTGCAGAAATCTACAATCAGTTATATCACCCATGATGTTTCTCTCCTCTCCTGCATAACACTTCACATTTAGTTGTTGTCTATAAAGTTAGTTGTAAGTTTGGTATCGAAGGATGAGAGAAGCATTGTTCACGGTGGTGAATGAACAATCATGTACCAACTATGTCGAACGCTGAAAGCATTTGATCAGCAAATACACCATCTTCAACCACTCGTTAGTTTCCTCCCGTCCTGCACTTTCCATACACATTCGCGTCCCTGTGATCACACCGGCACGCCAAAGTTCCAATCCCAATGTCACTCTCAAGAAATTGGCGCACTTAGACTACCTTCCCCTTCCGAAGATGCCCAAATCAACAACGTCGCTCTCAGGGTCCAGAATCTACTCAAGTCATTGTCAAACAGCTCAGACGAGGAGCTTTATCGACAACTTGATGGCTGTGGGCTACCATTGTTGAATGATGATACAGTCGTCGACGTGCTTAGTCGACATCTTTCTGACTGGAAACCGGCATTTCGGTTCTTCAATTGGGTCTCCAGAGGCTCGCATCTGTCGAGATACAACCCCGGATCTGGTGCTTATAATGAAATTTTGGGGATTTTGGGGAAAATGAAGAGATTCGACGAGTTGCACCAACTGTTCGACGAAATGTCTAAGAAAGATGGTTTGATTAATGAAAGGACATATCAGATTTTAGTTCACAGGTATGCTTATTGTAGGTGTTGAAGCAAATTTACTCACATATTTAAATACACATAAGCATGTAAGTGATGTGTGATCTTATGTACAGATATGCAGCTGCTCATAACACTGAGGCGGCAATCAGCGCGTTTTACAAGAGAAGAGGTTATGGGTTAAAACTTGATGTTGATGCCTTCCAAACACTCTTGTTATCACTGTGCCGGTATAAGCATGTAGAAGAGGCAGAGTTCCTGTTCCATTCAAAGAAAGATGAATTCGAGTATGATATCAAGACATGG